>ML792197.1:419592-494747 GCA_009831015.1 Picea engelmannii
TAATAAAAGCATGCTATAACACAGTGGAGGAAAGCCTAAAAAATAATAAAAGCATGCTATAATACAGTGGAGGAAAGCCTAAAAAATAATAAAAGCATGCTATAATACAGTGGAGGAGATGAGCATTGAGGGATAGAAACTATGTTCTCAATGCATGGAATTTACCTATGAAAAATGAAAGAAAAAGGAAATGTGCAAGATGTGAACACTCATAAGCTTATCTCCTCTAGGGTAGGATAGGTTTGAAATGTAGGAGAAATTAATGAAAAGGAAAGCAAAAATTAAGAATGTAAAAGTGGTAGGAATAATGGAACAAACTAAAACAAGGAAATAGGAAAAATAGTGTGTTCAATGATAAGAATAGAAAATAAAAAATAAACCAAATATAAAGGTGGGATCTCCCATGGGAACGGTCCTAAGTAGATGAGAAATATGAATGAATTTCATAATGCAATATCAGAGTACAAGAGTGCCTTATCCTACCATAAAACAACAATATGGGAGTTATAAAAGAAAATGGTGCGACACTAGGGTATCCCATCATAGGAAAGCTCTTCCATTAGAGTAATGAAAACTACAAATTGAAAAGGATTATGCACCAACATCCAATAGCATCGTTTAAATTTTTAAATGCATCGCTATTAAGAGGAATCCTAACCCCATGTGCAAGCATCATAATATAAATGATTGGATTGAATAATGTGTAAATAATGATCCCTAAGAAACCAAGAATCCAACACAACAACCTGCACCCAAGAAGCAACAATGCCAAGATCATATCTCAAAAATCGAAAACAAGAGATATAATGAGAGTTATAGGGATAAAAATATTTTCGATCTTGAGATTTTCAGCCATATCCATTTTGATGGTGGATTTTATCAGCGAAGACTCAACACCACCACAGTCTAAGGATCCATGACCATAAAAATCAAACTCAAAAGAAAATTTGACTTGTGGCTCAATGACAAATTCCAAAGTCTCAGAAATGTCAACTTCCAAGGATCTACAATCAAAGGGATCAAACTTATAGGTGATCAACGAGATCACATATACATGTGAAGAGACTACATAACATACTAGTGGATGGATCTTAAAATTTTCCATAAGAGATGATTCCTTAAGTATCTTAGCACCAACACTTTCAAATGACACATTAAAATCACCCACAAATGGAACATTCATTCCAAATTTAGACCTAGAATCGGGTTTATAATAGGAAAATTGGTCAATGGTGACAATCTTCCCTTGATGAGGAAACTTAATCACTCTAAAAACTAAAGACATGATTGTAATCATTGCATAAATCCATCTTCGTCCCAAGAGGATATTATATTCAAGATGATTTTATCCCCTAACTCCATTGTAAAGGAAGGGATAATTCCATGTGGTTTAAAAGGATGTCCATCAAATTCATTTAATAAGTTAACTGAAGGGGTAATCTCATAAAAATCTAAAAGGGCCTCCAACATGATAAGGACATAACACAATTCGATTCTCCCTCATCAATTACACAAATGAAAATGTTATTTCCGCAAAATGATAATTGAATATGAAATGAAACATCATGAGGACGTCGAGCCTAAGATTGATCAAGATCAAATGTCATTAACCTATCATTTGAGAGATCAATCACACCAATAATGTTCAACAATGCCTTTTGTTGTGGAGGGAAACTCTGAAGGACCTATAGTGCAAACATGGCACACAGCGCATGATCCAAATATTTAACAATGTAATTTTAAGTAGCTCAAGCATCAAGATTATATGTGAACCTTCATAAGATTCCGTTTGGAGGGTGAGTTACCATATCAATAGGAGGTCACTCTGTTTGGAGAGGGTCATTTGGTTGTTATGTAGATGTCTCTTTCTCAAACTACCTAGTCTCAAGAAGATCATAATTACAAGCTCTCATTTGAAGATTAACATCCTTATTGCACATGTAAACACTACCATTTGAAGTATTACCCCTTTATGGAGGGGTGCCCTAATTTCCCCCTTGTAGAGATGTGGGGTTTCCAAAAACCATTTGTTGTTGTCGTGGAGGAAAAATATTTCTAATAATAACATGTTTTTGAGCCTCCTATTGATGTATCCATCATTGATCTCCTTTAAAAATATTGCAAGGGAATTTCAACTTCCTTTTCTCTTTCTTCAACCCCAAAATCACTGTTGGTATCACTAGAGGTTGTAGCTCCTTGCCTAGCATTATAATTCTTATTTTTTAAATTGGTGGTGGATTAGTGTGTATGGACATCTATTACATTTGACTCAACACCTAATTGACCATAATATTTCCAATAGAACCAATCACACCATCAACATGAGTTCCTTGCATAGGTTTCATAGTGTCATTATCAAATAGTGAAGCATTCAAAATAATCCCATATAGTATATGAGATTGGGAATAAATCAAGTCCAACTTTTGGATCTTAAGAATGACTAGCTCTGTTTTTATCACTCTTGACAAGGCTACATATTTAGAAATAGTAGGAATAATGGCTTCATGAACCAATCAACTAAAAACAAATATGGGATTTTGGCTATGATCAATCAACGTCTCCACCTCCACTCATGAATATGATCAAAAGTGTGAGTGGAAGTGTTTTGTTGCAATGAGGTCAAGAGCTTTGTGTTAGTATCATATTAAAAAGGTAATTGGAAATGTGTTAAGAATGCCATTTCCATTTATGAAAACATATTATGGGATGGACAAGGCAACTCAATGTTCCACCTAGTGGTGATCCCTATTAAATTTCTCTAGAAAATATTTAAACACACACTGCCATCCAACAAAGAGTTCGAAGAACACCATAAGTGAAAAGTCATTACGTGATTTGATGGTTCTTCTCCATATTTTCCCTCAAACTAATGTTCAACAGAAATTTCATTGGAACAGTAGACCACATTAGACCATGTAAAATCATGTCATTTGTAAGGCAAGATATATCGGTAAATTCAAGGTTTCCAAGAAATGCATTTTTTAACAGTGATTTTTCACCAATTGGTTATTTTCTGGCCATTTTTGAAAAATAATATTCACCATTTGGCCATTTCCCTTTAAAAAATTGCCTAATTTTGCATAAAATATGACTAAATTGGTAGCATTCACCAAACTTTATAGGTTTTTATAGTAAAATATATGTTTTTAATGTAATATTCATCTACAAATCTATATGTAAAAAAATTCCCAACACAAGTAATTTCCTAGCAAATTATACTTAGCTATAATATTTGAATCCTTGAAAGATACCATGTTTCCAATAAAATAAATTGATTGGTAATGATAGAATTATGGTTGCTAAAAAATGGACTTAGCATACCACTACATGTCACATTTCCACCCATAAGATTTTCCCCAACAACATTTATATTATTCATAATAGGATCTTGATTCATATATTACCCAATGCTTGGATTAAAACTCCCCCTAAAAGAAAAACCTATATTAGGAAATGAGGTACCTCCAACAGGAATCCCTAATCTAGGGTTAAACATGCCTCCCATATGAAATATAGATCCGAAATCATTTTTTCTCCCAAAAACAAATATGAAACTAGTTATCCCTACTAATTGTCGAAAACCAGGAAAAAATAGGGATGGTATAGCCGCGCTTACAAGTGGCATCCCCAAAGAACTATTTCCACCCCTTGGGAATTGTTAATAGAAGGGATATTAATCCCAATTGGTGCAACCATGGGAACACTAAATCCCCCAGTATAAATGCCAGAACAAGTGGGACTCTCACCCCCTACCCCTAATGAACCATCAACATTTTCTATTTTAAATGGAATATTTTGGAATAAAACAATCAAATATCTAGGTGGAAAATAACCTACATGTACCATAATACGATCCCAATGACTAGTTGAAGGAAGGTGATCTGTATTTATGAGCAGAAAGAAATGAATAACAAATAATAACACAAAGTTACGGAGAACAACAACAGATATCTAGTGAACAATAACTTCTATTGAATAAAGAAAATAGGCTAAAATTGTAAAACTACAAAACTGAAAACAACTTGCTCGAATGGTGGTAGTTATCTCTGAGAAGAGATGTGGATGCTACTCACATTCGTCTGAGAAGAATGATTACAATGAGGCTCCAGAGGCCTTTTTAGCATTACTCATCAATTTCAAAACCATAAACATCCAAAAACATAACCCTGGGAGATGAAACACCAAAAGTTATCTGGGCCTCGATGGGTAAGTTGGTACCTCAACTTCCCGAGGTCATAACTTTTGCATACGACCTCCATTTTAGGCGTGTGATAGCCTGTTGGAAAGGTCTTTTCGAGAACTACACATTATGTCATCAAAATATGACTTTATTTATAGCTTGACTATGTTGAGCAAAAACAAATTGTTAAGGGCCCCAAAATGACCCTAGAAGTACAAAAGGATGTACTAACATGAAAACTTCCAAAATAATCTAGTTGGAATAGGTGGGTGGCCACCAATATCCACTTGGATGTTGTGTAAGGCTTCAGGACAGCCCTGGAAGTGTAGAACCCACAATTACTAAAAACTGTCAAGATGAGACAGTTGGAATAGGTGGGTGGCCACCAATATCCACCTGGATTAGTCCTCCCCCCTTAGGAAGAAATGGTATCCATTTCATTGAGTGCCCCCATCAGGTGAGGAATTTTTTGTTGAACTTGGCCTCAAGTGAGCCACTTGCTTTGGTGCAGGAGCTTCCATACCTTGACAACCCGATAAAGCTGGATTCACTACTAGTGAGTTCCCTTGACATGTGTGTCCACTATATGATCAGTGGATGCTTGTTCCATGTAGTCGGGGTTGAGTTCTCTTGGTTTCAACTATTCTGTGATCTCCGATAATGGTTGAAAATGTGGTTGAAGGAGGTCCACATTGAACACTATGTGCAAGCCAAGGAAGGGTGGAGTGTTGAGCTCAAAAGCATTGTCACCCATGACCTTGGTGATAGTGTAAGGACCATAGCGAAGTGGTCGGAGCTTCCGATGGGGCCTAGTAAGGAGATCATTTTAAAAATGTAACCATACCTTGTCTCCCACCTTAAACTTGTGCAGTACCCGATGTTGATCATGTAATTGCTTGTATTTAGCATTGTCTTTCTACAAAATCTCATGGAGCTACTGGTGGATGTGATGAATCCACTCAATGAATCTAGTGGCTTTGTCGGCCTCAGACTGAACATAGGAATATTATTCATGTGTGATTGCAACAGGGAGTGCAACATCAATGGAACCCAAGGGTTGGAATCCCAACCCGACCTAAAATGGGCTATGGCCGATGGAGCTATGGAGAGCTTTGTTGTAGTTGTTTTGAACATAGGGAAGACTCTTATCCCATGTATGTGAATTCTTATATTTTTACATGCACAGGATGTGCACAATCATTCGATTGACGAGCTATGTTTGGACATCGATTTGGGAACATGGTGTCAAATATTGACCAAAGACTCGAGCATGGTGTCCAATAGTGACCAGAGACTCGACCAAAATGTGTTAAGGAACATGTTGTCCCAATCTAATATGATGGTTTGTGGTATCCAAAAATGGACCCACACTTTTTTGAAGAAGAGCTTGGCAGTATCTGTCATTGTGATGCTCTTATTACGGGCTGTGAGAATGGCCATCCTCGAAAACCAATAAACCACCACAAATACACAATCATTTCCTTGCTTGGTGGATGGAAGGACAGACATGTAATCCATCGAGATGGATTACCAAGGCCTCTTAGGAGTAGGAAGAGGGGTGTATAAGCCTTTCTTCTTGATGGTTGGCTTGGAAATGGCACAGGCAGTGCAAGATCTGATATACTTGTTGATGTCATGTCAAAGTTTTGACCAATAAAAATGTTTATGTAGAACAACCACATTTTTATCCACGCCAAAATGTCCTGCCATCTGAATTTAGTGAGCCTCCCAAATCATCTTTGCATGCTCTCTTGCGGGAACACAGAGGTGGCCCAGATGGCATAACAGTCCATCTTGAATGTGATAATTGGTGACATTCGTGCCTATACCCAAGAGCTAATATGTGGTGGCAAAGTCAGGATCATGCTGATAAAGTTGGGGCCACTCAGATGCCTCATGCCCACAGGAATGGAGCATGGTGGTGAGTGCAGCAACGAGAGGTCGACTAAGGCAGTCAGCGACACGATTTGTGCTCCATGTCTTATACTTGATGTTGAGATGGAATTGCTTCAGGTATGTGGACCACTTTTGATGGCGGTCATTCTGCAACTTCCCCTCTGTTGTATGAACTGTAGAGGATTCTGATCAGTGTGGATGATTGTCTCCTTTCCCATAATGTAATGTTTCCATTGACGACAGGATTGCACAATGGAAAACATTTAATTATCATAGGTGGGGTATTTCCAGACGGTATCTAAGAGTGTCTCACTATGGTATGCTATTGGATAATTGTATTGAGTAATAATTTCACCTACAGCATAGTTGGAGGCATCAGTCTCAATCTCGAACGATTTTTGCAGATCAGGTAAGGAGAGTACTAGAGTTTAGCACAAGCGATGCTTTAAATCATTAAATGCTCATTGTTCTACCTTCGCCCATGCAAACATGTCCTTTCCATCTCCCTTGGTCACTTGGCTGAGGGCCCATGCAATATGGGAGAATCCCAAAATGAACCTTCGGTAGAAGTTGGCAGTTCCCAAGAAGCTATGAACCTTGGTTAGTGTGGTCGGGGATAGCCAGTCATGGATGACTTGGATCTTAGCTGGATCCACATGTACCCCATGCTCCTCAACAATGTAGCCCAAGTATTGGACCCTTTTCAGGCCAAAGGAGCATTTTTGTTGGAATATAGCTTATGTTGACGCAGAGTGCTCAAATCCTGCTGAATATGCTACATGTGCTCCTCACAAGTTTTGTTGAAGATGAGGATGTCATCCAGATATACCACCACAAAAGAGTTGGTGAAGAGTCTCAATACATCATCCATCAAACTCATGAAAGTTGTTGGTGAATTTGTTAATCCAAAGGGCATGACCAGCCATTCTAAGAGACCTTCTTTAGATTTGAAAGTTGTCTTCCATACATCAATCGGTTCTATGGGAACCTGGTGCTAGCCAGACTTTAGGTCAATCTTGCTAAATAATTTGTCCCCCTTGAATTGGTCAAGAAGGTCATTAATTTGGGGAATTGGGTATAGGTTCCTGACTGTGACTTTATTTAATGCTCTATAATCAATGTAGAGCCGCCAGGTCTCGTCTTTCTTCTGCACCAGTACAATCGGGATTTTGCAAGGGGAGAATTTGGGTAAGATGTGCCCCTTTTAAAGTAGCTTCTAGATCTGGCACTTGATTTTGTCATTTTCCATCAGCAAGTGATGATAGATTGGTCCATTAGGAAGAGGTGCACTGGGGGTTATATCAATTGGATGCTTGACTTGGCAGTGTGTTGGTACCCCGGTGGGTGAGGAGAAGATGTATTTTGTACTTTTCCATGATCTCGTCCACTTGTTTCTGCTGCAAAGAGAAGCTTTGTGTAGAGGTCACAGATGTGGCAGCAACCTTCTGCTCTCTGTGAGCATGGATCACAAAGAAGATGAACTTCACATTTTGTGAAATGACCTTACTACATTTCTTAGCAAAGATTAAAGAAACAGCGGTCGGTGGTGCTACCTATGGTATCCTATACAATTGTCTACCCAACGTAATAATAACACTGTGGGGTCTAGAGTCATACACAACATTTCACTTCCACAAATATGGCTAGCCTAAAAGAACATCACAAAATTCAAGGGGAGAAATATCACACAATACCTCATCTTTGAAGGGATTGATGTCGTAGGGAAGACAACACGGTTGGATGGCGTGGAGATCTCTTCCTTAGCGAACCCAACCGATGGTGTAGGGATGTTGGTACAATGTCATCGGCAGGTCCAAGCATTTGACAACCTCTATTGAGATCATATTCTTCTAAATATCACTATCGATGATGAAAAGAAGTGGAGCCCCCTTTACCCACATATGTGAGTGAAAGAGGTGTTCCCCTTCCTCTGGTTCTTTTGGTTTGCTTTGTTGGACTTTAGTGGTAGAGATAGTGGCACTGGGTTCGACATCTATAATCCGTTTCCCTCTTTCTGGATTTGATTCAGAGTCAGAATGATGCAGACGCAGACCCAATCGGCCCTCGGGTCGGCAGTCCACTATAGGATTGCTCTACTTTTCGCCCTTGAGTCGGATTGACTCTTCGATCCCTCTTCGGGGAATCCAACACACACAAAATGGTGCTTCTCCATAGGTCCTTATGAATTGAGCTCACGCGATCGAACACGAAGCCTCAATTCCATCCTTCTTTTGACCAAACAATGTGGTCGTGTTTCTCGCGATTTTCGGAACCTCGGAGTTCGCGACTTAGCAACTTCTCCTCCCAAATCTTCAACTTATCACCTTCCAAGACCCGAACTTCCAATGTGCCTAAGCACTTGTCACAACTCGCCACTCGCGAGTTCATGAGTCGAAACTCCCAACTCTTGCTTCCAACTCTCGCGATACCCAAAATGTTGATACGGGCATGCTCCTTCTCTTGTCAGCGCCCTTCGCGCGTGACCACCGACTAGGCCTAACTCTAGCATTTTCACTTCTCACCTTTTCGTGAGTTTCAATGTCGAACTCCCGGCTCTTGTCTCATGAATCCCCGAGACACGAGAGGTCAACGGGGTATTGACTTCTTTCGACAGATGACACACATCCACCCGTCTCTTCCACGGGCCCACCTCGGACTTCGCAATTTCACGAATCCAAACATCAAAGCTTCGGTCCTTCTACCCACGAAACCTCGAAATCGAATTTCGTGAGTAGATCCAACGGTCCTCGTTGGTGTGAATCTACATCTCTATCTCTCCTGAGCTTCCGCTTACAGAAAATGAACCCCGTAACCTCCTTGCTCCCTCACAAGATCTGACGGCTCATGGGACTTCACGAATTCTCTATGGAGAATCTCGATCATCTGCTTCTCCCTTCAAGAACTTCTGCACTCGTAAACAAAGTGTTTTGCAACGGAACTTTACCGCATGCAACACAAACTTGCGACGCCTCCTTTCAATGCCTCAAGGCACCTACCTTTCGTGCTTTTCTTCGACAACTGCGAAGACTCTATCCCTCCTGAGCTTTCTCCAACTCTGAGTCTTAAAGAAGACTCCTGCACGCACTCCTTGCGGAAAATTATTCAATTACTTCAAAGAATTGAAGTCCTTCGACTCTGCGCACTCCCTGCAGTAGTAGTCCTTCAACAATTTCTCAGGTTCACAAACTCTGGAACTTTACTCGGCCTACGCACTCCTTGCATGGCTCCTGTGCTCAACTTACACTTCTGTGAGAATGAGAACAATCGTTAACCCTCCTGAGCTTTCAAAGATAAAACCCTGACTTCTGTCAACGCACTCCTTGCGGACAAACTTCACTACACTCCTTGCAGGAAATCTTGCTCAGATAGAGAAACAATTGAAACTCATTCCTTACTCTCTCTCAGACTTCAAACACAAAGCATGAAATCATATAAACATCATATAAAGCAAATGTATAACAGAAAGTAAACATCTATGAGCATAATATTCAACATGCATACACAGAGAACAAATACAACACCATGGATTTGAATCGAAGCTCCTTCTATTAATTCAAATCTTTGTACATGGGTGTTTTCAACTACAGCTCTCTGCTCTCCTTCTCTATTCTCTATGCTCATAATAATCTTACAACTATACAATGAGGGTGTCTATATCTCGTTTCCCTCTTGTGCTCTAAAACTGTCTAATCTAAGCATGGAATTCTATCTACCTACATTCATTACACATAAAGGCTCCTATCTATTATGGACGAGAGCGGATCACTCAAGGTCCTTTTACAATAATACAAGCATGCCTCCACTTAATGACTTCATTAATATTTCAAAAACATTTTTCAAAAAATGTGCTCGGTGCTTTTCTAGTTGTCTCTTATCTCTGCGCTAGCTCGCTATGCTTGCACACCCTTGCGATGCTCCTGCATCACAGAATCTTCCTCTAACTAGGAATATTTCAGCTCGACCACCAGTGAATGCTTGGAGCGACATTCTTTGATGTTGTGCCAAGGGATTTTATGGTATTCACACCACTTTATCGTGTCCTTCTTCAACTTGTCATTACCCTTCTTCGATTACGGCTTGGATTGTTTGTCCTAAGAGTGGCCATATTTGATTTGTCCCTTGTTTTGTGGGTTGGGGCCACATTTTCCCTGCTTCAGATGTAAGGAGTTTGCAGTTACAAAATCTCGCCTCTTCTACTTAAATTTTTGCTCGATCTTGAAAGCATATCTATAATCCGCACCTAATGATGCGATGTCTAAAAACTCCATTTTTGTTTGAAGGTATCTATGTAGAAAACCACAACATTTGAGCACCAGATGTCGTTCAGAGTCTTTAATACCCAATTTGGTGCACAGGGTATGGAAAATATTGGTGAAATCTGGTATTGTTTGGTCCATTTCCTGATGCAGTGTGGTCCATCTTGTGTATTGGTCCTTATAGCTTACAATAGGGTATTATTGTTCTTTAATGTCATCACTAAAGGAATCCCGTGTGGGGTGACCTAAAATATTGCATATTCCTCTGTGGCCCTTTGCTCAGAGTAAATATCCCACTAGTTCTTAACATGGGAGGCAACCTTGAGGAGTGCAAAAGTAATATTTTCCCTATCGGAAAAATTGTGGACCGAAAAATACTCTTCAAGCAGATTCAACCATTTATCTACAGCATCCTCATCTATCAGTCCTTCAAATAATGGAATATCAAAATTTACTTGTACCTTGAAGGGGGTTGCGTGGCCGCTTGATTAAGATGTGTCTTTTGTGGGTGGCCACCGAAGGATCTGTGCAAAGTTGTCCATCATTTTGTTCCTTTGTCATGCAAGGGATTCATCAAGCAAAAGTTTAAGAGGATATCTAACTCCATCATATTTCTTCTCGTCCCCCATGAGTTGTTTTTGGGCTCGGCGTGGCCTATCTTGCAAAGGCTCAACTTGTTTGAGTCCCAACTTCTTGTATAGAGATCTTGTCAGGAACACGCACAAAGAAAAACAAATGAAGAGAAGACCACTTTGATACTACTAATCCAGATTTATGAGAAGAACAAAATGAATAACATATAATAACACAAAGATACAAAGAACAACAATAGATATCCAGTGAACAATGGCTTTTATTGAATAAAGAAAATACGTTGAAACTGTAAAATTGCATAACTAAAAACAACTTGCTTGAATGGTCGTAGCTATCTCTGAGAAGAGATGTGGATTCTACGTGCATTCATCTAAGATGATTACAATGAGGCTTTAAAGGCATTTTTAACATTACTCATGAATTCCAAAACCCTGGACATCCAAAAACCTAACCCTAGGAGATGAAACTCCAAAAGTTATGTGGGCCTCGATGGGTAAGTTGGTACCTCAACTTCCCGGGGTCGTAAATTTTGCATACGACCTCCATTTTAGGCATGTGATAGCCTGTTGGAAAGGTATTTTTGAGAACTACACATTATGCCATCAAACTCTAACTCTAACTACATTTTGAATGTGGCAAGACAAAAAAACATTGTTTAGGGCCCCAAAATGGCCCTAGAAGTACAAAAAGATGTACTAACATGAAAACTTCCAAAATAATCCATTTGGAATAGGTGGGAGGCCACCAATAGCCACCTGGATGTTTTGTAGGGCTTCAGGACATCCCCAGAAGTGCAGAACTCACAATTACAAAGAAATGTCATCATTACAAAGAAATGTGTTGAACTAAAAACTATCAAGATGAGCCAGTTGGAATACGTGGGTGGCCATCAATATCCACTTGGATCAGAAGGTTGAAATTTTTTGGCTTGTTCGGGGGGGTTTCAGAACCAAGGTTCAAGACGCTTGACCAATAAGTACCCCATAGGCGTCAGAATATTCAATATTCAAGGACTAAAGAAGGTCTCACTCAAGACACCATGAGAATCACAGAGACCATAGGTTTCATGCAATATATAAAGGAATAGAACATACAAGAAACATTCAACATATAATCATGCATTCTTTCATAACCACCATACAAGTACAATGCATAGTACTACAAAACTGACATACATTTAGACTAGCATATACAAGAGATAAACACAAAATGTGATTTGTGTTTGTTTTATTAATCTAAACAATATTCTAATACAATATCTATAGAGAGGTTGAAGCATGTGCAGAGCACATTCAACATCAAATGGAGAACACTGCTCAGATCCAGATCTACCTTCTCTATCATATTATTCTCTAAACATAATAAGGAATACTACGATGCATAATTGGACCCATATCTGATCTACAACTCTCATAAACTAATATCCTCTTAGTGAACAAAAACCCCACACTTACATAACCACATGTGTTGGCATAGGCCATTTTGGGGAAAAGCGCAGTAATTAATGAAGACAGTTAGGAAATGGACCAGAAAAGGAGTGTGCTTCAGAAAATAGGGAAAAACAACGTTGGGAAAGCAGAAAATTCAAAGGAAGGACGAAGGATGAGGATCGATGAGGAAAACGGTTGGATTTTGGACCAGCCGCGCTCAGGGAGTTAGAATGTGGACAAACCTAATCCACTTAGGGTTGGTGGGTTAGGGTTTTGTTCATTTTTTAAATGGGTACTAACCCTTTTTTGTAATATAAATATTTTGTAGCGGAGAACATGAAGAAGTTAGCTAGTCAGAGGTTGTTGTTAATTCTTGAGATATAGAGTTGTTGTGGAGCTAGTGTAGAAGATTATCATAGAGTCAATTTTGGAGATAGAGACATGCATTGTAATTGAGGGTAAGGTCGCAAGATGTGGCTCTTAGTGTGATATTTTCAGCCTCAATTGTACTCACATGTAATGCGCACAATGCAATAATGTGATGAAGAATAATAAAAGAGCAAAGAAAACCAGATCTTTGTGTACGTAGCCCGGGGGGGTGAACCATGAATTGTAGATCTGGATATAATGATGTATTAGAATAATATATCTGATGTATGTTGAGGTAGAAAGATGACCTATCATCCCCATAATATCTTCCCTTCCACAATTGCAGACATCTGGGTCTTGTAGTCACCCATAAGCCATCTCATGTGAGACTGCATTGTGCACTCTCTACGCAGTGTTTCCTTCTGGTCTTCAGAAGGGATGATGGTTTGTGGGGTTTTGTTGGAAACCTAAAGTAGAACCTGGGTCAGCCCAAACATCCAACAAATGGTTATGTTTATGACTGGAACCCAGAAGAACATATTGGAAGGGACTTGTTGAGAAGGACAGTGAAGAGAATGTAGTATTAGAAGGGGATGTTCAGACCATGGAGTCCAAATAAATAGGAGATTCAACGATGGTTGACAACAAAAGAGCTCGAGTTTTCGCAGAAAGACAATAGAAACTCCAAGTATACACCCTTCCAATATTTGATAAGGTATGTATTTACCGATCTTCATGAGACATTTTTTTTTTATTTTCCACATTTGTTCCAAGAGTGGATATTAATATTGAAGGACAATTATCCAACTAATCGGATAAGAATATTAGAGTGGACTACTGAGAATATTGCATAGCTACAAAACGTTAACAAAAAATTCACACGCCTAGTCGATTTTTGGCTAGATAGCATTATTGCAGGATTCATTACCGAGTTTATAGTCAACACTGCAAAATCGTACACTGTTGTAGAGCACGCATTTTTGAAGGGTCTGAGAGGAAGGTATATTATATCACTCTATACTTCGATCAATATTTTTTTGCATGATAAAGGAGTGATGATAATGGAGTCTGACAACTAAATAACTCTGGGAGCATGGGGAGAGTAGGAGAAACACTAAGGATGATCTGATATATGGAGAAGCAAAGAGGTAAGAATAAGGAAGAAATGGACCTCGTTATGATGGATGAAGAATAGATCAAGGAAATAATGGAAAAAGAAGGAATGACGCGCAGTGGAAGACCCTACCAATATAGGATTAATAGGAAAAATAGGGCAGTAGCCGAGCGGGAAGGTTTGGAAAGTGATGAAGAAGAGGTAGAGGATCTCCATGCAACAGGGAAGATTGAGGAAATCATGTGCGCCACATATAAGAGAAAAATGAAAGTTCAAGGGTCCAACGAAGAAGAAGGCTCTTCGTTCCAGATCAAAATTAGTGTGGAACCCACAACCCCATGTGTGACTAAGACATATGAAAAGAATTAATCATTTAGACAACCAACAATTAGTAGCAAAAAGAATTCAGTAGGACAAGGGATGAGTGGAAATTCAAGTGGAAGTATGAGTTCACCTAGAAGTATTCAGTTATCTACATCGTGCAGAGGTGGTACGACAAATTTTACAATGGCATGAGAAAATCCAACCATTCGATTACCATAATTTCATGGAGAAGGGTCGAAGGACCCATAGAAACATCTATTTATTTGTGAGAATATTTGGGAATCTAAAAAAATCATGGATGAAGACACAAAAGTGGCTCTGTTATAAATTGCATTCGAAAACCACACATTGGACTAGTTTATGAGCCTCGTAGTAAACAATCCACAAGGATCACCTACAACCATCACAGATGTAAAGAAGGCGCTAATCAATGAATTCCAACGACCAAGTTCGAAAGATCGGTATATTAATGAGATGATAGAAATCAAACAGAAGTCATGAGAGTCGTTTTGGGAAGTTGATTAGAAGTTCAAGTGATTGAAAGGTAAGTTGAAATACCCCATAACAGATATGCAACATAGGAAACTATTTATAAATTCATTATTGCCACATTTTAAATACCCATTGAGGATACAAAAGTTCCAGACTCAGGGCGAGGCTTTGCAAGCATCCCTACAATTAGAAGAGAACCAATATAAACATACAGATCCAACTATATAAGAGTTGAGAGCATATATCAATAATATGACATTTCAGTTGAATCGGAACAAAGGAAAGGAAAAGAGGGAAGTTTTCTAGTGTACCTTATGCAGAACATAAGGACACCATAAAAATGAGTGCCCAACATTTTCGCAGTACTTGGGAGCAGGACTACCAAATCCCTTACCCACAGGAGGAGTATGGTGTGAAATTTGTAAAATGCATGGACATGATCCCTATCATTGTCCCATGATGAAAAACCCACCTCCTTTTTCCCCTGTACAAACTACGCCCAACGGTATTCCAGTGAAACGTACCAAACATTGCCTAAGAGAACATTCTACAATTTCTACAAGTATGTAGTACATGACAATAAGGATTGTCGAACCTTGGAAATGATGAAGGAAAGGACCTCAGATGCTTATAGGATGTAGAATGAACTAATGACAAGTCCACCTGCGTAGCAGAATAATAATGTGCAACAATTTGCAACGCCACCACAGTATAATAATGCACAACAATATAATCAAGTACCACAGTATAATACACCACGCGTAGACAATCAAGGCAACAGAGGAGGATTCATAAGAGGAGGGTGTGGAAGAGGCAGAGGACTAGTAACATGTCATAATTATCAGTAGCCTAGACATTATGAAAGGGATTTTCCACTGCCACCAACAACATGCATGTATTGTCGCGCAACCAATCACGCTACAAAAGATTGCCATACACTTATAAAAAAGATACAAGAAAAAATAAATCATAATAACCAAAATGTTCAATGGATTGCCACAGAAACTATAGATGATGGGAAGAAAATCAATATAGTTACTTGAGGAGGAACCAAAATAGGATCATATGCAGTGAATCAGAATCAAAACGAGCACCAGTGGTTCAAAAAGAATACAACACCACAATAGCATTTTAATGCAAGAAAGGAAAAGGAGACATTCAATCAGGCTAGATAAGAAATTTTGTAGGAGAATATTGTTTCTACTTCAAATGTGCATCCAGAATATGATGGGACAGTTTATGATATGCCTCATCCATTTGATAATACCAACAGAGATCAGTCTTCAGGAAAGGTAAGTAATCTAAGAAACTTTATGGTATCTTGTGTGAAGTTATTGAATGATCAAACATCTCTACAAGTATTACAAATTCTGATAGAAAAATGGAATTATGAAGAAGAGATAAAGATAGTAAATCATGTCCATAGCAATACAAGAACAAATAGGGAGTTCAGACTGAATGCAAATATTGGAGACTTTAACATGGGTGACATCATATTAGATTTGGGATCTGAGGTAAATGTTCTTTCTAAGAAAACATGGGAATGCATGGGGGAACCTACACTAGGATATTCACTTATTGCGCTGAAATTAGCAAACCAACATAGAGTAATACCAATTGGTCGAATGAAAGGAATACCAGTGGATTTAGATGGTGTGTGCACTATGGCAGATTTTGAGGTAATTGATATAGTAGATAATACTACACCTTATCCAACATTGTTGGGATTGGATTGGGCATTTGACAATCAAGCCATTATCAACTTGAAGAGCGAGAAAATGATTTTGAATCAAGAGAATATAAAGTCCTAGCACCATTAAATCCTTTAGAATGTGGAAGATATGTTGAACCGGCGATAGAAAACTTCATCACAAAAGAGATAAACCAATTATATAGAACTACCGAATGCGAGGAAGATTACATTAACCCAATAGCGGATGGAATTCTTAGCTAGAAAACCATTAGTTCTTGTGCTTCAGATTCTGACATGAGACTGGAGAATTGGAAACAACAGTTACATGAGATATCTACCAGAAGATGTTCAAGAATGACGCACGCACAGAGGTAAGAGAACCTCCCACTTTTTAAGGTCAAAATGATTTGGAAGAATTCTTAACAAAGTTTGAGTTAGAAGTCTTGGAAAATCAAAGGTTATTAGTTTTAGACATTGCATTGAAAGAAACACCTACCCATTGGTGGGGTACTCACAAACAGAAGATCTAAGATTGGTATCAATGCAAAATATTATTGCACATCAGATTTGGCTCAGAAGAGGAAAATAAATATATGGAGAAATATGATGGAATAGGACAACCTAGAGAACATATAGACATATGCATAACTCAATGGATAATGGTACCACCATAGGAATGGCCACACCACTTCATTCATACGTTAGAAAGCATCCCAAGAAATTGGGATACAAAATTGGAACTGCATAGAGGAATTGCAAATTGGGAATATTTGCACCAGAACTTTGTCATTACGTTTTCATTTGAACATGAGAACCAAATGATGGATACAAAATTGAAGTTGATAAAAGAAGAGATCTTTGAAGAACCTGAAGTAGAAATTGTAACAGCTTATCAAAACCAAAATCAACAAACAGTCAGACAGTTACTACATTGTTACCACGTCGCAGAAGATGATCCAGCAGAAGAAAACCCATGCGATATTTAGATAACATAAGTTGAAGGGGAAAGAGAAGTAGAAGGTCCATAGTTATAGTGAGAATAATTTGTTGCGCTACTGAATATAAAGAAAGTGAATATTGGAACAGAAGAGCATCCAAAAATTGCAATTATTGGTGACTATTGGGACAACCATACAGTGGAAAGAATAACTGAACTACTGCATGAGTATAGTGATTTATTTCCAGGAACGTTTTCAGAGATTAAAGGGGTAGCAGGAGAACTTGGAGAAATGAATATTCCTCTACGACCAGATGTCGGACCAATAAGACAAATACCATATAGGTTGAATCTAGTATATAAATAGAAAGTTAAGGCAGATATTGAAAAAATGTTGGAAGCTGGTATAATAGAACTTGTTCAATAATATGAGTGGATTATCCCTATGGTAGTTCAGGAGAAGAAGCAAGGGGGGATAAGGATATGTGTAGACTTAAGGAAGTTGAATAATGCATGTCTGTATGATCCCTTCCCTACTCCATTTACAGATGAGGTATTGAAGAATGTAGGAGGACAATAAGCATACTCATTTACTAATGGATTTTCAGAGTATCACCAAATCAGAATAGTTGTTATTACTGAAATTATGTCTGCAACATTGCACACAAATGGTTATAGAAATACAGCAATGCCAACAACAATTAGTTCATCGGCAGCCCTGAAATGCATTCCAAAGGAAAAAACTATACAATTGGGTCAAAAATTGACATGCACAAATTCACCAAAAGAAGCGCGCGCATAATGGGCAATGTGCACAGGACAACAAAGCCCTCAGAGTGCACAATGCGCCAAGTGCGCGACTGTGTATGAGAAAAGTTGTGCACTTCTATGAACGACGCATTTATGGATCTTGTCGGCCCCCCAACCACTTATGGACAAACTCCCAACCTGATTTGACCTTCATATCTGAGTGAAATATGAATGGAGGGGTTGGTCACGGACTAGAGGGTGCCCTAAAAGGCCACTTGTTCACACCGAGAACCATTTACATTTTGCCTTGAATAATTGCTATAAAAAAGAGCCATGGGTGCACTAAGAAACCAAGATCTTCATAGTATTGTTATGTTGCCTCAATTCTCCATTAAGAATCCTCTTTTCTCTTTGGAGCCTTCAAGCACCATTGTAATAGGCCATTCCACTCACCTCTTGAGGGAATAGGCATTGATTTTCTTCACCATTTGCCATTTTTCTTCCATTTTAAGAAGAGATCTCCATTAGGGAACTCAAGAGCCCTCCCAAGGAGGAAGAGGGGACTCATAAGTCCTTATTTTTCTCTACGGTGTTTTGCCTACTAATATAGTTATCCATAGGTAGAATTCTGTTGGTCATTTGATTGATTTTCATGGTTCCAAGTTTCTTATGCTTTCTAACATTCATTTCTTAGTTGTTTTAGTTTGTTTGTTTGTTTATTACATGTGTTTGGCTTGTTTAACCCACTCACAGACTTCTGTCTTGTCTAGCAGGCTCATCTAGACATGCAAGTGTTGTTGTTTTTCTCACCCAAGTGACAAAACCAACACAACAGATTGCCGACCATATTGGGGAGGGAAATATAAATTCCACCCTATTTGAGCTTAGAGATCACTTCCTTTTAATACTTTTGTCTTGCATGTACCAAAACTGGCCTAGCCCAACCTGTCAAAGGAAAACTTATGATCTGGAGGAGGAGTATTTCACTCAAAATTTTCTCCACCGACGCGTAACAAGAAGTGCACAGACTTTCCTTCCCACATATGCGCACGGTGCGTGCCACGGACTTCTTTGATCTGCACATTGTGCGCCCTCTGTGCACCTGTCAGAATTGTAACTCGCGCACATATCCAATTTTTTAAAATTGTAAGGTTTTTTGGATGATTTGAAGGCCCCTAGCCTTCAGATTTTTGCTTTCATGCACTTTGTAATGCACATGCACTCCACTTAGAATCATTTCCCATACGAAAGGTTAGATAAACATAGGCACTTAAGGGGTAAGAAGAACCAAATATTCTCCTATTTTTCTTTGGTTTCCACCTGGATGGCTTATTTGGTTTGTAAAATTTAAGTTGAGATTATTTCTATTATACCAAAAACACTTACATTGGAACTAGAAGTTAACTTTGACCCTTGAGTTCTCTCACACCTTAGAGTGATCTTGAGAATCAAAAAGGTGGTTAAAGGGACATTTCATCTCCCTTAACAAAAATCTTTAGGAGAGGACAAAGCCCCCCTAGGGCTCCTCTTAGTTTCTTTTGAAATCATCTTAAAGTTGTAAGGGGCCATACATGCCCACATGTTGCAAACTTAGGATAGTTTCTTGAAATTGCTTTCTTAGTTTACATCACTAGGGAAGTTTAAAGATCAAAGTAGCAGGCCCATACATGCCCACATGCTTACAATCTAAGATAGTTTTCAAGCTTTCATAGTGTAAACAACATTTAGGGAGTTTTAAGGATTTGTAAGGACTCATATGGCCACATGCTAGTTCTTTAGGGATTTTAAAATTTCGCAAAGTTGTACCAATGACACTTAGTAAGCTAGGTAACAAAGATTTGTAAGGACCATGGGAATTCCATATGTTGCAATCTCACACCTAACTTATTAAAAACTTGGCACACTTTTTCACTTTCTCACACACAAAGTCACTCCTCACTCAAATAATTTCCATTTTGAATTGTGGAGGTTGGAGTAGGTTTTCTCCAAAGGAATTCTGAAACGTCCCACTACTTCTTTGGAAAATTATCCACACCCACTTAATTCAAATGAGATTGGTCCACACCCCCAATATCTCAGCCCACCACATCTAAAATTTTGTTAAAAACTCACTAAGTTTTCCTCCACATGAGGTGCCAAAAGAAATTGTTTAGTCTAGGTAGGATCTCGAGGGTAGGCATCGAAATAACCCCTCGTTATCTGGTTCTCACATTTTCAAACATTAGAAGTTGACAAATAGGGAACTTTCAAATCCTCCAAGTCAAGTGTTCCTAAACCATAAGGCAGGGAGATACCCGTGAAGGGTTGAAGGTCGAGGTCCGGTTGTTCTGTGTGTCCCCCCTTGAGTCACCCAACTCTTGGAAGGGATCCAGCCTGTGACCCATTTTTGAGGCTGAAAATCTAAATGTCACACCTTGACCGAGGTACCTAGTGACCAAAATTTAGGACATCTACCCAGGTGGCAATTGTGGACTACAATTGCACCTTGAACAGATTTTGTGTGTCTATTGGGAAATATCGCCAGCTCTTTTGAGATATGCACCCTCTACCCCTCATTATAACTGATTATTTCAACCTTCACTAGTTCCTCTTCTGGTGGCTTTAGAGCCCAATGTTGAGTGCTTTTGGAGGGCCCAATGCTATTTGAGAGGAAGTATGATACATCTTTTAGGACACGATCATTTACTTTTATTTGTTCCCCCACACAAACAAAATTCACCTACCCACATGTTTGCTTATTTACAGTTGATTTATGTATGATGCTCATTTGATTACATTCAATTGTGATTTGTATTATCTTGTGAAGGTCCAAATTATACAAAGCTCTTGTTCATTTATTTCTCTCATCACCATTTGCACACATTCACTTTTCTAGTCAGACACCATAGGGGACCCACAAAATCCACGTCGTTCCAGACGCTTGCAAAATCTCCTTCCTATTCTAGCAGGAGTCCCTAGTCTTGCCAACTCACTGTCTCAACCATCTCACACCCTCATGATTGCTACTATTTTGGGATCATCTTTACTTGGTTCCACTTTGCTTGGGTCCAATTCCTAAGGCCATCCATCCACTAGTTCTCCTTCACAAGGAGGACGGGGGGAAACTTATTCTCAAGGGAGAAGCACAACCCCACCAAATCCCTCTCAAGGGTCAGGTCCACTACCTGCTCACACAATGGGTGGAACTAATCCTCCACCAAATCCCACTATGCCATACTTGGCCTCTCTCAACATTCCTGATTTGACCAAACTCACGAATGACACCATTCTACATGACCCCACATGGCCCAATATGCCTACCAAACTACCTTCAGATATTCCAAAATTTGAAGGAAAACCAGGGGAAGATCATGCCATCCATGTTATGACCTTCCTCTTTTGGTGCTCTTCAAACATCATCATGTATGACTCCATCCGCTTAAGGTTATTTCAAATAACACTCATTGGTCCATCAGCCAAATGGTATGTGGACGAAAAATCAGGGTCCCATGTGAGTTTTGAATCCATGGCCAAGGACTTTTTGGCCTTTTTCGAACTACTAGTTTGTCATGACAATGGTTTAGAACTGATCTCTGAGTGCAAACAAACCTTAGCTATGCATATTTTTTACCACATCCACGAATGGCGTCGGCGATGTAGTTTGTGTAAAGCAGAAACCGCCAAATAACAACGCCTCGATTGGTTTCTTAAATCACTCATCTCTATACTTGCCAAAGATGTAGCATCCACTTTTCCTCAGTTAGAAAATCCACATCCTCCAGCGTCGCTTGCCCCTCAACAGGCCCCACAATAGTACTTGCAATAGCCACCCCCATCCGTATTGCAAAACCCTATTCCATACCAAGGTGTGATGAATACCCAACATGAGGTACACCCTACCCCACCACAAATGGGGTAGTATCAAAACCCAGGGCCCATCCACCCTAGAAATCTGGTTGATCGCAATATCCTCCTCACCAGCGAATAAGAGATTATTTTGCAAACACGCGGTCGCTAGTATGGTGTCCCCCTTGAATCTCCTCCAACCACCTCAGAAGTAGCTCCAGCTACAGCTAGACAAACCTTGATGATTCTGCGCCCTAACAGTGAACCAAAAATTCGTATACCTCGCATTCCATTGCGACGGAATATGTTGAACCCTCATCCTAGGGCAGCACACAATTACAGTCTGGTCAACGACTTATCACAATATCCTATAGCCATGTATGTATTGGAGGTCCTCCAAACATGTCCAACTCAGCGTAAATCCTTTCTTTCTGCCTTAGGGGCAGTCGACCTAGCTGATACTAGACTCATCACATTTGATCTAGATAGTGGAGAACCACACCTCCCCACTCTGGTAGCTTTCCAGATATCAGTTAAGATTCGGAACATCACAGTTCATCGGTGTATCATTGATGAAGGTGCATCCACATGCATCATGTCCAAAGTAGTATGGGAGAAACTTGGCTCACCTGAGCTAGTACCATCCGCCATCACCTTGCAAGCCTATGATGGTAGACCATCCTCCCCTAGAGGGCTATTCCAAAATGTCCCCTTCGAACTTGGGGGCAAAACCATCCTCATCGACATTGAAGTTATCGATGCTTCGCTTAATTACAATATCTTGTTTGGACGTATCTACATGTACGCTATGAAGGCAGTAGCCTCTTTTGTGTTTTGAACGATGATGTTCCCTGACAACGGGAAAATTATCACCATCGACCAAATTAAACATTATGAGCCTAACCAGTCCACCAACATCGATAACATTCTTCCTCTTGTCTGCACCAACTCAGATGCTTATTCACTTGTTGACATGGGTCCTGGAATTTTCAAGGAGCCATCCTTGTTGGGGGCATACCATGGAGCACCACCTCTCCTACACCCTTCAGCACAAGTGTGTGTAGCATCTTCTAATGGAACCGATATCGGAGACACCATTCCTCCCACCGAGGCCTCTCCACACCTCGACGTTCCACCAGTTGAAGAACTATTGCCTCAAGAATTCCTTGAGAACCCTACTACACCAATTATCCCTGATTTCCCACCCCTCCAAGGGAAAATCTCGGTTTGGGAGACAATCCTTCAAGCTATTACTCAAATCCCCTTCTTCTACCCTCGACCAGGAGTCCAAGCATTCCAGGTAGTTGCGACACTTACCTTTCCAAACATGGTGCTTGCCATCCCTATATGGTATCTTCACCCACCCGTGATGGTTCCTCAACCATCTCTCCCTCCTCAGACAGAGGGAATCCCAATGCAGATTCCAATACATGCTCATGTTTCACCACCCACACCCCCAAATGTTGGCACCACTACCACAGATGGGGGCAGACGAAATAAGAAAGAGCCCACAGCTCCACTTCCTCCCCGAGTTCAACCTCCTTGCGCACTATTAAAAAAAGAAGGACACCCCACCAATAGATGTCCTACCCTTCCCAAGTTACACAATCTGATCCAACTCCCTCAAGCAACCACATTGTTCATTGCTTCACCAAGCACGTCTAGTACTTATACAATGTCCTCCACTACAAGAAGTAAAGGGTTGCGAACCAAATTTTCTTGTGCCATCTCTTCAGAATATGGCCACTACACTCATCATTTCCCATCTTTACCTCAGTTTCGCCAGATGCTAGTTGTAGTACGCCAAACATCTCAGCAAGAACCCCCTATGCTACCCCTTACTGGTGCTCACATCACTGACATTCTCTATGTCTCTTCATCAGTCCCTGAGCGAATGAGATGTCATTGCGCTCTCTCTAACTCACTCGCTCACTTCACATACTGATGTCCTTTGATTGTTGCATATCAAGGTCGTCATCCAACCCCTATTCAACCACATTCGACCACCTCACCACTCGTACTACACTCTTTAGATACTGTCAATATTACCTCCCCTAAACCTAAGTCCCTTCCCATCCCTCCATGGTTCACAGATCGACTGTCTAAGGATATTCCCCAGAATCCTCCCAATTCTTCGGCAAATTTCCCACAACAAATCTTGCTCCCTACCACAGTTTATTACCCACAGTGTCTTGACATTTGGTTTATGTCAAGCGAGCCATCACACCTCGTATGCGATACCCCCTCTACGTCCTTTCCACTTGAGGACAATCACACTTTGACAGTCCCCCTGTCACCTCCTCGGATCCCTTGTATTCTCGCATTTTCCACTGCGACAAATATATCCTGGAGGAACTCACTATCCCTGATTGCCCATGGAATGCGCTCCATCACTGAGTGCTTTTTCTCTCGCAAGAGGCCTTTCACCCTCCTATACAAACCTCCATATGGGCAATCGAAACCAAGGATTTCATTCCTTTGAGGCATATATACTCGTTCAATAACCCTATCCCTACCCCATATGATTTTGAAGAAGGCAACATGGCCAATATTTACCCCACCATCAAAATCGACATTTCCATCAAACCGGGAATCATAGAAGAAATCACCATTGGTGCCCCATGTTCCCCTGAAGAACTCACAACTTACAAAGCTCTCTTTCAGGAATACCAGAATATTTTTGCCTAGTCATATCCAGAGATGCCCGACCTCGATCCTTTTATCGTCGAACATCGCATCGACACATGGCCACATGTCACCTCAGTTCATCAAAAGTAGCGTCCCCTTCACCCATCCAAAGTTGCGGCTATCGAAGCCGAAATTGACAAGTTACGTGTTGTTGGGTACATTTACCCCATTGCATATACCTCATGGGTCTCCAACCCCGTCCCTATTAAGAAAAAGCATGGCATTATTCGTGTTTGCACCAAATTTCGTGATCTCAACCATGCTTGTCCCAAAGACAACTTTCCAACCCCTTTCATCGACAAAATTATCGATGATTGTGCCGACCATGAGGCTTTTTCCTTTATGGATGGGTTTTGTGACTACAATAAAATCCAAATTCATCCAGCACATCAGTATGAAACCACTTTTACTACCCCTTAGGGTACATTTGCTTATCATGTCATGCCTTTTGGAC
Source organism: Picea engelmannii (assembly GCA_009831015.1). Classification (NCBI taxonomy): domain Eukaryota; kingdom Viridiplantae; phylum Streptophyta; class Pinopsida; order Pinales; family Pinaceae; genus Picea; species Picea engelmannii. Next base: position 444,595 of record ML792197.1, read on the forward strand.
TCAAGAACGCAGGTGCTACGTTTCAAAGGGCCATGACCTATGTTTTCCATGATCTTGCTCGCATCATCCTTGCTTATTTGGATGACCTCACTACTCGATCCAAGAAGCGAACTCAACATTTAGACGGCTTACGCATCATTTTCCAACGATGTCGTCGGTACAATATCCACTTGAACCCCCTCAAGTGCGCATTTTTCTTCACCGTCGGATGCCTCCTTGGGTTCAATGTCTCCCAACACGGCATCATGGTGGACCCCCTCAAGGTCCATGCTATCACGGAAATTCCACCACCTAGGAATTTACACCAACTGCAGGGCCTACAAGGCAAAGCCAACTTTTTACGTCGCTTTGTCCCAGATTACGCCATGCATGCGCATGGTTTCCTCCGCCTACTGCGTCATGATATCCCATTTCAATGGGATGAACATGCTCAAACCACTTTTGATGATTTAAAATCCGCCTTATCCAATGCCCCTTTGATTACTCCCCCATACTATGATCGCGATTACATCCTCTACTTGTCAGCCTCAGTTGTCTGAGGAGTAGCAGTCCTCATTCAATTAGGGGATGATGGGTGTGAGTGTGTCATTAACTACATCAGTAAAAATACTTCAGGGCCACCCTTGAAATATAATCGTGATGAGAAACTCGCCCTCGCAGTTGTCCTCATAGTCCAAAAACTACGTCACTATATCCTGCTTCAAACTACCAAAGTGTTAGCAAATTCCAACCCGATGCAGTACTTTCTTAGTCGAAGACAAATTAATGAAATTTTTTCCCAATGGATCGTTATCCTCCGGGAATACGACTTAGAGTTATCAACTCCCAAAAGCAAGAAATCACTTGTCCTTGTTGAACTCATTATGTCTTTTCCCTCGAACGATAAAGCTTCACCGGACAATATGGATTTTCCCGACGAACACCTCTTCTTCATCCCCTCTGATGGCCCCTGGTATGGTGACCTTCTTGTCTACCTTTAGACACAGAAGTTTGGGTCTCATCTCTCTCGAGATAATTGTTGACACATTCGCCATCAAGCCCCTCGATACCTCCTCATCAAAGATGTCTTATATCGACGAGGGGTCAACACCATTCTTCATTGATGTCTGACCATCAATGAAGCTGACAGAGTCTTGAATGATTTCCATAGAAACACTCTTGGTGGTCACCTCTCTAGTATGTCCACCGCCCAAAAAATCATTTGAGCAGGGTACTTCTATCCCACGTTGTTTCATGAATGCATCCACGCTATCAAGCGATGCGACAAATGCCAGCTCTATGCAAACAAAGCACGAGCGTCACCCGCTCTTCTACATCAGACATCACCGTCGACCCCTTCTGCAAATGGGGCATATACTTCATGAATTTCAATCCTCCATCCAGTAATGGACACAAGTACATTGTCGTGGCAGTTAATTACTTTACCAAATGGGTCGAAGCCATGCCCACTTTCAAAAATACCACTGACACAGTAGCACATTTTTTCTTCAACCACGTCATTACTCGATTCGGAGTCCCACTACAGTTAGTGTCTGAAAATGGTAAACACTTTGAGAATGAGATCTTTGCAGACCTCTCCTCAAAGTTAGGCTTCTCCCATGAGTTTGCCTCCCCATACTAACCTCAGTCCAACAGACAGGTCGAGGTTGTCAACAAAGTCCTCAAAACCATGTTGCAATGTACCGTCAACAAACATAAGACCAATTGAAATCATATGTTGTTTTCTGCATTATGGGCTTATCGAACGACAATCAAAACCGCGATTAATTTTACACCCTTCCACCTCGTCCATGGGATCGAAGCCACCCTCCCTATCGAGTGCAAAATTCTCACGTTACACACTGCCATCGAGTTATTACCTAACACTGCTCCAATGGAGCAGTGCTTGCTGAACTTAGAGTCGTTGGATGAAGATCATCAATATTCATTATAGAACAATGAGGCAACTAAAAAACGGTCCAAATCCACCTTCGACCACCATGTCAGCCTTTGCTCATTTAACGAAGGAGATCTCGCCCTAGCTTATGATATCGCCCACGATACTCTCGGCCATGGGAAATTCGAGTCATTATGGCATGGAACCTACATTGTCCAACACTGCTTCACTAAAGGTGCCTACATCGTAGCCTCTCCAGAAGGCTATCCTCTCAAAGAACTCGTCAACGGGTTGTACTTAAAGAATTTTTATGCCTAAGCGTAGCCATTCTACCTTAGGCTTTTTCTTTGTACATGTTTGTAGATTTTTTAGTCTTCTTTTCACCACCACTCCTCATATCTGATCTATCATATGTGTTATTGACAAATGCATCATCCATTAGCCTACCACATCGGTTACGCTGACGGTGTTATCCGTTGGACACAGAGTCTCGCTTCAGTCGCTTGGGCCCTCTATACCCCCTCACATGTACTGCTCCACTCCAACGGCATATGTTTGGGCTCGACCACCAAAAATCAAGCTGAATACACCACTATCAATGGTCTCCTCGTCGAGGCCAATCACTGCCACATTCATCACCTTAGCATTCTATTAGATTCCCATCTTGTCATCCTGCAGCTCAACAATGTATATCACATTCATGATCCTTGCCTCTTTCGCAAATACCTACAAGTTAGACTCTTATCTCGCAACTTTGATTCAATCACATTTACACATATTCCAAGACAATTTAATCAAATAGAAGATAACATGGCTAATATAGTATTAGATTGGAATTTATTCCATTAAAACATCATCACATATACATAAACATCATACATCTGTCACAGCATATAGAAAAGACATCATAAATATAAAAAACATCAACATATGTAGACATGAAAGATCCAAAGATATATGTCCATATATATATATATATATATATATATATATATATATATAATAGTGTCACCAGTGTTTACAAAAATACAAAATACATCGCCCATAGGCTAGTGAGTCCCCTCACCCCTATAGGTACAAAATGGGTATCAACTACCCTATACAAAAAGGGCTTTCGAGACTATAAATACATAAACATGACACTCATGGTGCCCCCAGAGCTCCCCCCCTCGTCCTCTGTCAGTTGGAGGTGCCCCACCAGCTGGGGGCCCTCCAGGTCCAAGGGGCAGTTGACCACTCATTGTTTCCCCCGCTACAGCTGCTCAGTGAATCAAGGTCGGCCACTCAGCTGACACACCCACACACTGCTTGAGGACCCTCTCATCCTGGATGTGGGCCCACATCCCCTCTAACACACCTTGTAGAACCTACTCGAAACATCGACGTAGGTCCTCCATTCCCCCTCTGGCCTCTCCCTACGACGCATGCATTGGTCCAACACCAACGTCATCTAGTCTCTACCTTTTTCCTGCCCTCGGCTCATGTGTTGGTCCAACACCAGCATCATCTCATCTGTGTCATTGTCCTACCCGCGGCTCTGCAAGCAGCGGTCGCACTGGTCCCTGACGAGCCAGCTCCCCGACCATCTCTGCCTCATGGCCTTGGGGTCCCACATCTGGAAAACAACACCAAAGGTAGAGTCAGCATCCATATATACATATATAATCATATGCTACGCTATCAAAATGACAAAATATAAATACACAGACATACCTCTCTGATCCCAGTCCTCCCCAGGAGGCATCATCATATCGAGGTCATGGCGGTAATCCATACCAATGTATGGGTACCATAGTATCACCTGTGTCACCTGTCACCACACGCGTGCCATCGTGGTCATGAAGTAATGGCCACCCTCTCCTCCCCCATGCCGACCTAGCACATGGGCCCACCGCATCCGACGTAGTTCTCGCGTCCCTGTAGGCGCCAACAAAATCCTAGGGTGCAATAGGAGAACCCTCTCCAGAAACCAGGCCACCAGGATAGACCCAAATGCAAAGTCACCAGAGTTGGACCTCCGACACTAGTGAATCTGCCCGATCATCCTGGAGTGCAGCATAAGCCCCTAGGCAAAGTGGTCCCCATCCAGGACCCTCTCCACAATCCTCAACTGACTTCATGTGATCCGCTAAGTCCCCAAGGATCTGTAGATCCTCACCACCATCACGGCGATGCACTCTGTCAGGAACTCATCGATCACCTCAATCTTGATGACTGACCCCGACATTGGGTTCGGCCCTGAGTAGTGGCGATGCGCCAAGTCAACCACTCTCTCATCCCCCAATAGCTCGGGGTCAGTAGGAAGGGTAATCCCATGGAATGGGAGCCCCGTCAAAAAGTAAGATGTTTTCCCCTAACAAAAAAACACTACAGATCAGTGCTCCACATGGATATAAGATACTGCAGTAGGAACTCCTGCGACCATATCAGGGGGCAGTCAAAGAACTTGAGCAACCCACAGGTTGTCAAGTGTCTCTAAACGCCCGGTTGTTGTCTCACTGCATCCCAGAGACGCTCCTAGTCTCGCTCTGTCCAATGAACAGGCATCGAAGTGTATAGGATGTGTTGATCACTTGAATCCACACAAAAACACTCGTTCAGCCCTCATCATCCATAAAACACATCAAAAAAATCAAAATTTCAGACCCCTTAGCCTTGCCTCAAGTGCGCGGCTTTCACCCATACAGGTGCACATATATGCGTGCATGTTCTTTGCATAGTTGCGCACTAACGTGTAAGTTTCTGAGACACAGTTGTGCAATGCATAGTTGTCACCCCAACAGGTTCGCACACATGTGCACCTGTCCTCTACACAGTTGCACACTAATGCGCAGTTGTTTGAGAAGCAGCAACGCACAGTGCGCATTTGTCATTTTAACAAGCACGCATCTCATGCGCACCTGTTTTTCCCTCCCCCACACACACCTGCATGGTTGTGACAGGAACAGTCGCACACTATGCGCAGGAGAAGTAATCATACCTACGCATATGTGCGCAGGTATTCCTCCTTCTCCCGTGCACTAGTGGGCACCTACACAAAACTACCCTTGTACGACCATTCGTACACCCCGTAACTCAATTCTACAAATTTCAAATTATGTGGGAGGATGGGACCACTAACCTGGCTCTCGCAACTCTCAGATCAGTCGACTCAAGCTCCCGTAATCTCCAAATCTCCTCAGAATACTCTTGTCAAGTCACTATAGTGGTAGGTACAAATGAGGTGGCATTGTGGTCCCACTAGACATATATAGTCTCTTTTTCCAAACTTCCACACTCAGTTACAGGAGCCCAGAGCCTCTGTTCTTCGATCCGTTCTTAGCCACGGGATCATGGTCCCATCATCTACACATTCACATTCCCTGGGTCTTCATCTAAACTTGGCCCCGAAGAAGCATTTTCCGCACGTCACGTTCAAGTACGCATGCCCATGTTCAAAATTATCAGATAACGGCTATATGTTCTTTATCATCAAATATTGTTTACGTCGGGTATTTGGTTTTCATGTGTGCAGGTACTTGTTCCACAAGAGACACAGCCCCTTCAGGTATATGTTCAACATTGGCATGTAATTCTTACCTCTGAAAATCAATTGCATCTCCCATCCATACCCTCTGACATTTACCTTTAGGGTCCTTACATCTAGCTCTGCAGTACCTTCACCTCTGCTGCATTTTTGGTACTGTCATATGGTAACACTCTTCCCCACATGAGTTCTCCCATTCATAGTTCCCCTCAGCAACTTGACACTCATGTTGCTTTCACCCCCTAGGCAACGAAGTCTCGATAGTCTTATGCACTCCCGAGAATGAACCCCATACTTCTTCTCATCATTTTGCTAGCTTTCCCAACAAACTCCCAGGTCATATCACCTCGGTTCTACTGACTGCACCTCCGCACTATAATTAGCCCTTCATCTCATCCACCATCAGTTTGCTCATCTGCAGATTGTCCTCCATTCATTTACCTCATATAGAAACCCACCCATGGGGGCCCCACCCTCCACCAGTTCTCTTTCACAAACTTTTTCCCTAACATGCCAAGCCACATTTCACTGGGGCACCCGTTTCTGTATATGTACACTCAACCCAAATTATTCTTTATTTATTTGGTAATTGTAAAAAGCCTTTATTTCCAACATTTACTTAGCTTTTTTTCATCACCCTTGATGACCTTCTTTTTTCCGGTAAAGCAACGCATGTCGCCCTTAGTTGGGGAATCCACTCTCTTTTTTCATTCCGACATCATTCACGAAACCCAAGTATCCCAAAGTCCATGTACCCATGATCTTTGAGTTTGTGCACTTTGTTAAGCCTCTGGCATAGTTTAACCCTATATCTAGTCGTCCCCCTGACACTAGATACAGTTTTACGGTTTCCGCCAATCATCCTTCAAAATTCCCCAACCAAGGGCAGTCTTGAGTCTCATCGCATCTTGACTTCGTCCATGTTACTTGTTAGTTCTCGATCTCATCTCAATGGATTTCACGAAGCCCTTTGCTTCTTGGAGTCGCGCCTCTCTTTCTGTCAACATCAACACAATTTTCATAAGGGCGACAATATCTAAACTCTCATTACCTTTACAATGAGGAGTCTCGGACGACACAGAGAGAATCGTCATTGCTCTTTGATTCCGTTGACCCCCATAACATTCGAATTCAACAAATTCTCATGTTACAGTGAGTCTTACTATGCGACTATTGCAGTTGTTTCATACCAGACAAAGACCTCTGAATTTATTAGGCCATCAATGCCTACGAGTCATTGACAATTCTTACAGGCGTCGTTGCCTCACTTAAGTGTATGTTTACCATTCAGAACTATCATCGGTCGTTATCAACCACTTCCGAGGGTGTTGCAGGTATCTACATCAACATGCATCTTCAATTACAGTCTCACATTTTGGTTACATGACACGAGCATGGGGTATGCCTGCCTCGTTTGTATACAGGTTTTATTTTCTCCCTAGAGAAAGGTTTGGGTCCCATAGTTTTCCCTCTCCCTCGGGTGGATCGCTCTTGCAGTTCCTCTCTGCACTCTACATTACAATGACACTCTCAGTAAAAGAAACATTGATGTATTTCGACTATACATATGCTCCTAACCTCACACGTCAAGGGGCATCTGTTATCACTGAAATTTTGTCTGCAACATTACACGCAAATGGTTACAGAAATACAACAATTCCAACAACAATTAGTTCACCTGCAGCCCTTAAATGCATTCCAAAGGAAAAAACTATACAATTGGGTCAAAAATTGACATGTGCAAATTCACCAAAAGAAGAGCACGCATAATGCGTAGTGTGCGCGAGCCAACAAATCTCTCAGAGCGCACAATGCACCAAGTTCGCGACTGTGTACGAGAAAAGTTGCACACTTCTATGAACGACACATTGATGGACCTTGTCGGCCCCCCAACGACTTATGAACCAGCTCTCAACCTGATTTGACCTTCATATCTGAGTGAAATCCGAATGGGGGGGGCTGGTCAAGGACTAGAGGGTGCCCTAAAAGGCACCTTGTTCACACCAAGAAACAATTACATTTTGCCTTGAAGAATTGCAATAAATAAGATCCATGGGTGCACTAAGAAACCAAGATCTTCATAGTATTGTTATGTTGCCTCAATCCTCCCTTGAGAATCCTCTTTTCTCTTTGGAGCCTTCAAGCATCATTGCAATAGGTCATTCCACTCACCTCTTGAGGGAATAGACATTGATTTTCTTCACCATTTGTCATTTTTCTTCCATTGTAAGAAGAGCTCTCCATTAGGGAACTCAAGAGCCCTCTCAAGGAGGAAGAGGGGACTCATAAGTCCTCATTTTTCTCTACGTGTTTTGCCTACTAATCTATTGATCCATTGGTAGCATTATCTTGGTCATTGGTTGATGTTTATGGTTCTAAGTTTCTCGTGCTTTCTAACTTTGTTTTGGTTTGTTTCTTTGTTTATTACATGTGTCTAGCTTGTTTAACCCACTCAAGAACTTATGTCTTGTCTAGCAGGCTCATCTAGACATGCAAGTGTTGTTGTTTTGCTCACCCAAGTGACAAAACCAACACAACAATATCACCAAAGGATCATCATAAGACTACATTTTCCACAGAAAGGGGATCATACTAGTACACAGTGATGCCCTTTGGATTGAAGAATGCCCCTGCTATTTTTTCAAGAGCAGTGGTAGCTACATTTAAAGATTTTATACATAAGTTTTTGGAGGTTTATCTGGATGATTGGAAAGTATTTAGCTTATTGAAGGATAATGTTGAAATTTTAAGATTGATGCTAGACAGGCGTAGACAGTGTCAAATTTCCTTGAATATTAAGAAATGTATATTTAGAGCACCATTCGAAATTTTTCTAGGGAATGTGGTGTGTAAATAGGGATTGTTGGTTGACCCTATAGAGTTTTTTGTCATTGTTAATTTACCACCACCTAAGTCAGTGCACCAAATAAAATCTACACTTGATCATATAGGATATTATAGAAAGTTCATAAAGAGTTATGCACAGATTACTGCACCCATGGAGAAACTGTTAAAGAAGGGTATCAAGTTTCAATGGAATGATGAGTCCCAACAAAGTTTGGACATCTTGAAGGAGAAAATGGTGACATCACCAATTATGGTGTTTCCAGATTGATCAAAAGAGTTCCATGTTCATGTGGATGCTTCTAGAATAGCACTTGGAGCAGTATTAACGCATCCATGAAAAGGTGACATAGATCACCCAATAGCATTTGCAAGCAGGAAACTCTCAGAGTCAAAACAGAATTATAATACAATAGAGGGAGAAGGTTTGGATATAGTATATGCACTACAAAAGTTCAGAAATTATTTATTAGGCCAACATTTTAAAATGTTCACAGATCACTCTCCTCTTAGATACCTGGTCAACAATCCATTGTTGGCGGGGGGGGGGGAGGAGGAGGTATTTAGATGGTTTTTGTTGTTTCAAGAGTTTTATTTTGTAGTTGTGAAACCTAGAAGAATGAATGTAGGGATAGATCATCTGTCCAGGATAACTAATGGAGAGGAACCAAGCAGCTTGGAGGACAATTTTCCTGATGCACAACTCTTTTTAGTGCAGATTGTTGATGAATATTTTTCTGATATTATTGAATTTTTTAGTACAAGATTTTCCCCAAAGGAATACAACACCACGTAGAAGAAGAATTTGGTAATTGGAGATACAGATTACTAACTTATTACAGGAAAGTTGTATAAACTAGGTGCAGATAATATTATAAGGCAATGTGACATGGAACATGAACGTCCTATCATCTTATAAAAAGCACATGAAGGAATAGTTGGAGGAAATTATGTAGGAAAGGCTATCTCACACAAGATATTTCACGTAGGACTCTGGTGGCCATCAGTTTCTAAAGATGCAAAGGAGTATTTCCAGACTTGTGATGTCTCTCAGAGGGTAGGAAAGCCATCCAGGAGGGATGAGATGCCACTAAGATCCTAGGTAACCCTTAAAGTGTTTGATAAATGGGAAGTAGACTTTGTAGGACCAATCAATCCACCAACTAGAAGATCAGGCGCAAGGTACATAATTACAACGACAGAATATCTAACAAGATGGGATGAAGCAACATCAATGAAATATTGCAGCTCAGAAACTGCAGTGCACTTCCTGTTTGAATAAGTAATTACAATATTTGGATGTCCTAGAGTTATGATGAGTGATCAGGGAGCTCATTTTATCAATAGTACCATCCAGGCAATGACTTGGGAATTTGAGATACATCATCAAAAAAGAACTCCATACCATCCTCACGCTAATGGAACAATGGAAGCATTTAATAAGATATTGGAGAATGCCTTAACCAAAATTTGTAATGTAAACATGGATGATTGGGATTTGAAGATACCAATAGTATTATGGGCTTATAGAACCACATGCAAGAAAATCACAGGGAAAACACCTTTCAGATTGGTGTATGGTCAGGAAGCAGTAGTCCCTTTGGAATATGTGATACCTAGTATGCGCATTGCAACCTTTACAAACATGACAAAAAGAGGCGCAGCTCAAGAAATATTGTCTCAACTCATGGAATTAGAAGAGAACATGATTATGGTTGGTTTCCATCATGAAGTATAGAAAACAAAGGACAAAGCTTGGCATGATAGACACATTAAGAAGAAAAACTTCAAGGAAGGAGATCTCGTTCTCCTCGATGACAACAAATACTTAAAGCACCCAAGGAAATTCAGGATGCATTGGCTAGGGCCATATGAGATCAAGTTTATCACAAATGGAGGTGCTATGCAATTACAGGATCTAGCAAACAAAGAGATTCAAGGATTGGTGAATGGAAGTCAATTGAAACTATATAGGGACGATCGACCCAATAACCCTTAGTAGTTGCAATGCAGAAAATCAAGATTGCACGTGGATAAATACATGATTCGGGAATTTTAAAAACAATACCAATTCCAATTCTATACTTAGAACAAGCACCATCAAATGACATTTTCCAAAAACCCTGAAAGGAATCTTCTTCATTTTCCTTGGGAGAATTCACTTGTTCTGTGTTGAAGACAACACAATTCCCAATTCCAGCGTCTACATCGATCTACATCATTTCAGTTTCTTTTTTCTTGAATGATGTTGGTTTTATATTTTGATGAGGGGCTTTGATCATTGTTCCATATTTATTTGGGAGCATCATGTAACTCCCATCGTTCACCATGTTCCCTCCAATCATTGGGCACCAATCTCTACCAAGAAAAACATTGTGTGCTGGGGGAATATCAACTACTATGATAGTGAATATTGTTATGATATGGGATTTTGCACATATCCATGCACAAAAATCTTTAATTTCTCCATAAGCTATCACCTTCCTGGAATCGATGGCATAGATACTTTGACCAGTTTCATAGTACTTTGTATACTCCATTCCAAGAGATTCCATTAAAGATAATGGCATGATATTGTTAGTGGCTCCACTATCCACTAGACAATTATGCAATGTAAAGTCATGATTCTACAAGGATATGTAAAATCGTAGAACCTTGCATTTTAGTCTTGCTCATATGATATTTTGTTGTTGCTTTGTGTTCATAACAACTGCTTTTATTCCTGGACCAGACGAATTCGTATCATCCAAGATCTTTAGAAGATTCTCTCTTTCTTGGGGTATTTTAACTACCTCAATGAATGGTAAAGTAATATGAAGCTTAGTTAACTCATCAACCACATTATAGTTCATTTGTAATGGTGTATTTTTCTGATTAAAAAATGGTTATTGTTTTTTTGGCCCTGGAACATTGGCTTTTGCTTTTTCTTTTTCTAGTTGTTCCTTTGTCTTGAATTTATTTGCTTGAGTCCTGGTCTGAACAACATTATCTTGATGTGTATATTCATAATCTTCTTGTTCATCAAAAATATTAAAAAATGATGAACTTTCTTCCATTTGGATAGATTCTAAAATTTGGTCCTGATCATTGATTAACTCTTGATCGAAAGGCTCATTGTCTTGAACAAAATTTTCTTCTTTTGTAATTTCTTCTAGCACAACAACATTTGGATTTGGGACTATGGGTGCTCTTGTTCGAACTTTCTTCCATTTGGATAGATTCTAAAATTGGTCCTGATCATTGATTAACTCTTGATCGAAAGGCTCATTGTCTTGAACAAAATTTTCTTCTTTTGTAATTTCTTCTAGCACAACAACATTTGGATTTGGGACTATGGGTGCTCTTGTTCTGTGTTCTTCTCTTTGATTATGTGGTGGATCTCTCATATCTTGATGTGGTGGAATAAGATTCTCATTTTTCTTTGGTCGAGTTATCTCATTTTGCATTTGTCAAATAGTTTTGTTCATCTAAGCAATTTCTATTTTTTGTCAAGTGTATTGAGCAACTTCATGATTATTTCTCACGTTAGAGGGTTGTCCTTGAAAAATTCCTCCCCCAACTACTCGACCCTTAGTACTTCTTGAAGTAGATGGTCCTTAGGATGACAATGTTAAACTTGTCATATGTATGTACTTTCCCAAGGATAATCTTAGGATCAACATTAAGCTCTAGCATGCATTCTTCCATTTATGTTTCCTTTTGAATTGCTTGATTCAATGTATATATTTGTGCAACTCTTATTTCATAATTCACATTTTAGGGCATAACATTCTTGTAACATCCAAATATAACAGGGGCATTTGGACGTTGTTTGTTTGGGATTTGATTCGATGTCTTGAAAAATCGTAAATTAAAATATCTTATTTTTTCACCCTTTTGAAGATGAATTTGAGTGAAATGGGTGACTAAAGTATGGTATGCAATTGGTTGTGCATATCTGGTCATAAACATATCTTTTATATCATTGAACGAGCCAATTGAATAAGCTGGGACAGAAAGATATCGGTCATAGGCTGAGCCTATCAAAGTTTGAAGAAAAAATCTAACCATTACATCATTGTGTTCAATCAAATGAATATCATAGATACTAAGGAACTGATCCATATGCTTTTTGGGATCCATAATATTGTCACCTAAAAAAACAGGTAAAATTCCTTGAGGAAGAGTTGGCAACTGATGTTTTTTCTCCCCGTAAATTGAGGGTACTGAATCGAGCTCTCGTTCTTGGATTTCTTTGTCTATAATTTATTTCTCTTTCATCATTAGTAATTTAATTTATTTTTTCTTCTCGATCACCCATGATTGCTCTGCTCGCAACTTCAGATGTTGAGTCTCAAGTTTCGTGATGAGTCTCAAGTTTCTTGCTTTTACTCCTTGTTAATGGACCTTTATATGATTCCAACTTTTAATAATTTTATTGTTATCTTCTTTGTCTCAAGGCTATGTCTATTTCTTCTTCTCGAGCAAGAGCTTCCCACATTCTTTCAAGTTCTTCATGACTCCTTCTTGTTGTTATGGCTAGGTCATACAACTAGTGTAGAATGCTTCCTTGATCTCTAAGTCCAACTTGTATCTGAGGTTGGTTGGTCTCTAGTAGAGTCATCCAAATTTCTAGTCTATGAAACAAGTCGCTTGTGTATCCTCGGTATGGTCACAAAAAATTTTGATCTAAAAGATTGTTTTATGGCCTTTAAGATAACATCGCGAGGATAAATCCCCTTGCATTTTTAAAGAGGTGGTAGTCCTCTATTCTAAATAATATCCAAGAATATTGAAGTGCATGAGAGAGGATTGGGCTTATTCTTGAAACAAACATTCACATGCAATGAATACCTAAGAAAGGAACATGCATCTCATAGGAAGCTAATATTCACACTATAATAAAAGATTATAAACCACAAGAGTAAATAGTCTCATACAACGACATTTCCATCATAGTATTCAACAAACTAAGACACATTATTCAACAAAGAAAAGAATATAGGACTGCATATGGCAGAGAAATTTAAAAGATCATTCAATTAAGATCCAAAAAGATTTTGATAGACACACATTTAAAATCTCATGCTTAAAATTAAAAGTTTGAGAAATCATTAATGTAATGTCATGAATAGTTCTCTGGGAACCTCAAGAAATAATAGATGTCTTTCAAAATAATAATGCTTGTAAAGTTCATAAAAATTAAATGGCATTTGTCCTTCAAAGAGGATTGGGATTGGGCTCCCTGATCCAGAATATATTTGCATAAGGAAATGAATACAGATTATTATCAAAATATGACTAACACAGAATAACAGATATACAGTAAAACTGGTTTCTATTCAATAAGGAAATAATCTGAAACTATAAAATGCAGCGGAAACAAGCTTTCTAGAATGGTGGCGGCTTATCTCTGAGAAGAGATGTGACAGTTGCGCTCATTTGCAAGAAGATCATTACAATGAGGCTCTAAAGGACTTTTTACAATAAATAGGACTGTCAAAAACTCTAGACATCCAAAAAACCTAACCCTAGGAGATGATGCGCCAAAATTCATGTGGGCCCCGTTTGGGTAAGTTAGTACATCAACTTCCCGGGGTCGTAACTTTTGCATACAACCTTCGTTTTAGGTGCACGATAGCCCGTTGGAAAGGTCTATCCAAGGAATACACATTTTGTTGCAACATATACTAAAAAAACCGTTGTTTAGGGCCTCAAAATGGCCCCACAAGTCAGGTACTCGAAAACTAGGGAAAAAAATGGCAAACTAAAAAATTGCCAAAATGAGCTAGTTGGAATAGGTGGGAGGCCACCGACATCCATCTGGATCAATCCTCCCCCATTAGGAAGAAATGGTCCCCATTGCGTTGATTTCCACAATCATATGAGGAATTTTTTGTTCAATTTGGCCCCGGGTGAGCCACGTGCCTTGCTGCAAGAGTTGCCCTGCTTTGACAACTCGATAAAGCTAGATCCTTTGTTGGCGAGTGCCCTTGATCTGTTTGACCACAATCTGATCATTGGATGCCCGATGTATGCATTCAGGTTTGAGCTATGTTGGTTTTTTGTTGTTCTTCTATCTCTGAGGTGTCCAATAGTGGTGGGAAATACGGTCGAAGCATATCCACATTGAACATTGGGTGCAAACCAAGGAAAGGAGGAATGTTGAGCTCGAAAGTATTATCACCCACAACCTTGGTGATGGTGTACGGCCCATAACAGAGTGGGCGAAGGTTCCGATGGGGTCCTGTAAGGCGCTCTTTCTACAAGTGCAGCCAAACTTTGTCACTCACCCGAAACTTATGTGGCACCCAGTGTTGATCATGGTGTTGCTTGTACTTGTCATTGGACTTCTGTAGGATATCCTAAACTTGTTGGTGAATGTGTTGTATCCTCTCAATGAACTGGGTGGCTTTGTCAACTTTGGTTGGAGTAGGAGATGAGTCGGCTGAGGTGACCGCAAGGGGTAGTGAAACATCTATGGGACCTAATGGTTAGAATCCCAACCCCACCTGAAAGGGGTTGTGGTCGGTTGAGCTATGCAGGGATTGGTTGTAGCTATGTTGAACATAGGGGAGAATCTCATCCCATGTGCGAGGGTGCTTGGAATTATACATGTGCGGGATATGCATGATCATTCGATTGATGAGCTCAATTTAGCCATTTGTCTGGGAATGGAAGGTCGTGGATTTAGTGAGCTTGGTGTCCAGCAGTGACTAGAGGCCTAACCAGAATGTACTGAGAAATCGACTGTCCTGATCTGAGACAATGGTTTGTGGGATTCCAAAATGTACCCAGACTAGCTTGGTAGTGGCCTCTGTTGTGATGCTCTTCTTGCAGGCGGCCATAATCGCCATCTTAGAAAAGTGATCCACAACAAAAAAAACACAGTCAATGCTTTGCTTGGTGGATGGAAGGCCCGACATGTAGTCCATTGAGATATATTCCCATGGCATGTCAAGGGTAGGCAGAGGGGTGTATAGGCCTTGTTTCTTAATGGTCGGTTTGGAAATCGCGTAGTTAGTGCAGGACCTAATATACTTGTTGACCTCTTGTTGAAGTCTCGACTAGTAGAAATGTTTCTGTAGCATTGCCACTGTCTTTTCGAAGCCGAAGTGTCCTGCCACTTGACAGTAGTGGGCTTCCCATATCAACTTCTCTCATTATCTTGATGGAACGCATATATGGCCAAGACGACACAACAACCCATCCTGAAGATGGAAATTAGCGACAACTGTGTTTGCACCCAACATTTGGTAGGCGGTGGTGAAGTCTGGGTCTGTCTCATAGAGTTGGGGCCATCCAGAGGTCTCATGGCCATAAGATTCTAGCACCGTGGTGAGTACCGCAACTGGTGATTTACCGAGGCAATCAGTGACACGGTTGGTGCTTCCCATTTTATACTTGATGTTGAGGTGGAATTGGTGCAAGTACGTGGACCATTTCTGATGGTGATCACTCTGCAATTTGCCTTCTGTCTGCATGAACTGTAGTGGCTTTTGATCAATGTGGATGATTGTCTCCTTCCCAAGAATGCAATGTCTCCACTGGCGGCAGGCTTGCACAATGGAGTACATTTCTTTGTCGTAAGTAGGGTACTTACAGACAACATTTGAGAGTGTCTCACTATGATAGGACACAGGGTGGCCATGCTGAGTGAGAACGACACCCACAGCATAGTCTGAAGCATTTGTCTCGATCTCAAAGGGTTGTTGTAGGTTCGGTAGTGAAAGTATTGGGGTTGAGCACAAGAGCTGCTTCAAATCATTGAATGCTTGTTGTTGGGACCGACCCCACACAAATTTTGTCTTACCATCACCCCTGGTTAATTGGCTGAGGGGCCATGCAATATGGGAGAATCCCAACACGAACCTGCAGTAGAAATTGGCAGGGCCCAAGAAGCTCCGAA
This sequence comes from Picea engelmannii, assembly GCA_009831015.1. NCBI lineage: Eukaryota > Viridiplantae > Streptophyta > Pinopsida > Pinales > Pinaceae > Picea > Picea engelmannii. The sequence continues at coordinate 460,729 of ML792197.1, forward strand.
GCTCAGTGAGTGTGGTTGGGGCTGGCCAGTCACGAATGAATTAGATTTTGGTTGGATCGACATGTACGCCATGCATGACCAACCATTCAAAAAGACCTTCCTTTGAATTAAAGGCGGTCTTCCATATATCTATTTGTTCTATCGGGACCTGGTGGTAGCCAGACTTCAAATCAATCTTACTGAAGTATTTGGCCCCCATGAGTTGATCAAGGAGGTCGTCGATTCGGGGAATCGGGCACCAGTTTTTTACTGTGATTTTATTCAGGGCCTAGTAATCAATGCAAAGTCGCCAGGTTCCATCTTTATTCTATACCAGCACGATTAGGCTCCTGCAAGGTGATGAGTTGGGATGGATGTGCCCCTTGTGGAGAAGTTCTTAGATCTGTCACTTGATCTCCTCATTCTCTAACATAGAGGGGCGATAGATTGGCCCATTGGGCAACAGTGCATTGGGGGTCAGATCGATGGGGTGATTGACCTGATAGTGTAGAGGTACCCCGGTAGGTGAGGAGAATATATCTGATTATTCTTCCACGACTTTATCCACTTACTTCTGTTGTGTAGAGAAGTCGGCAGTGGAGACCCTGGATGTGGCTGTGATCTTTCTCTCATTCTGAGAGCGAATCACAAAGAAGACAAACCTCCATGTCTGAGAGATGACCTTTCTGCATTGCTTGGTAGATATCAAGGAAATAACACTGGGTGGGACTGCCTCGGGTATCCTGTACAATTTCTTGTTCAAAGCAATAATAACACTGGGAGGACTAGACTCATATACAACATGATGTTTCCATAAATATGGTTGGCCCAAAAGAAAATTACAAACTTCGAGAGGGAAAACAACACACAATACCTCGTCTTTGAAGGGCTTAATTTCGTATGACATGCGGCATTGTTGGTTGACGTGGATGTCGCTTCCTTGGCGGAGCCATCCGATGGTGCAGAGCTACGGGTGCGGCATTATCGGCAGGGCGAGTCACTTGACAACCTCTTTTGAGATAATGTTCTTCTGGCTACCACTATCAACGATGAAGTGCAGTGGAGTACCCTTCACCCACATCTGTGAATGAAAAAGGCGCTCGCCTTCCTTTGGCTCATCTGGTTCACCAAGCTAGAGCTTGGTGGTATCAACGGTAGCACTGGGTTTTGTTGCAATGATCTGTCTGCCCCTTTCTGGTTCTGACTCGGTTTCAAAACCCGCATATGATTCAGAGGCTTTCACCTCAAACACCAGTGACTGCTTTGGGCGGAAATCAACAGTGTTATGCCAGGGGCTCTTATGGAAGTCGCACCACTTCCCGGTATCTTTCTTTTTCTTTTTGGTGTCCTTCTTTGCTTGTGGCCTAGACGGGTTGTCTTGAGGTTTTCTGTCTTTGCTTTGTCCTTTTTTCTGTGGGTTGGGGCCGCCCTTTCTTAGATTTTGCCGTGAGGGGTTCCCAGGCCTAAATTGTCGCGTCTTTTGTTTGAGATTTTGCTTGATTTTGACGACATATCGGTAGGCCGCGCCCAAAGATGAGATGTCCAGAAACTCCATTTTGGCCTGGATGTATCTATGCAGACCAATGCGATACTTGAGCACCAGATGTCGCTCAAAATATTTCATACCCAGCTTGATGCGCAAGGTATGGAAGATATTTGTGAACATGGGTATCACTTGGTCTCTTTCTTGTCACAGCGTGGTCCATTTTGTGTACAGGTCATCATAACTTCCAACATGGTAGTATTGTTCCTTAATAGCATCCCTGAAGGACTCCCAAGTGATTACGACTGTAAATAATGAGGGTTCCTCTCTTTCCTTTTTCTCACAGAAAGTTTCCCACCAATCTTTGACATGGGGGGTGACTTTGAGAAGCACAAAATTAATCTTTTCTCTATTCAAGAAGTTATGGACATAGAAATACCCTTCTAGAAAATTCAACCATTTATCTACTGCATCTGCATCTATCTGACCTTCAAATATACGAATATCGAATTTGATTTGTACCTTGAAGGGGGCGGCGCCCCCATTTGAGGAAGATGTGTCGCTTGTTGGTAGTCGTCGAAGGATTTGTGCAAAACTATCCATCATCTCATTCCTCTGTTGTGTGAGGGATTCCTCAAGCAACATTTTGAAGGGATATCCTATCCCATCGTCTTTCTTTTCTTCTGCCATGAGAGGTCATTTGGGCGTGTGAGAGATTTTGTCCTCAAGAGAAACAAGCTCGAGACCCAATTCTTTGTACCCTGACCTCGTTGGGGACATGCATTAAGAACGACAAGGAGCAGACCACTCTGATACCACTGATCCATAATATATTTGCAGAACAAAATGAATACATATTATAATCAAAATATGCTTAACACAAAATAATATATATATATATATATATATAGTAAAATTGGTTTCTATTCAATAAGGAAATAAGCTGAAACTGTAAAATGCAGCGGAAACAAGCTTGCTAGAATGGTGGCGGCTTATCTCTGAGAAGAGATGTGAGGTATGCGCTCATTCACAAGAAGATCATTACAATGAGGCTCTGAAGGAATTTTTACAATAAACAGGATTGTCAAAAACCCTAGACATCGAAAAAACCTAACCCTAGGAGATGAAGCGTCAAAAGTCATGCGAGCCCCGTTTGGGTAAGTTAGTACATCAACTTCCTGGGGTCGTAACTTTTTCATGCGATCTTCATTTTAGGCGCACGATATCCCGTTGGAAAGGTCTATACAAGGAATACACATTTTGTTGATATCTATCAAAGGTCATTTTGACAGTGGTGAGCCCTAAAAAACGTTGTTTAGGGCCTCAAAATGGCCCCGCCAGTCAGGGACCCGAAAACTAGGGAAAAACTGCCAAAATGAGCCAGTTGGAATAGGTGGGAGGCCACCGACATCCATTTGGATCACTCCCGCAAACCATGTAGTGAAAGAAAGACCTAGAAGATAGAAAGGAGATAGTCATGGGTCGGCCTTTGGTTTTCACACATTTTGAAAGAAGAAAGGCAAAGTGACTACTAATTGAGAAAGAAAGAACAAGGTGAGAGCAAAACAAAGTGACTACTTGATTTATTATGATGCAGGATTTGAACCATTATTTGCTTGTTGATGTGTCTTTAATAGGTTTTTGTTGGGCTAGAGGTGGCATAATTGTATTTCTTGTTTCTTGTTGATTAGTTTCAATTATTTTAATCAAGGCTTTTCTTTACCAATGTTCAATATACTCCCTCATAGGAGGAACTATTATCTCATGTTTAGTCTTGGTTTCAAATAACTCATTTTTTGGCTCTTTAAGATCAAGGCTCAATTGATGGAGTGTGTCTTCAATATCTTCATTCTTGTTCACATAGCAAACTAACCACCTTTCCACTTCTTCTTTAGAATACTCAATTGAGTCATTAAATTTGCTAGCCCAATAAATTTTCAAGGCATCAAAACATTCTTGTAATTTATCTTTTGATAAGAGCATTGAGTCCATTATTAAATGTGGTCCCTCAAGTTCCTTAGTCAAATCAATAAGTTTTAAGAACAAATCACCTCTTTTAGTATTAATAACATCACATTCAGAAAGCATTTCCCTCAAGCATTTAATTATTTTCAACCAACAAGCATTAGTTTGTTTCATACGAGTCTTGGAAGGAATATTTTGATCTCTCCTATGTATGTCACTTAAACTTAAGACCTTTGCCGAAAATGTATCCACTACTTCTTTGTAAAAACCTTCAACATTTTCCAAATCTTTTTGGAGATATTCTTTGAAATGCAAGACCCTTGTTGAAAGAGTAGTTGAATTTGTTGCTAACTCCTGTATCTCAAGGATCATGGTTGTCCTTCTCTTAATGTTATCTCCAATATAGTTTCTTATAGCCATTAATAAAATTGATTAACCTTTCAACCTAGAGCTAGTTTTTGGTACATCCTCGAGACTGCAGAATGGTTGTATAGCAGTGATGGGTTCAACGAACAAAGGTATCAGAAGCAAAGCTTTTTCCAATTTATTTGCTTTTTATTTTAAGACCAAATTCTCCTTCTCTATCTCGACAATGGAATGTTTTAAGGCTTAACTAGTTGCTTAATGAAACTCCACGATCTTCAAGGGTTTTACCCCTTGAAAATCAATCTCTGAATTCCATTTTTCTAGAACCTTTTTATTCTTCAAATTCACTTTTTCAATTAACAACTTTTTTGAATTCTTATTGTAGGTTGCATGGTGCAAAGTGATAGTTTCCTCCTGAAATATATATGGTTCTTGGGAAGTCAATTCTTCAGCTATAACCCTGCACTCGATTATCCTATGTTCTTCCTAGCTGCAATCTTCTATCATATCATCAAACTTCATGCCTTTGTGACTCGCTTAAACTTCAGGTACTTCTTGTCCTTCTTTTTGGACCTCTCTTTTTCTTTTAATAGAGATATGGACACTGTGATTTTTCCATTGTCTTTCTGGTAGGGTATTTATCTCCACCATCATCTGAATTTTCAGTGGAAGACCTTCTTTGTTCTTAAATTCTATTTCGAGTTTTTGTCTTTATCGAGGTGCTTTTCTATGACACATTAGGTGAACCTGGGTTTTTACTTGTCGCTTCTCGACCCTATTTATTATAGTATTCATTTGTGTTGGCCAATGCCTCAATATCATATAAGGTGATTTCAAGATATGTTTCAAGAGAATTTTGATTATCTCCCCCTCCCTCTTCTAATTGCACAAACTTACTAAAAGATGAACCATATCCAATTGAAAACATGTGTGCCAAAAACAAACCCTTAAGGTCAAAACCTTGAATGGCCTGAACTTCTTTTAAGATAAACTGGTCAAATTGAGTTGTGTATTCATCTAAATGAGAAATTTTCTTCACATACATTCCTCTAACTTTCCACAACAATGCGATGAATTGCTTTTTTCTTTTCTCATTGAAGAAATGTGCCCAATATTTGTATTGTTTACATACTTCAACAATGAAAAGTCTATTAGAAACATAGAATGGAAGCATAGAAGGCTTCCCCTGAAATCCATAAAGTCTAATAAAATTGAACTCTTCCATGGTTTCAAAAACTCCTTTCTCTGACAGAAATGAAGCAACTTCTAATGACAGTTTAGATGTGGCAGGGCTATGAAAAATATTCTTAAAAGAGGACAGGAAACCATTTTTCACTTCATAGAAATTGCATGGGGCCTTGTGTCTCCATAGCAATGGATACCATAATGAAACTGAATCCTTCTTGAAGTCAACATTCTTGGCTTTGGGGAATTCCTAAAAAATATGGCAATAAACTATAACATAAACTAGATAGGAAGTCATGTAGAATTTATTGGGCTTCATAAGGCTTCCCAGTTGAAATGAAATCTTATTCGAAATAATCCAGGCCCAACCAATTACTACATTTTCATGAATTGAATGATAGAGAATATACACAATATACTTTGACATTGAGGTTGTGGACTCTTGTCCAATTATTCTGGAAAATAGCGAGGTGAATTCTTTATATGGATGTTTTCAAGAGCATACCTCAACCTGTGTAGCACTAGTGTCACTAGTTGAGCTTGTAAGAAAGATTTCAAGGAAGTGCATTCCTCCACTGTGAGATTTAAGAAAATCATCATCTTTGGCATTTTTTAATGTCAGAGTAGGGTCAGGAAGTCTCAACATTCTTCTAGACACTGAAGGTGCCAAAGAGATTGACGGTTTTCCGTGTATCTAGATAATTCTTCTCTCTGTGTCGAATTTTTTAGCGCACCAGAGGACCAACTCTTTGAAATCAGTTACTTCTAACATGCATCTAGTTAATGCAAAACCCAAGGTCCAAACCTTGTTTAACTTATTTTCTTCGGATGGGAGAGTTGAGTACCACTTGTAGGCATGTGACCACTAAAACTAGTGATTGTTTGTCCCAACGTGTTGAAACTGTCACCACAATATAATTCTTACCTTTTACTTGACATATCTTACAAAGATTGTTTTTTTATGAATAGGTGGTGCTTTTGTCAATACAATATTTTTACAACAAGGTTTTTAATTGCTTATTTAATTTTATCATGTATTTCCTTGATTATCAAATGTTGTAGCTCTTAATTTGAATTTGCCAATTGCATAATCTGATTTCATATTTATGGCGAAGCTTTTACAAAAATCATGCCACTTAATAACGATATTCAATTCATATATGTGGCGGCTGATGTGGCAATGGGAAATAAATGTCATTGGGAATGGTGATATCGTATTGAGGTGTATGGAAAAGATGGTTAAGTATGGAGGTGTAAAGTGATGAATGGAGAGTGCATTATCGTGATCGTGGAAATGCAGATGCGGGATGTGGAGAATGGAAATGGAGATATGAAGGGAATCCTGCATCACATTCAAGAAATATACTAAGTACCAAAAAGGTTGATTTTGCGGGTTGTTGAAATGTAAGAATCATTTTCAAGTACGCAGAAATGTGGGGTTACAAGGGGCTAGGGAAAGGTAAATAGAAAAAAGGGGAGGACCCTATGTTTGCATTCAAGAAATCAATTTAAGTGTCAAAAAGGAAAAAGTGCATTATGAGTGACGCGGAAATGGGAAGGGTATTTTTTAGTGTCGCAGGTTTGCGGGTTGTAGGACATAGGTATTTGCAGGGTGAGGGATGGCTTAGTCTTTTGCAACAAGACTTGTACAACAAAGGTAATGGCTAATTGTTAAGATTTTGGATGGGTGGAAAATAAACTAAGTATGAAACTTGTGGTGTTGTAGACTTGGTGGTAGCCCACTCCGCAACCCGCATTTTAGAAAAAAAATAATTAAGTATAGGATATAAAAGGAATACAAAACCCTTGATCAATGGATGAGGATCAACAACGTGATATGCACTTAACTCTTTAAAATATGCATGTTGGCCCCCAAAATAGAAAAATGATTATTTTTTCAACTCATTAATGAAATGTTCCTTCCAAAAACGATGTAGTGGCCTAAAGTAGACCTTTGCAATCCATTATTTTAAAAAATAACATTTGATATAGTCATTAATAGTTATCCTTATCCCACTACTTCATTAATACAATATGATCATTCACATTGAAGCTGTATCTATAAAAATTCCACCTATTCTCTAATAAATGAAGCCATTGAGATCACCCATTTAATCCATCCATACATTTCAAGGTTCTCCTACCAAAATTATGTTGGTTGTGGAGCCTAATTATCTTCTTGATTCAGATGTTTGTTTCAACTGTGCTTGGATCCCATTTCTTGATGCGGGTGTGTGGGGGGATTGTCCCCCCACTACTGTTGTCATGGGGGTCCCTGGCGGGGGATTAGGGGGCAACGCCCCCAAAGAGAAATTTTGGGAAATTTTTCCTTGTAAAATATTGTAATTTTGTAGTCAATCTAGACCAGACCGTTCATTATAAGGTCGCAGATCTGATGATAGAAGTTATGATAGGGATTTTTACCCTTAAAGGAAACCCTCTTTTGTGAGGGAATTGTATTGCGGCTATGTGTAGTGGTGAATATTGTATTATGAGGGAGGAGATTGTGAGAGAAAGAAGAGGAAGTTACAATGGGCGTGTTGTAGGTTGTATCCCTTCATTTTGTTGGATAATAAAAAGGAAGGACCTGAAAATTTATCTGGTGGGCGTAGCCCACATTGGGTGAACCACGTATATATGTGTCTCTATTGTATTGTGTATCTTTTGTGTTTTATTTTATTGCTCAGTGATCCTATTTTTCTAACAAATTACTCCAGAAAGAGAAAAACACCCTTGGCCTAGGTCTTTTCTTTGAGGAATACTCATCCTACCATCAAAATATTAGAGTGGATCATACAAGGAGGCAAAGGACCCTCCCTTGAGGTAGCCTTGGAACCTACCTTCAACTATCTAAAGGTGTTTTATTGCAAATCTATTGTTTCCATTCTTAATGTAGTCCTCTACATTATTTATCGTATCTTATGCTTTGAGGATATGGGATGCATGTTATTTGATTTACTTTCTTTAGCATGAGATAGATTAGGGAATGACTTACTTTACTTGGATTTTTAATTTGCTTCCATTTCATCTACTACTTAATGAACACAACCATTAAGTAGGTATTTTTTGGTACATATTGGTAACAAACCACCAATACCAACACCTTACTAAGCCTATCCACTACCATAAATAAATAACCATGTCCCCACCTGGTTCTTGGAAAAACACCCATGAAATCCATGGAGGTGCTCTCCCATAGCCTAGTAGGTACAAGTAAGGAATGGTATAAACCTTGCTTCCTATTACTAGGTTTGTTGGTACAACAAACTATGCATCCTTTGATCAATTGAGTGACATTGTCTTGCATTATGGGCCAATACACATGCCTCTATAGATTGGTCATTATTTTCCTAACACCAAAATGCCTCGCGAATTTGGAGGTTTGAGCCTCTTTGATAAGTTGCAATCTTTCTCCTTTAGAAACACAAAGCTTATCTATCTTAAGGAGCACCCATCTCGGAGATGGTGATCATCCTTGCTTTCATGTTCTTCTACATGAACCTAGCTGTGTCATTGATGAAATACCTCCTTGAAATCCTTATCTTGATCCATGTATTTATTCTTGAATGCATCATGGATGAAAGGAATCATTTGCATAAGAGTACCCAAAGCTATGATCTTGGGTGTGACTGGCTTTAAAAGCATGTATGCCAAATTATTAGTGTTGTCCTTCTAATATTTGATAATAAGATGAACTTGTTGTAAAAACCCCATCCACTTGTAGTGTCTTGTTTGATGAAGAATACTCTATGATTACAAATATTGTAGTGGTTAGTGATCGATGACGATGATGGTTCCCTTTTCCACTAGATAGTTCTTCCATTTCTTAACAACTTGAACCAAGGCATAGAGTTCCTTGTCATATGTAGGGTAGTTCAAAACTTTTCCATGGAACATTTTAGAATGATAGCATATTGGCTTACCTCCTTCAATCAAGACTACTCACATTGTGATGCAGGAGCATCGCTATCACATCAAAATGAAGCAGATGTGGAATCAGAATCGACACCTCAACACATTGAAGGAGCCAAACCGACCTTAAACAATTTGGTAGCGGTGTGAATAGCTTTTTGATTTTCTTGTTAATTTATTAACTGTATGAAAAGTCGGTCCACTGTTTGAAATGACGGAACGATTGTAAATCCTTTACACAACTGTAATATATTACAGGTGTGGGATATTAGCCATGATTAGTCATTAGGCTGCATTAATGGAGTAGGTAACCGCTTGAACAGTATGAAATAGTATTTAGGTAGGACGAAGGAGAGCGAAAAAGCTCTGGGTCCTTAGGCAAGTTTTCTTGTAATAGTTTTAAGGAGAACCGACTGTAATTATGTTTTCTTCTGAATTAATAGAACAAAGGAAATTGACCCAAATACACAGTGTTGATATTGTTATGGTTTGACTGTGTTGTTATGTGTTTGTGAATGTATGATGTTCATAATAAGTGAATGAATAATTGAATGAGTTCAATTGTTCCTCTTTTGTAAGATTGTGCAAGGAGTGCATGTAGAGCGCAAGGAGTGTGTGTGAAGAAGTCTTTTTTGACTTAAAGCTTAGAAGAGATAGCGAAGAATTTTCATATGCAAAGTGTGCATATCGAGCGCAAGGAGTTCGTGCAAAAACAAACTTGTGTTAAAGTTTGAAAGCTCAGGAAGTTGAGCACAGAGTATGCCAAGAGGGCGTTAGAACGTATTTTGAAGAAGACACAGAGTGCAAGTGAGCGCTAAGGGGCGAGATTTAAGTTTCAATTGCCAGAAGCTCAGGAGGATTAGTGGTTCTAAGTCTCGAGAGGAGACACTTAGAAAAAATTCTAAGTTTTGAAGAGTTGAAGTGCTCAAAGGTGGAGTGCAGAAAATTGAAGTTCGAAGGAAGGACAAGCACGGAGGATTGAGTGGGAGAAATCCTTCAGAAAAGAATTTGAAGATTGGACGAGATCGAGGGTCAAGATCCATTCAGAAAGAGCCGAAATCTTTCAAGCAGTTAGATCTCGAAGAAGCAACGCACTGGTTAGTTGCGACGAGTTACCAGAATTTCGCAAAAACAAAGGATTTGGAAGAAGTAGGGTGAAATTCACGAAATCCTGAAATCATCGGGTCCGTCCATCGGAAGGGACACGTGGCAAGAGATCAACATTTCGTTGACTCGCATAGTGGAAAGGTCAAAGGGAAGAGTTGTGAGAATTCGCGAAACGCGAAATCGCCACTTGATCACAGTTGTTGGCTAGAGAGCTATTGTGGATCATTGATATGATCCGAAATTTTCGTAATTTTGGGTATCGGGAGAACGGAGGTGAATCACATTGGGAGTTCCGATACGTGAAGTCCCGACGCGCTCGGAAAGATTGGCCCCAGGTTATAGCGAAGGGTCATATGGGTGAATGATAAGGGAGGAGATAACATGTGCTAGGCCCTTGTCGAAATTTCGGGACACGGGAGTTCAAAGGATGGAGAATCGGTTGACTCATATAGGCGATACGCGAATATCGCGATGCGCATTTTCTGATAGGCGTGTGGTCACAAGGCGTGGTCATGTGGAGGAGACTTGTGTTTTAGCGCTTATTCACGAAGGAAAAGGTTTGCAAATACCTGTGGATTGTTTCTTAGAGGTTCCAGCAGGGAATCAAAGATTGTTTCAATTCAGTATTGAGAAGATCTTAAGACCAGGAGGTCACGCAACCCTTGGAGGCGGTCTGCACCACATTGCATACATGCATTCATCTCCACTTCAAATGGATTCTGCAAATTGGGCGATGCAAGAGATGGTACTTAACTAATATTTCGTTTCAGTGATTCAAAAACCTTTAGTTGATTATTCCCCCACTTGAAACTCTTGTCATTGGTTGTTATGGCATGGAATGGTGCAGCCATAGCTAAAAAGGATGCCATATACTTCTAAAGGTACTATGTTTCTCCCACAAATCTCCTAAATTCAATGACATTGGAAAGAATTGACCACTTCACAATGGCCTCCATGTTCACAAGATCAATCTTAAGTTCCCCTCCACAAATCACATACTGCAAGTACACAAAGACTACTTGGAAAATTCACATTTCTTGATATTTTCTAGTAGTTGATACTTTTCAAGGTTTCTAACACATGCACAAGATCTGAGATATGCTCTTCCTAAGTAAAGCTAAAAATCAATATATCATTCAAGTACACTATCACAAATCAATATAGAAAGGGATGCAATACATCATTCATCAAACACATATTTGTAGTTGGTGAATTACATAAACCAAAAGGCATTATCGACCATTCATATAAACCTTGCCCCATCTTGAAGGTGATCTTCCATTTGTCTTCTTCTTTTACTCGTACATAGTGGTATCCTGATTTGAAATCCAACTTGGTGAAGTACTTGGCATGTTGTAGTTGATCTAGCAAGTCATCAATCCTAGGAAAAGGGTATCAATTCTTGAGGGTGATCTTATTTAGATCTTTGTAGTCAATACACATGCTCCAAGTCCCATCCTTCTTGGAAACTATGACGATAGGTGACCCGCAAGGTGGGGTACTTGGTTGAACTACTCCCTGCTCCAACATTCACTACAACCGATTCTTTACTTCATCTACTTCCAAGATGGATTCCCTGTATAGTGTTATGTTTGATATTGGGAAGTCAGGCAACAATTGTATCTTTTGCTCCACTTCCCTCTTAGGTTTTATGATTTTAGGCTCTTGGAACACTTCTTTATACACTTGCAAGAATTCCTCCAACTAGTGTTTCTACTCTTTGGTAAACCTCTCTAGAGATGCCTTTACTTTTATTGATTGATCTCTCATTTGATTTTGTCTTAAGAAGAGTAATACAAACTTCCTACTTGAATTGAACAATTTCTTGGCTTGGTTAGCACTTACGGGGGAGATCTTGGATTTACCTTTGTATGCATTGATGATGAAGGGCTTCCCATCCTTGATCATGTAGTATTGGTTTTATCTCCTCATGAAAATCACATCCCTCATGTAAATGCAGGGGCTTCCAAACACTACACCACACACATCAAGTGTTACAACATCTACCTCCACTTCATTAATAAAGTTTTCACTTTAGTAAATTGGATCTTACACTGCTTAGTGACCCTGAGATCTACATCCTTATTTACCTATTCGGATGGATATGGGAAAAAATGGTCATGAACTTCTAATCCAAACTTACTTACCAAACCCTCTACTATAAGGTTGGCCTATGAATCAGAATAAAATAGAGTATCCACCTTTGTCTTCTTAATCTGGATCTTGATATGGAATAGTTTAGTCAACTCTTTATTTTCCTTAGGATGGAGATTGCTTAGGTTCACCTCCTTCTGCATTGTAGTGTGTACAATTTTTTTGTCTAATTTGAGCAACTTTCTACCTTGTTGTTTGAATCCACAACTAGCATATTGTTCTTCTTTGCCTCCTTCTTCTAGTTCTTTGTATTCAACTCTGGATTTATCTTCCAACACTTATCTTCCATATGACCATCAATATTACAGTGGTTACATTGGTAGCTTGGATCCTTGCACTAATGTGTAGTGGCTGCTACCTTCTTATCCTTTCCTTTCCACTTCTTCTTTCCCCCCTTGGAAGTGTCTTGGTGGTCTTTATGTTTAGAACCATTTGGTGGTCCTTTCTTCTTATCCATATTTAGATACCATGCTTACACACATGCCTAATTCATGCTCTTAGGTTTAAAGAGAATCACTTTCCTCCTTAAATGATTGTGTACTCCAACCAAGCACTCGAGTAGTATATATGGGTTCTTGGGAGATATTTCCAACATAACGGTTGTTTTATGAACTCAATGGTGTAATCTTGTACACTTTGCCCTTACTTTTGACAGAAGTAAAGCCATCAGATTTATTAGTCCTTTTTGTATTCAACATGGTAAAATTGGGAATTCATGAGGGATCTAAACACCTCCTACTTAGTTATTGAGGGATCACCCTCTAGCCTAAGTGTCTTTGTGTATCTTTCCCACCAAATTTGGGCATGGCCCTCCAATTTTAGTCAAAAATTTTATATTTTTTTATCTGTTCCTATGTTAAGAACATTGAAATAAACTTCAAATTGTTGCAACCATTGATTCATCTTAGTAACATCAATTTCGTGTTGATAAGGTTTGATGTCCACTTTTGCTTCCACTTTGACCATAGATAGGGAAGAGGTGATGTTGGAAATCGATCTCCCTTTTTCTGGCTCCTTTTCATGTTCTTCTTTGTCTCCAAATTTCCTCTCAAAGCCAACTTATAAGTTAGAGCTATGAAACTCATTCAAAGGTTTGAACTTGCTCTCTAAAGATACCATTAGAATTTCCATGTTGTGAGAGATATCAAAGACTTGTGCTTCCAATTTTGAAAACCTCTCCTTTGAGTCATCCCTTGGATTGTTATTGTACTCATCCACCATGGCTAAGGTTTGAGACTTCTTTCTTTTAACCAATTTTTGGATCTTGTAATTTCCAATAAAAACCCCAAAGATAACTATGATACCAATATGAGTTGTAAACTACTGTGGATATTCCATTGGAACAATTTGTCATGATAGATCTTACAAGTTTATGCAAACCTTTTGTTATGTCATATTTTACTTGAGATTAATATTTAATATTACTAGATTAGCACTCAAGATATTGATATAAGTTGACACTAAAATAAAAGAAGCCAATACAAACACCACACCATCCACACAATGAACACAAGATGTACTATGGGAAAACCCAACTAGAAGGTGAGGACTATGCCATGCTCTTGTTTTCTTGGATATTAAATATAGATACAAAGAAAGATGAACTCGCTATGGAGTTTCAATTGACATTGCGGTTTGCATGGTTGCTACAGAGCCTTCTATTTCCTTTGTTATGCTTCAATATCCCACTATGCAATAGTAAATCAATACAATGAGGATGGAACCCCTTAATTTACTAGTGGCCCAATATTTAAAAATATTAATAATAAAAAAATATTTCAATGTCGACCATAAATAAAATACTTCAATGTCCCATAAAAAAAATTCAATGTCAACCATGAATAAAATATTTTAATATCAATTATATATATATAAGGGCCTTATGTAGCTCGTGTGTTTGTTGGTGCGTGTTCGACAGTCGACGGGTGTTGGTTTCCTTTGCGTCGATCCCATGGTGGTGTGGCTCAGCCTTGCTTGACCCTTCACTTTTCCTGGGCTTCATATCCTCTCTTTCTTCCTCGATGGTTGTGGTTCAGTGTGGCTATTTCTCAGATGATCTGCGCATTGATGTCAGTGGTGAGGTTTTGGGGAGCGGCCGAGGCAATACTTAGTGTCTCTTGCCCTCTCCCTTTACCTTTGGTCTTGTTTCTGTTGGTGTTTCGGTCGCCCGAGATGCTACAGATTTTGCTGCTAGTGTTTACCTTTTGGGTCAGTCTATCTCCTTTGTAGCCTTATGGCTCCTCCTTATGTTTTTCTATGTTTTGATGTTGGTTTCGTTCAGGGTTTGATGTATTCTCAGAGCCTCATCTTTATGGTGCTAAGGAGTTGGTGTTGTGTTTTAGTTTCTTGGTGTTGGATTTCGGGGTTTTGTTACCTCACTTTTCCGTCTCTATGAGGATGTTTGTCGCTATAACCTAGTCCGTCCAGCTTCTGGGGCTTCTTTGGAGGCTTTCATTCATTGCTTGCTCTCTGCGAGGTTTTGGGTTTGCTTCCTAGGTTTGCACTTGTGGTTTTGTGATGGGGTTCTTTCGGTCCCTCTTTTTTCTCTACAGGGCTTGCTTTGCTTTCCCTCGCTCTTATGTGTTGTTTTATATTATCCTAATGTTGGATTCTTCTAGCTTGTTTTGACTGAATAGTCTGAGCATACAAGGTTCCCTTGTATCTACACAATATAATTTTGGTTTCTTCCTGAAATAAAAATTATGCTTTTTTTTCTGAGGAGATTCACAAAACACAGTCTGTGGTGGAGGAGCGCTCCTTTATCTCAGTGACTCACACTTCTTCAAGACGACGATGGGTCTGAGTGAAGGAACAAGCAATTTTGCTGAACTCATGAGCCTAAAACAACTTATCATTTTTTCCATTGAAAAAGGTTGCAGGGAGCTCAATGTGTTTGGTGATTCCATGACAGTGATAAATTGGTCTAGGAGAACCTAGAGATGCCTCAATCTAAGATTAGTTATAGTTCTTAAAGAAGTAAAATCTTTACAAAGCACCTTTGGCAGTTTCACTTGCCATCACATCTATAGGGAAAGAAATGAGGAAGTAGACCAGAGGTCGAAAGAGGGCATTCATTTAGCTTTGAGCCAATGGAAAATTTTAGAATTCAAGGATGGAACACAGACATATCTCTTCCACAAGCCTTTTATAGAAGGCCTTCCAATGCAAGGATAAAATTATTAATTTCACAACAAATCAGGGATACAACTAAATTTTTGCTTGTAGACATTACAGTACATATCTGGTTTTGTTTTTGGATATATATCCAATCTTTTAAACAGTCCAAAGTTATTTTGTAGTCTACCGAACAAAGTATGTTGTATAGATTGTAATTATCTAAACAAACATGAATATGTAAGTTTTTTTGAAGAATAGTAAGAATGTAGCTGAAAGGAAAAATTATTATGTAACAATCAACACTATTGGCTCAAAGCACTACAAAAATGCAATAATTGAAAGTAAAAATATTGCTTTATATATATATATATATATATATATATATATATATATATATATATATATATATATATATATATATATAAAGCAATTGAAAGTAAAAAAATCCGCGTGGTTAAGACATTTCAATGGTGTGTTGTTGAGTATAAGGGAGATGTGTAATTCCTTTCATGCTTCTTTCTTCAACATGGAGTTCACACACACACACACACACACACATTTTTTTTTTCCTCAGGAAAAAAGCGCAAATTTTATTTCTAGTAGAAAGAAAATTTACATTTTCAATAATACATGTTTCCATGTATTTTGTTCTTTAGCCTTTCGGCAGCTTAGCAGACTATAGATCCTTGTGGGAAGGACATAATACAACAAAATGATCAAGTGTACAAAGAGTCACAAAAACTGCTTTGCCCCATGTATCCTACAGAAAATTTTGTTGCTCTATCCAAAATGAACATACATAAGGTCGGACCATAAAGTGCATGAATCAGAGTGTGCCTATCAAAACCTCCATTAACAAAAACCAACAGGCTGGAGAAACTATATTCAAGCATAAGGACCGAAGACTTTGTCACATCATAATTTATAGTCCCAATAACAGTAAGGTTGAATATTCATCCAAAAAACCATCAAAACATTTAACCATAAATTCCTTATAGGATCGTCCCAGGAGGGCCTATAGGCTCTATGAAAAGTCTATGAAAATATTTGTAATGTGTGCCATCCTTTGTTTCCTTTATACTCCATTGCCCATGATCCAACGATAACCTCGCCTTAGAGAGGGAATATGCTTCCATGTTTCTCTCCTTGTAGACATGTCAAATAGAGAAAGAATCAAATGAGTCCAAGATGTTGAACACTTCATCAAGAATGGGAATACGTCTAATGTTATGGAATTTTTGGGATTTCATGATCCAATTCATAACAATCATGGAGTCTCTGAAAATCTGCAGTGACTTTATTCCTTTTTCTTTGGCAAAGGTGCAGTGACTTTATTCCTTTTTCTTCAGCAAAGGTTTATATATATATATATATATATATATATATAWAAAGAACCAATGTGTCAATTAGGTTTAGGTTGGGTGGTTGGAATGAATGATTGTTATCCTCCCCACCCCGGTTCAATTCCCGAAAGTGAAATGTTGAGCTCATAACAAGTATATTGTTGATCGACCTTGTGCCCTGAAGATTCYAGGGTTTGTCAAAATGAGGGGAAGTACTCGGGGGTTTTCCCGGGGCTTTATAACCTAGAATATTATATCTTTCTTAACTTTGGATTAAAGAGCCATTAATCCCCTATTGTTGACCGACCTTGTGCCTTGAATATTCTAGGGTTTATCTAAATGAGGGGAAGTACTCAGGGGTTTTCCTCGGGCTTTCTAACCTAGAATATATAGCTTGAGTGGGCCTAATGGTTAAGACGATGTGTTTCTTCTTAAGAGGTCATAGGTTCAAATCTAGAAGGGGTGGGGTATGTACACCTCCATAGACTTTAGCAGTCAAATCGTTGTGGGGAGGGGGTCTCTTGTCCCACAAACAAGAGTGTCTCATACACCAATTTGGTGTTTAGCTTGGTCGTGATCATAAAATTAGATTATATATATATATATATATATAACCATCGTAGATCCATCTTAACTTTTGATTAAAGAACTATCGTAGATCCATTTTAACTTTGGATCTATCATGTGCCAAGAGGGATCAAGTCTTTCGAGGTGAATTTTTTTTTTGGATTGAAAAAACTTGAGGAAAGGTTTGCACCTCGAGAAAGAAATCAATTAATTTTGTAATAATATTTATTTATTTCTATTAGGTGGCAAAATTTATTGTAAATGAGTTGTTAAAGGGTAGCGGGGACAATAATCATTGGTTGCTACAAATTTGAGGAAAGTTTTGCACCTCTAGAAAGAGATCAATTCATTTTGTAGTAATATTTGTTTATTTATATTAGGTAGCAAAGTTTATTATAAGTGAGTTGTTAATGGGCAATGAGGACAATAATCATTGGTTGTTATTTGTGGATGTAGATTGATTCACCATCGTTATTCAAGGAAAACCATGTCAATCGAAATAACTCACTAGTGGTTTGTAAATGGGAAGACTTTCACTCTTACGAGATGCTTTTGGGTCTTGGGCCATTTACCTATTTTCTTACATTTAAGGAAGATGGGTTCTTAGTCAATCAAAAACAATTTTGAATCTTACTCCATTCTTTTTAAAACCAAAATTGGGAAATGTTGTATTAAAAAAATGTAGCATGGATAACAACAAGCATACAAGTAGTATTGTTATAGAGTTTCAAGTAAAATTGGCAACTCTCACGAGCCACACAAGATAATTTGCAAATGCCTATAATTATTACATCCCAATTGTTCTTACAGGTAAACTACTTTATAAAAAAACTTAATATTCTATTTACTTTAAAAAAAAAAATATTAGCAGAATAAATATTAGCCCTTTACTTCCAAAACATCCAATTTATGCCTTTGTTGGACCAAGAGATTTATAATTGTCACATTTTGTGTGGCACGTCGATGTTCATTTTTGTGGACCTTGGAGGTCACCGAAAACAAGGAGGTTCTATTACATTGAATATGCTCATCATGCCTTCGAAGAGTTCTCCTAACCTAGATGTCCCTGTAATCCATAATTTATGAACCTAGAGCAAAAATAGCTGAGAGTGGTAGATTCATATTGGAACCAAATTGACCAAAGCTAATTCCAACACACAGAGAAAGTTATGAACTCCACAAACCTAGAATCAAAGTCACCAAGACACTACACTTCCATATATTTTTAAAACCTAAATTAAGGATTCCAACAAACTCAATCCAAAGCGTAACCATAATAACATATCTTAGACCTTTAAAAACTAGTGTAATAGAGTTTGATTTTTTATTATATATGGAGATCCAATGGAGTGGATGCATTAAAGAAACAGAGGAAGAGTAAAACAATACATGATTTTATTTATTTATTTTAATCATCCAGAACCAGAACCCAAAAACAAGTTCTAAATATTGAAATCCATATACGATCTAGCAACCAAAGAACTCTAGAAATTATCCATTGAAAATGCCCAAAAGTTGTGACCCACAAACCAAATTCCCTATACACCAACCAGAGGGCAAAGGAAGCTCTTAATAGGTGGGTTTGAGTATGATTGGGGATCCTAGAGCCACATCGAAATCCAACCCAGGTTTGCTCCATTATCCCACCTCACCAACGAGAAGCCATAAAGAAGAATTCAAAAGAAAAGACGACAATTAATTCTTCATGCAACTAAGATGGGGTCGCGTCCTTGCCTATCTCCTCCCTGCACTCATAAACTAATATAAGAGATATTGGAATATGTGTTGTTTAATGAAGATGCGAAGTGGATTGATCTAGATTGGATCATTATATTATTTGTCATCTATATCGATGCTTTAAGAGTGGAAAAATTTGGGGGAATCAACTTGCAGGGTCATTTTAACGACAAGCCCCAGTTTGGAAAATTATGGTTTTAAACCTTTTGGAGCCATTTTGAGGCATCAAACGACATTTTTGGGCGTCAAAACTTTCTCAACAACAACTTGGATCTCGTGATACTATTCCACACATCGAGGCCTTTCCAATGGTGCAAAAATCACGGCAATTGGAGCTCATATGCAAAAGTTATGTCTCTCGCAAGTTGACCTACCGTGTCGACTACCATGGTACGAAAGGATGCCACGTCAACCCCCATTACTCATGCATATGGGGCTATCCACGTATGGACTTTCAAGAAGATTCTAGAAGGTCAAAAACCTTATCACAATTGAGGGATGAGGAAGTCAAAACCTTGCCCCTAGATGACTATTGGGCTATGTTAAATACTAGGCCACTAGGAGAAGAGGAGTTTCCATTCTTTTGCATTGTATCTTGTTCCATAGCTGAGCATAACGGTTGAGAGTGGTATTTTGTGAGAATGACAGAGGAGGAAAGATTCTATAGCAGTCATACATGCCACACGGTCAAAGGAAACTCCACAGAGAATGCCTCTTTCTTTGTACTTGCATTTGAAGAAAAGAGAGTAGAGTGGCCTCACCTTCTAGCTAGGTTTTCTCCCGTATTAGGTTTCCAAGGTTATATCTTGTGTTTATTTGTGGATGGTGTGTGAGTGTTTATTTATGTTCTCTATCGTTTGCATTTTAGATATTTCATACATTTAAGCAAAAAACCAATAATTAAAGAATATGAGATCTAAAGGGAATCAACCTTCACAGTAAAGATTGCAATATTTTGTTAGATTTGTTGTGGCGAACTGTCCAGTGGAATATCCACGAAATTTTACGGCTCATATTTGTATCAGAGTAGGTTTTCTTGGGGTATTTGTGGAAAGTTGTAGGGATCCAAAAATTAGTTTAAGAAGAAAGTCACAGAACCCTAGCCACAACCGACAAGTTTGTTCATAATAACCCTTGAGATCCAACAGAGGAGAGATTTGCGAGGCTGGAATAGCAAGTCACTGACATATCTTGCAATATGTCCCTCCTCATGGCGGCTCTAGCAAGAAAGCTCAGACCATTCAAAGAAGTTGGAGGCTTGAACTTAGATATTGGATCATAAGGGAAATTGGGTGATAATGAATACCCATAAAAGGAGTCGAGGAAAGAGCCTCAGAAAGAGCAGTCAAGTTCCAATACCATAAACCATGCACAGTCTTTATTCAAGATGGAAGCAAAAGTGGACATAAAGTCATACCAAGGTGAGATCGATGCATTAAAATTGAATCATTGGCTGCAACAACTAGAAGTTATTTCAACATTCACCATATAGATGAAGAACAAAAGATATCATTTGCCAGACTGAAGTAAGACAACCATGCTTTAACCTGGTGGGAAATCCATACATAAACACTTAGGATAGAGGGTGATCCACTAGTAAATAGGTGGGAGGACTTCCAAACCCTCGTCAAGGCCCAGTTCTACCCTATCGGGTATGTAGAGGACCAATGGATCTGGTGGCACCACTTCAGGCATAAGCAAGGGCATAATGTACAAGAGTACACCACTGAGTTCAAAAAGATGTCCATTGTGCTAGGTATCTCTCCCAAGAGCCCAAATGTAGTCCTTAGGTATCTAGGGGGGGTCTACATAGCTACCTACGAAAGCAAGTGATGCTTTTCAAGCCAAGGATAGTGGACATGGCATGTGTACATGCATAATATCTAGAAAACATAGGCCACAAGAAAGGGTAGCCAAGCGGTTCCAAGCAAAACGAGCATCAAGAGGCTTCCAAGGAGGGGAAGAAGAAGTGGAAAGGTCGAAAGAATAAGAAGATGAAAGCCATTGCACATCAGTGCAAGGATCCTAACAACCATTGTAATCATTGCAATATTGATGGGCACAATGAGGAAAAGTGTTGGAAACTACATCTAGAGTCAAAGAACTGCAAGAAGGATGCAAAGAAAAAGAATCTTCTAGCCATGAATTCAAGCAAACAATTTGAAAGTAGCTTCGATGTGGATGAGAAGATTGTCTACATATCCACATCAATGCATAAGGAGGTGAATTTGAGTAGCCTTCATCATCGAGAAGAGAAGGAGATGACCAAACTCTTCCACATCAAGATCCAGGTCAAGAAGACCAAGGTAGATGCTTTGTTCAACTCCGGCTCACAGGCTAATATCATAGCAACAGATCTCATTAGGAAGCTTTGATTGGAGGTTCACGATCATCCTATCCCTTATCCATTGGGTTGGGTAAACAAGGATGTAGAGATAAAGGTAATAAAACAATGTAAGATTAAATTTGTTGTAAGTGTTGATTTTATTGATGAAGTGGTGTTGGATGTAGTACCCCTAGACATGTGTGTTGTAGTGTTTGGAAGCTCCTGCATGTATATGAGGGATGCAATATTCATGCATAGAGCCAACCAATACATCCTGAACAAGGATGGGAAGTCCTACATAACCAACGCACATAAAGGCAAGTCAAAGATCTCACTGGTAAGTGCTAACCAAGCCAAGAAGTTGATTAGTTCCAGCAAGAAATATGTTTTACTTTTCTTAAGAGAAAATCAGACTAAGGATGAGTCGATGAGAGTAAAGGCATCCTTGAAGGGGTGTACTAAAGAGTAGAAACAACAGTTGGAGGAGTTGTTACAAGCATATAAAGGAGTGTTCCATGAGCCTAAAGGTATACCACCCAAGAGAGAAGTGGAGCATGCAATATAATTATTGCTAAACTCCTTATTACCAAATGTTAGGTTGTATATACAGTCCATTCTGGAAGTACATGAAGTGAAGAAGCAGTTGCAACAGTTGTTGGAGTAGGGTGTGACTTGACCAAGCACCTCACCTTGTGGGTCACCTATCATAATTGTACCAATGAAGGATGGGACTTGGTGAGTGTGTATCGACTACAGAGCACTGGACAAGATTACACTAAAAAATCAGTACCCTCTACCCAGGATCGATGATCTGTTAAATCAATTGCAGCATGTAAAATATTTCACCAAGTTGGATCTCAAATCAGGATACCACCAGGTACATGTCAAGGAAGAAGACACCTGTAAGACTGCCTTTAAGACAAGACAAGATTTGTATGAATGATTGGTCATGCCATTTGGATTATGTAATGCACCAACTACATTTATGAGAAGGATGAATGATGTATTACACCCATAACTAGATTCATTTGTTATAGTTTATTTGGATGATACATTGATTTATAGTGCTACCTGGGAGGAGCACACCTCACATCTCATGCATGTGTTAGAGACTTTGAAGAAGCACCAACTATTTACTAACCTCAAGAAATGTGATTTTTCTCAACAATATTGGGTGTATTTGGGGTACGTGATCGGTGAGGGAGAGCTCAAGATAGATCCCACAAAGATGGAGGCCATCATGAAATGGTTAGTTCCTACAAATTTCACTAAAGTTAGAAGTTTTGTTGGAGTAGCACAATACTTGCGAAAGTTCATAGCTTCATTTTCAGCAGTAGTTGCACCACTCCACACCATAACAACAGAGTGGTAAGACTTTCCAGTGTGGAAAGAATCAACATAAGGCTTTTGATGAGCATAAAATAAAGATCAGTCAACCATCGATTCTCACATTACCAAACTTGCAAACTCCTTTCAAAGTGGAGACAGATGCAAGTTGGTATGCCATGGGAGCAGTTTTGATGCAAGGACGAAATCATGTATGCTATCATTCTAAAATATTTTATGGGGTGGTTATCAACTACCCTACCTATGACAATGAACTCTATGCCCTGGTTCAAGTTGTCAAGAAGTGGAAACACTATCTAATGGGAAAGGAGATCATCATCCACACAGATCACAAGTGGATGGGGTTTTAATAACAATTTCATCTACTCATCAAGTATAAGAATGGAAACACAAACATGTTGGCAGACATGCTTTCAAGGCCACCCACATCCAAGAGTACAACTTTGGGTTCTCTAATGCATATGGATCATTTTACCCATGATGCATACAAAGAGGCATACACAAAAGATGGGGGCTTCAAGGAGGTGTTTCAACAGCTGCATGACCAAATTCATATAGAAGAAGGTGACGACAAGGCTGACTATCATTTCCAGAATGGGTTACTCTACAAGCTCAACAAGCTCCATGTCCCTAAAGGTGAACGATTGTAGCTTATCAAAGAATCTCACACCTCGAAAGTTGTAGGGCATTTTGGTGTTGGGAAGATTGTTACCAATTTACACA
The DNA here is from genome assembly GCA_009831015.1 of Picea engelmannii. Classification (NCBI taxonomy): domain Eukaryota; kingdom Viridiplantae; phylum Streptophyta; class Pinopsida; order Pinales; family Pinaceae; genus Picea; species Picea engelmannii. The sequence continues at coordinate 484,040 of ML792197.1, forward strand.
AGTATGTGTATTGGTCTAGAATGAAAGAAGATGTAGCATGGTATATTAGAGGATGTATACTTTGTTGTACTAGCAAGCCCAGTAACAGAAATCATTAAGGTCTATACCATCCCTTACATGTACCCACTCGACCTTGGGGAAGCATTTCCATGGATTTTGTGGGAGGTTTACCAACAACTAAGAAGGGACATGAATATCTATTTGTGGTAGTTGACATGTTCAACAAGATGTGCATTCTCATGCCTTGTATAAATACCATCAAAGGTCAAGAAGCAACAAACATGTTCTTTGAATAGGTATGGGTGCACTTTGAGATACCAAGGAGCATCATCTCAAATATGGATACCGGATTTATTAGTACATTTTGGACTACATTGTGGGAGAAGATGGACTCTAAGTTGAAGAGATTTGCAACATTCCATCCATAGACATATGGGCAAATAGAAGTAGTCAACATGACTTTGGTGCAACTTTTGAGGGGTTACAATTAGAATCATATGAAGACCTGGGATGAAAATCTGATGTACACACAACACTCTTATAATAGAGCAATCCATACTTCTATTGGTAAGTCACCTTTTGAAACTTGCTTTGGATATTTACCACCTCCACCCTTGGATGTTGTATATGGACAACATGAAAGAGTGAGTGAGGACCTCACAATAGATGCATTAAGAGCAAACAAAATTGTTGAGAAGAATAGGAAAATCCATTTGCAAGTACAAGAGACGCTGGAGAAGTTACAGTAAAAATATAAGGCTAGACATGATCAACACAGAACCAAGAAGTCATTCAAAGTGGGAGATAGAGTTTGGCTACAATTGAACAAGGAAAGACTATAGGGTCCTGGTAAGAAGATCAAGGCTCTACGGTATGGACCTTTCGATATATTAGAGAAGGTGGGAAATAACGCCTATAGACTCAATCTACCCCCATACATGCACATTTACTTGGTAGTGAACATGGAGAATCTCAAACTCTACGAACCTTCCATGTTGGATCAGGAGGAGGAGCAGGTCCTACCTTCCACAAAGGACTTAGTGCTAGATGCTCAGGCAAAGTTGGCAGAGGACACAATTTTGTAGAAGTGGTCCAAAACTACAAGACAGGGGCAACATAACCTTTGGAAAATTGGGTTGAAAGGACAACTTCCAAGCAAAGCAAAGTGGTACTCCAAGGAGAAGGTAGAGGACAAATTTCCTCACGTCATTTAGTAAATCTTTTGGGGACCAAAAGCCTCCCTAAATGGGGAGGTATGATCCATATTGGATCATTATATTACTTGTCATCTATCTTGATGTTTTTAGAGTGGAAAAAATTGGGGGAATCGACTTGCACGGTCATTTTAATGACAAGTCCCAGTTTGAAAAATTAGGGTTTGAAACATTCCAGAGCCATTTTGAGGTATCAAATGACATTTTTTGGGGTAAAATTTTATCTAGCACAACTAGGATCCATGACACCATTCTACACATCAAGACCTTTCCAATGGTGCAAAAATTGCGTCAATTGGAGCTCATATGCAAAAGTTATGCCTCCCGCAAGTTGACTTACCGTGTTGACCAACATGGTACGAGAGGATGCCACATCAACCCCCATTACTAACGCATATGGGGCTAGCCATGTATAGACTTTCAAGAAGATTTTAGAAGGTCCAAAACCTTATCACAATTGAGAGTTGAGGAAGTCAAAACCCTACCCCTAGATGGCTCTAAAGCTATGTTAAATACTGGGCCACTAGGAGGAGAGGGGTTTCCATTCTTTTGCATTGTATCTTGTTCCATAGTTGAGCATAACAATTGAGAGTGGTATTTTGTGAGAATAACAGAGGAGGAGAGATTTCGTAGTAGCCATACAAGCCACGGTGCCAAAGGCAACTCCAGAGAGGGTGCCTCTTTCTTTGTACTTGCATTTTAAGAAAAGAGAGCAGAGCAACCTTACCTTCTAGTTGGGTTTTCTTCCATATTGGGTTTCCCAGGTTATATCTTGTGTTTATTTGTAAATGGTGTGTGAGTATTTATTTATGTTTTCTATCTTTTGCATTTCAACTATTTCATACATTTAAGCATAAAACCAATAATTAAAGAATTTGAGATCTAAAGGAAATTAACCTTCACAGTAAAGATTTCAGTATTTTGTTAGATCTGTTGTGACGAACTGTTTAGTGGAATATCCACGACAATTTACAGATCATGGCTTGAGTTCAAATAGCTTGAAAACTTAGGGGATGCAACAAAGAAAATGCCCCCCGCCCCGCCCCCCCCCTCTTCCACCCCCACCCCCCCCACCTAAGAGGTGACTTCATTGGCCAACAAATCAGCCTGAGAGTTATGATCTCTCAAAATGTGATAGAATGATACCCTACTCATAACTTTAACCTCCTTCTTGATTCGTGCAATGATCGAGGCTAACTTATTATTTGTCGGAGTTAAATTCATAACCATTGATTTGACAATGGCACTCGAGTCTTCGATGATGATCAAATATTTTATGTTGGACTCCTTTACGAGGAGGGGATCTTAAAGCAAAACATACACCTCTCCTTGGTTATTTGCAGGTATTCCTAGTCCCTAGACAAAAGCTATTTTGATTTTTCTTTCTAGATCTAGTATAATCCCCCACACTTATCACCCCTATCTTACTCGAAAATTGATATTATTTTTAACTTAAATAATTTTTACCAAAAAACACCAATATACTTTTTATAAATATTGTTATAACTACCTCACCATCATTCTATTTTTCTATATCACTTACAAAGAGGAAGAAAGACTTTTCTATAATCTTAAAGTATTTTTAAACAACCAAAAGCGATTCATCCGAAATGTAGGATGATTACATAGGAGGAAAACGTCATAATACTTTAAACAACCAAAAGCGATTAAGAAATGGAGGATGATGCCATACGAAGAAAACCTCATGGCATGAATCGGTGTAAAATAGAGAAAAGCCAAACCACGATATATTCGGAGGTAAAGATTTGAATCTACGATACCCATTTTAGCGAAGTGATGGATCCTGCTCTGCTTCTAATGCTTTCAAGCCTAATGCAACTGCAAAACACCTTCGAACCCTCTTCCTCCTCCTCTATAAACGACAACAATGCCCCTCTGCTCTTCTTCATGTTGGCAGCTGCTCTGTGTCATGCGGCTGCAATCTATTCCCGCAAGACCTCAAACTCGGACGACGATGACAACAACAATTCAGATTTCAATGCTACTAACACCAACCTCCTCCTTTACAACAATCTCATAATCTCAGACCAAATGCGGGCACTGGATCCCCAATTGAGGGATACCCAATGGAGAACCACCTATGGTCTCTCATATCCACTCTTCACAAAACTCCTTGATCATCTCAGACCCCATATTCCTCCTCACACAATCAGCATGCCCCTCCATTCTGCCCTTGCAATGGTCCTACACAGGCTCTCACAGGGCCACAGTGCTAGAGCAGTGGCCTCCCAATACAAGGCCGATCCATGGATGGTAGCCAAGATAACAAACACGGTGACCAGAGTTATATCCACCAAGGTATACCCATATTACATCGAAATCCCAAATAGGCAGAATCTGCTGCAGATCATACAGGGGTTCAAGGATCTCACTGGTCTGCCCAACATGTGTGGGGCTATCGATGGAAACCATATCAAGCTCCACAAGAAACCCAACAACGAATTCATGTACAAATGCAGGCACAATTTCTATGCAGTTGTGCTTCAAGCAGTTTCTGACCATAGAAAAATCTTTTGGGACGTTTGTGTTAGGGCTCCTGGAGGGACTGATGATTCAAACCATTTCAGGGAGAGTTCTCTCTTCAACAAACTCACATCTGAGCAGGTTCTGATGGACTCTGTGATCACTATACGGGGGAATCAGCTTCGTCCATACCTTGCAGGCGATTGGTGTTATCCTCTACTTTCATTTCTGTTAGTACCATTTTCGCCCAATGGCTCTGGGACTCCTGCCCAGAACATGTTTGATGCAGCCCTAATGAAGGGGAGATCTGTTGTGGAGCAGGCCACAGGATTGCTCAAAGGGCGTTGGAAGATGCTGCAGGATTTGAATGTGGGTCTCAACCACGCACCTCAGACTATTGTGGCATGCTGTGTGCTTCATAACTTATGTCAGTTGTTTGGAGAACCAGAGCCACTTATGTGCAGAGATCCCAGGGAGAATGGGCCTGCTGCCAGAACAATTGACAGTGACAAATCTATTAATTATTTCGGAGAGACCTCCAGGCAAGCTCTGATTGAGGATCTTCAAGAAAGGCATCAAAGAGTTTCTATGAGATAACAATTTTGTTTCATGTAAGTGGTCGGTGTGGACCTCACTGTGAGAATGTGGGTTCCTAAGACGCACAAAGTTATGATTCTAGGTCTGAACTTCACCAACTCAAATTCAAAAGTTTTTAATTCCAGTGTACAAAATCCAACCTCGGGAAACCTTGTATATTACTCGGTAATTCTGTGTATCATTCTCATCATTTTTTGGATTTCTCTTTTATCCTGTGTCTCCACAATGTTGTCTTTATGCCGAGATTTTTATAAGAGTTAGAATGCAAATTGATTGATTAAAGGCCATTTTGCACTTGTAGATTAATTTAGGCTTTAGGATGAAATAAATTAGGAACAAATCCATAGATGCTGGTTTTTGGACTGCAATCTGTCAAGTCATTACTCAAAATAAGCTTATATATATTGACCCGGGTCTTGCTATCTGTAAACTAGGACAACGTACTGTAAGCAGATTACTGGCATTTAACTCTAGGTTATGTTGAGAGAAAAATCTTAATTGAAGTTATTGAGGATATATCAAGCAGTGTGAAGCAGCCCTCTGTCGATAAACAGATTGTAAGTTACAACAATGATTATAATCATTTGCCTTTGGTATATTAATCTCTGGTACTGTTCTTCTTAGCTTTAAAACTAAATTCTCCTTTTGGATGTCCTATACACGTGTTCATCTCTTTTTTCTTCATTATTTTTAAAATATTTTGGATCTCGAATTACACTTTCAGAAAAGAGCAAATGTTTTTCTGGTAATAGATTTAATATACCATTTCTGAAGTGCGGGATCTCTTCAAGCACAGTTCTTCCATCCATCATTTATAACAGCTTAAATAAAATCTGATGAATATTTCATGCCGGTGTGCATATTGAGATCTTTCTTTATAAAATATGGCTTGGCCTTTGGACTTCCCTGATACCGACTCCGTAAAACCTACCCAATGCATTATGCCACCATTAATATTCAAGAGGCAGTCTTAAAAAGTTGCATTTACAGATTTTTCATTTAACCTTTTCATAAGACATCAACCTAAAGGGTAACCCTGACTGATGTGTTTCTCCCATGTCTTTCCTTAAACATTACCTATACATGCCTAGCAGATATGGTATTACATTGTTATGCAGTTTTTATTTCATTCCCTTGTCTAGCAGACAATAAGAACTTAAAATTTTGAATGTATAATTTATTTTCCTCAAAGGTCCTCGACTACCTGTATTTCGGATTCATTAGCATTAGTCAGACTTTTGTTGTTTAGGTCATTGAGTAAATCACTGTGTTGTGATCATCCAGAACCCTCCATTTGTTCTAGGTAATATAACATGTTAAGTCTGTTAAAATTGTAGCGGAGAGAAGGTGTCTACCTATGTTCTTGTGTCCTAGAGCATAAGGGGGACATTAAACACCTAAGTGGAATCTTTATTAATCTTGCCTAAGTTTAACTTACGAAAGTATGATAAGTTATGTTCTAATTTGTCATTGGCTTTAATTGGCCTATTTTTCTAAGGTTTCCTTGGAAAATAATTTAAGTTGTTAGTTAAATGTTATGATCCCAATGAAGAGATAAGATCAAATGTGGATCATTGATCTCTTTAGAAGGATCTATAGAAAGGTCAATTCAAGAATATAAAGTGAGGATGAGGGCACAAGCTATTGTATTCTATTGTGATCATCTTTGAAGGGTGATTGAGAGAGAAAGGAGGGGGCGTAAGGGTTTACCCAAGAAGCTGATTTTTTTGCAGATTTGTGAGAGCAGGGCAACGACTTAGAAGGGGCCTATTTGCAGTTGAGAGAGCTACTTTTGCTGGGCCGATTCACTTGGGCATAAGCAGGGGTCATGGGGGCTGAAGTTGCGCCGTACAGGGCTGATCTTGATAGCAGAAGTGTGTTGGATTGTAGCCGGCAGTACATACTACAGAGGTTAGGAGAGGCACTTTGAGAAGGGTTCTCAGGGTTGAAACATTCCAGATCTGCTGTAAGATAAATTTCTGAGTTGTATCTTGTATCATTGCTGCTGATATTTGCTCAAGAAAAGAAGAATAAAGCCCTCCTTTGCTGGTTTTCCCCAACTTGGGGTTTCTAGGGTATATCTGGTGTTATTGTGTGTTTGGCTATTTATTTTCCGCTGTGTATGCAATTCTACTTAGCTTGTGTAATCATAGTATAGATCTGAATTTGGTTTCTACATTAAGATTTAAATTTTCTGGGTTATAATCTATTGATCTAGATTACCATATTGCTGGGTATTAGAAGTCTTACATGGTATAAGAGCAAACCTCTGATTGAACACACATGTCACATAAATTTACAGACAGCTGAAAAGGAACTTGAGACAATAGATCTCTTAAGTTCTAGTGCAGATCTCTTCAGATCTAGTTCAGATCTAGCAGATCTAGTTAGATCTAGCAAGCTTTCTTCAATTTTTAGATTTTCGGATTTTATCACAATCTCCATGGCCACCAGTGTAAGGTATGAGGACATGTTAGAGGGTGCTTCAAATTATCTTCAATGGAAAGTCAGGATCACAATTGTTCTCAAGGAGAATAAGTTGTGGGCACATGTTAGCACAAGAATTCTGGTACCAGTGAATGATCCTATTGCCTTGGACCTCTATGAGGTGAAAGCCAGGGCACAAAGGATTCTGTTGGATGGTGTCAAGGATCATATGATCCCGCATCTAGCTGAGAAGAAAAATGCTAAGGAATGTGGGACGTGCTAACTAAGTTGTACCGGAGTGACAATCAAAACAGGAAATGGCTCTCCGGAACAAGCTACATAGCACGAAGATGTCTAAGGGTGAGAGCATGACATCCTATCTCACAAAGCTGACACAGGTTCATGATGAGTTAGCAGCTGTAGGGGATATTGTTCCAGATGATGAGCTGGTTCGAATAGCCTTGAATGCCTTTGGCAAGCAATGGGATGTGTTTGTCAAATGCGTGGTGGGTCGTGAGAAATTGTCTACTTGGGAGAGGCTATGGGATGACTTTATACAGTAGGAGATCCGGGAGGGTTCTCAGCGTGAAGATTAGAGGAAGAAATCCAAGGATGAGGAGAATCTTGCATTGGCCACCAAGAAGGAAAAGAGCAAGAAGAGCTCTGCAGAGGGAGCATCTTCTAAACAAGGTGGAAAGAAGTGTTGAAATAATGTAACTGCAAAGAGTATTCTATTTATTATTGATATATTATTCATTAGATCAATCCCCTTTTGCGGATTGATCATGTCGAGTATTGTAAATAACCAAATCCCCTTTTGCGGATTGGTAAAACCCTAATTGTAATAGGCAGAATGAGAAGTCGGGCCCCAGATTAATTAAAGGTGGTTATAACCACCCAGATTGAGAAGTCGGCCCTACCAGTGAAAAGTCACCTGCCAGATTGTATAAATAAAGAGGCTAGCGCCTCATTTGTACACACACTCACTTGTTCATCAGAGCACAAGTTCGGAGCTGCAGTTGGAGAAGAAAGAAGAGAGAGAGAGGCGCATTCTTGGGAGAGGACTTTCTGTATTTTTTTGAGTTATCTCTTGGCATTGTTTTGTCTATCTATATTAAGGAAGTTTTGTTGGGTTTTCTCCCCCATGAGGGTTTCTCAGGATAAATGATGTGTCTCTTGTGATTGTGTATTTCTCAGTGATCCTATCTATGCTATTGTTATCTAGTGAAAAGAAAAGAAATCTAATAATAGCTTAAACCTTAACATGGAATCAGAGCTAAGCTGAAGACAACATCTTTCATAAGAGAAAGTGAAAAACGTCACTGTTGCCGTACATGCAAATTAGGGTTTTTTGTTGGAGAAGTATTTCAGCCCCAAAACCATCTAGAAAAGTGCGCCCTTCCTCAAGGATCACTTTGGCATCCTCAGTGCAACTTTTCAGTGGCTAGATCTCCCGGAAAGTGAAACCCTAGTTTTCACAGAAGTACCAGAAAACCAGAGTACCAGAGTACCAAAAAACCAAAAGCACTAGTCCAGAAATCCGCAGATCAAGTTTGGAGGGGTAAAAGTTGGATTTTTTGAAATCTAACCACACCAGGCTACTCGCCTCAGCCAAGCGCACCTCTTGGTAAGTTCAGAATTTAATTTTGAGCATTTTCATTTTTGGTCATTTTCCTAGCCCCAGGTAAAAGATGTCTGCAAGCACTAAGTTTGTTGACAAGCTGGAAGGTGTGGAAAACTTCCGTGCCTGGAAGTGTAGGATTGGTCTCATTCTTGAAGAGAATGACCTAGCAAGATTCGTCAAAGAAGAAGTACCAGAACCCGTCGATGCTGCAGAAAAAACAAAACACCACAAGGACATAATTAGGGCCAAAAGAATCATTGCGGATTCGATCAAAGATCATTTGATTCCTCAAGTGTCATCAAAGAAGACTCCGGAATAAATGTTTGATGCCCTAACCAGACTATATGAAGGAAAGAACATAAACCGGAAGATGAATCTAAGAACTCAACTCAAGAATACAAGGATGCAGAGAGGAGAATCAATCCAAGAATATTTCTCCAGAATATCTCAATTCAAAGAACAACTAGAAGCGATCGGAGATACTATAGATGAAGACGAACTTATAATGACGGCCCTTAATGGTCTCACAAGACCATGGGATGCATTCATCCAAACCATTTGTGCCAGAACAAAGAAACTAAAATTTGATAGTCTTTGGGAAGAATGTATTCAAGAAGAAACAAGAGTAGCCAACCGAGAAGCTTTACTTTCAAGAGACGAAGATCAAGCCCTAACTACTCACACTAAAGGAGGAAAAAATAAGTCTTACGTCCAGAAAGAAACTCATAAAGAATCTCACCCCCAAAACAAATTCAGTCATAAAGAATCTCAACCAAAGAGATTCTAGAAGAAAGGACAAAGAAAGGAAAGAGATTACTCATCTGTCCAATTCTACCATTGTGACAAGATGGGACATATTGCGAGACATTGTCCAGCTAGACGAGAAGAATACAAGAGGAAAAATAAGAGACACCATGCCCATGCAGTTGAAGATGAAGAGCCACCCGCAAAGATGTTAAGAGAACAAATTAAAGACTATGTCTTAATCTCAGCCCTCTCCGAATCGGTAACACCTGGAGAGGACACTTGGCTCATTGATAGTGGTGCTTCCAAGCACATGACAGGTCAAAGAGATATTCTCTCTTGCCTTTTAGAAAAGAAGTTTTCTCAGAAAGTTACACTTGGAGATGATTATCAATACCCTATTAAGGGAGTGGGAGAATCAAACTACAAGCTTCATTCAGGGACTTCAATGAAGATGAAGGACGTACTCTATGTACCAGGTTTGACAAAGAACCTACTCTCCATATTAGCTTTAGAAAAGAAAGGCTTTATAATTGCCTTTATAGATGGAGAAGTTCTTATGTGGGCTAAAGGATATTCCTTGAAAGAAGCAATCGTCATTGGAAAAGAAGAAGGTGGTTTGTATAAACTAAAGGGTCACTTCGAAGCAGCCATGACCCATGCCATTGAGAATCCATGTGAACTTTGGCATAGAAGATTAGTACACATCAATTACAAGGCATTACCGTATATATGCAAGGCAGTCACAGGTCTACCAGAACTCAAGGTTGACCATGAAGGTGTGTGCGATGGATGTGCACAAGGGAAAAACATCAAGAACCCCTTTCCAAAGAGAGACAACAAAGCAGAAGGAGTACTAGAACTCATTCACTCAGATGTGTGTGGCCCAATGCCATCATCCTCCATCAGTGGGTATGTATACTATGTATTTTTTATTGATGATTATTCTCGTAAAACCTGGGTTTACTTGTTGAAATCAAAAGATGAAGTGTTCAGTAAATTCAAGGAATTCAAAGCCTTGATAGAGAATCTTTCTGAAAGAAAGATTAAAATACTTAGGTCAGATAATGGAGGAGAATACACCTCAAAAGAGTTTGTAAACTATTGCAAAGATGTCGGGATTAAGAGGGAGCTCACCACTCCTTACCATCCTCAACGAAACGGTGTGGCAGAAAGAAAGAACAGAACGATAATGGAAGCAATGAAGACCATGATCCATGATCAAGATCTTCCAATGTGCTTATGGGCAGAAGCAGCAAAAGCAACAGTATATGTACAAAACCGATTGTCCCATAGTGCACTTGGGTTCAAGACCCCTGAAGAGATGTTCTCCGAAAAGAAGCTAGAAGTAAGCCACCTCAAAATATTTGGCTGCCTAGTGTTTGTGCATATTCCGAAAGAGAAGAGAAACAAGCTGGACCCTTCAGGAAAGAAGGGAATATTTGTTGGATACTGTGAAGTCTCCAAGGCCTTCAGGGTTTATATACCAAGTCAGCATCATATTGAGATCAATAGGGATGTGACCTTTGATGAAGACGCAGCACTCAAGAAATCCAGAAGATGTCAGCTTGAAGAAGTATATGAAGAAGAACCTGTAGCTCCCAGAGTTGCAGAATCA
>ML792197.1:520230-548222 GCA_009831015.1 Picea engelmannii
GCCCTGGTTACAAACCTAGGGTCTTTATCAATATTGGTCCCAGACCACATACCCCAGGAGTGCACTGGGGGCCCTAGATCTCGTCTAGGGTCTTAGCCATCCTCCAGGAGAATGGCTCTCGCTGCTGCATGTAAATTTAACAGCTTTATTTGCCTTGCACAGAGAAAATATATCAAGCGCTACCTTGATCTCATAGAGTCACTCGATTGAATTTGGGAGTCATTTGAGCCTGTTGTGGAAGATGTTTAGGTTACAGACCAAGTTCAGACTTGTTTTAAGTATCCCACCTGATACATTTTTAATCTATTTAAATTTGGATATGCTTCAGAATTTTCTATTAAAAATCGGAAGTCTTCTAAAGTTGTAAATAGATTATATCTGACTTTTTAATTGAGGGCATTCGTTCTAAAATTCCAAATTTGACAGTTTGTGAAAGGCATCCTTATTATTTCTTTCACAATTTTTTTTAAGTGTCTCCTTATTTGCCTAGTGTATATGGAAATTCAAAATTTCGGTTTCCCTTTGTAGTTCTTTCGCATTATTCTATCCCTACCCAATTGTATAGGTGTTGCATTATTTTTGTGTTAGTTTCTTAAAGGGAAATTAAAATTTTTCCTTCTATATGACATTGTAAAAACAAAACAATAATATATGTGTGTGTAAAAACAAAAGAGAAGAGATTTTAGTCTTGGGTGTGTGGGGGAACCAATCCATTGGTACACAACAGTGTTCTCTTGTAGGTCTTATCCTTTGGTAGTAATCATTGTCACTATTTCTAGCATTATTTTGTGGAAAGTCATTTTCTCACAATCAGAATTTTTTTTCCCCAAAAAATAAAACGTATCTTTCATTTGAGTTGAAAGAAAGATACATTCTGTAGATGCTTGAAGCATTGAGAAAGAGTCATCCTCAGATTTTCCTCTTTCAAAAATAAACATTAATATTAAAACTAAAACTGTATGACTGCATTATAATGTCAAGCAGTGTTATGCTTTTACAAAAGATGATCCCCAAGGGGGATATATACTCATAAACTGTTCAGAGAGTATCAAAAAGAAAATATACATTCTTCATTAAGGCTGCAGGAAACAGAGATCTGGATTGAAGGGTCCTGTAAGGCTGTATCTTCTCTAAAAGTCAGAATCTTTACTGGAGGCAGTCTGATCATCATCAGAATTCAGGATGTCATGGGAGTCCGTTCTAGAACAAAATTATGGTTACATCTAGCATTTTTCTCACAGATTGGTCTAACAACTTCAACCTTTTTACCTATATTGCATGGGGACCTGTCCCCGCCTTTAAACAGCACATTCTGGCTGATCCGTGCTCAGGGGACTTTGATACTCCTCGGAAATGTCCAAAAATGCTTGGGGATGCCATCGGGACTTGGGGACCTTTAGGGGACTGTTCCCACATTGTGGGCAAATTTTAGGGGACTTGTGGGGGACCAACCCCACTTCCCTTATTTTTTCGAGGACTCCTAGATGTGCCTTGCACTGTAGCTTTCCGTTTGGGTTAAAATTGGCAAAAACATTTAAAAAAATGCTGCTTGTAATGTGGGTCCTGTTGCCGCCTTTATACACACCTGAGTAATGTGGAAGAAATCATTAATCCACTTGGTGTGTCCTTGGGGGCAAGTTAGAGTTAAGGTGCTGTCACCTAATCCTCAACTCCTCCGTCTAGGCCAACTCCTTGTGAAGCCAAGGGGGGTAGTCTCTAAAGAAAATAATCTATGGCTTGAATTAATATAAGTACAAGAAATAAATCTAGGAGTTTATTGCAAAAAACTGTTATCCCCTATCCTAGGGATAACTAAGGAGATTATGTTTCGAGGTCCACAGGTCCTAGACATGGAGTATCGAGAGCCATATTGACTTGAGCTTGGCCCTGGAGGGCCCATCCTTCTTCTTTAGCGCCTCCATTCTGTCAGCAGCAACAACATCCATCCCATCAGCCTGGTTCTGAAGTAGCAGTGGGGCTTGCTCCATGAGGTAATGAGTCTGGGTATCATGGTGTGTGTCACTCTGATTCTCAAAGCATTTGAATATGTGCATTTAATTCTCTTTTGCTTCATGACGTTTGCTTGGACATTATACCTTTTAACTTGCCCATACCTGGGGGGGATGACAGGATGCCCTAGCAAGTTGGTTCCCTTAGGAGTGAGTTGCCACTGGGTGGGTTTATGAAAGGTCATCGTCCATTCCATCCATACTTATTACTTTTCATCATCTTCCCTATCATCTATCCCCTACATTGGTTCGGGCATTGGGTTTGCCAAGCTAGTAAGGGTTGTACCTTGCCTTGTGGGAAGAAGGGGCTAAAGGCCCAAAGGGTAAAAGTAGCTGGCAAAAGTTAAAAGCCAAAGATCAAACCTTGAGATGCTTTGCCCAAGGATCCCTGAGAAAGAAATAAAAGGCTTCTCAACAAGAAAAGAGGGGACCCATAAAATAAAGATAAAACTCAAGACCTAGTTGGTGGATAGGGGGTCTCATCACGAGCCAACCTATTAGGTCCATGGGCATGTAGTGGTATGACACTACTATTCATCTGGTCACCACACCAGGGTAGTGGCTCTTGGTGGCATAGCCAAGAGAAAGGGGGTCTCATCACGAGCCAACCTTCTTATCTCCGTGAAATGCTTGTGGGTAACACTGTCACCACTGGTCACCAAGCCAGGGCAGTGTCCCCCAGCTACTCTCTTGAAAGAAAAAACAATAAGATAAAGAGTAAAAAGGCATTAAATGGGCTAGGAAACAATTGCATCCATGACGAGGTGTAGCTCACCCTCTTCAGAGGCACCCACAGGTAAGGCCTACATTTCCTTGTCATCATTGCACCCCTTGCCCAAACATCCCCCACACCATCTCATGCACTTACATGACCTAGATTGGTCTTCACCTGGAAACACCCCACACCTAAGGAGAATTAGCCCAATAGGACATTCTGGAACCCTCTCCAAACTTGGCTTGTAGAATAGCATAACGTCTTTGAGCACTTGTCTGGGAAAAGAGGGGTTTTATGCACATGTTTGGGTGACTTGATTATTAGATGTGATTGACATTGCTATGATCCCTGTGACTTATGAACCCATGGAGGGCATACTTGTTGTTGCTGCAGGACCATGCTCGACGGACAGGGACATATGGGGAGATGATTAGCTCAGACCTTCATAGGGCTAAAAGCCCACCAAATGGATGCTGAGACCCCAGCCATGGGCAGACATATACCAGAGGTTTTCACGGGAGAGAAAGAAGGACGTTCCACCAGAGACACCTTGGCAGGCCTGGACCCAGGGGGGTCTTGCCTTTCCCCCTGAATGTTGGCCTTGGGAGGCCCATGATGTCACCCAGTGTCAAATGTACATGATGGAGGCAGTTGTGTGCCAAGTGGCACGTGTGGCATGATCTAGAGGCCTCGGAAGGCCTAACGTTTTTCTCATGGAGGCCAACGTCTCACTTATGAGGCCCAACGTCACCCTAGAAGGGCATGACGTCACTTCTTCTGCACATTTTAGGGTTTAATTTGTCAATTTTATGTAAAAAAATGGATTTTTGATGTAACTGGCCATGTCGGCCTTTTCTGACCTAATTTGTAATTAAAGGTCATTTGAATTGTATAAATAAGGGAGAAATCCCTTTTATTTTTCATCATCTTTCACTCACACAAGTGTGAGGTCTGAAATTCGGCCTCTTTTAAGGCTTATTGGCTGAACTAAGTGGTGCGCAACTCTTGGAAGAGGCTTCTTTTGGTGTATTTTGGCATTTTCATGGTGGAAAGTCTTCAACTAGGGCATGTTACTAGATTGTTCTTGGTGAATGTAAGTGAAAATCTGCAATTCTTCTTTCTTTGAATGGTTATGGTATCTTTTACTTTGCATTTGCTAAAGATTATGAAATTGCTAGTGTGAAACCCTAGGAGAATAAGCACATGTTATTGTCTTTCTCTCAATAGTTATCCACCTACTTGATTTTGCTAGAAAACACCTCCATTGAAGCATATGCTAGAGCCCTACCTTTGTAGCACTCTAACACCATTGCTTCATTAAGCTTTTATTTATCTCAAGCTTGAGCTAAAGAAGAAGGAAAACCGCTAGGGCCTAGGGTTACCTACTTACTAATAGTTGTTTTCCTTCTAGGGTTTTGGATGATTGAGGCCTTGGGTTACCAACACCTCAACCATCCTCCCTCTTGTCTTTAGTTCACTTACTATCATTTGTTTCCTTCAAGATTGCTGCTGCAAAAGTGACTCCATTAACCCTAAAGGCACTGGTTTATACCTTACATTTGATTGATTGATGAAAACAACTCTCAAACCATCTACTTCAAGCTCTTTGCTAACTATTGCTAACCTTAGATTAGACTAACTTACTAACATTTTTCCTGCTGTTACAAAAGTAAGCTACAACCATATATTACAGCAGTAAAAGCTCCTAAAAGCAAGTGTTAAAGTTGATTTTACATAGCCTTCTTTGCTTCTGACAAATGCTAGCATATTACCAATTCTAGGTCATCATTTTGGGTCATTATTGAAGCTTGTTTAAGGCATAAATGTGAAGCTATCATTATATATACATTGCTGTTATAAATTTCTATTTGCTTCATCTTGTATATCAGCGTATTGCTTTTATTGAAAGTCCAAGGTTTTACGAAGCACTAATATCAATTGGTACTTGCAAATAGTGTTTTCTTGTTGTCTTGTTCTAGGCAGGTACACTTAAGCAAATCTTTGCTTCATCTTATTAAACCTTTGGGACTTTTTGATCAGTGTGACTTGTGAGAGGGGAAGAACTTTCTTGATACTATTACCTTTACCTTCTCAAACCCCCAGGTCACCGAGGACGTCTCCCCTGGGCTACTACCTCTAAAGAGAAAGAGGTATCTTATTTAGGTGACAGTGATAGGATAACCTCCTGTTACGCCAATTTATTGTTCACTTGCCTTTGGCTTTTGGGCAAGTACAAATTGTGCGATAACAAAGACAAAATGTAAAGTAAATATACTCTAAGAGCATATATCATTCATTCACCACAATCACTTATATATAAAAGAAATACTTGCATAAAAAGGATACTCAAGATAACAAGATGCAAGTAAATAAAGGAAATACTTCAAGATAAATAACAAGTGCTTGAGAAATAAAAGTACTTGAAGCAAATGGCTCTGTGTAATATAAATGTAAAGTAAATAAAGGAAATACTTCAAGATAAATAACAAGTGCTTGAGAAATAAAAGTACTTGAAGCAAATGGCTTTGTGTAATAGATAGGATAACCTCCTGTTACGCCAATTTATTGTTCACTTGCCTTTGGCTTTTGGGCAAGTACAAATTGTGCGATAACAAAGACAAAATGTAAAGTAAATATACTCTAAGAGCATATATCATTCATTCACCACAATCACTTATACATAAAAGAAATACTTGCATAAAAAGGATACTCAAGATAACAAGATGCAAGTAAATAAAGGAAATACTTCAAGATAAATAACAAGTGCTTGAGAAATAAAAGTACTTGAAGCAAATGGCTTTGTGTAATATGAAATGAGACTAGTGCCTTAAAAGTATCGTGGGCTGTTGTTGTAACGCGTGTTTTATTAGATTGTTTTTTGAAAAGTAGATTAATGATATTGTGAAAGTAAAGCAAGCTAAACTAAATTTGGCCTTTAGAGAGGTTATCCCTTTAGCTCAAAGATTTGCTGAGAATTGCCGAAACCCAATGGTTTCACCAACAAGCCCACTAGAGGTGCTGGAGGTCCAACACTGAGGGGAACAAGCTCGAGGTATTCAATGAAACTTCACACACTCCTCATAGGTGGTTCTTTAAACCAAGCAATCGTCCTCTTTCAAGATTGTCCTATTATTACTACTCCACATTGACCAACTCAGAGTGTATGAAACTTACTCCTAGAAGATCGAGACAAGCTCACGATTGGAAGGGTCAGGAACAACACAAGGAGCCGAGGGGAAGATTTATTTTAAACAGTAAAGTAAAATGCTGAAAGTAAAATGTTTTCTAATTACTAAGTCCTCATTGACTAGCCTCTTGCGAGGAGCTGAGGGGACGGTTTATTTCCCAACTTTGAAATTGCAGATAGAAAGCTAAACTAGCAACTAGTGTTATACTTTGCAAAAAAGGGAAAACTAAGACTAAATTTGTTATTTGTTTTAGCTTATTCTTTATATGTGAGATTGTTTGAGCTTTAACATGAGGTTATCCTATCACTGTCACCTAAATAAGATACCTCTTTCTCTTTAGGGGTAGTAGCCCAGGGGAGACGTCCCCGGTGACCTGGGGGTTTGAGAAGGCAAAGGTAATAGTATCAAGAATGTTCTTCCCTTCTCACAAGTCACACTGATCAGAAAGTCCCAAAGGTTTAATAAGATGAAGCAAAGATTTTCCTAAGTGTACCTGCCCAGAACAAGACAACAAGAAAACACTATTTGCAAGTACCAATTGATATTATTGCTTCGTAAAACCTTGGACTTTCAATAAAAGCAATAAGTTGATATACAAGATGAAGCAAACAAAAATTTATAACAACAATGCATACATAATGATAGCTTCACATTTATGCCTTAAACAAGCTTCAATAATGACCCAAAATGATGACCTAGAATTGGCAATATGCTAGCATTTGTTAGAAGCAAAGAAGGCTATGTAAAATCAACTTTAACACTTGCTTTTAGGAGTTTTTACTGCTGTAATATATGGCTGTAGCTTACTTTTGTAACATAATAAGCTAAAACAAATCACAACTTTAGTCTTAGTTTTCCCTTTTTTGCAAAGTAGAACACTAGTTGCTAGTTTAGCTTTCTATCTGCAATTTCAAAGTTGGGAAATAAACTGTTCCCTCAGCTCCTCGCAAGAGGCTGTTGGCTCCATATGGGGACGTGTGCTTGATCTTTTGAGCAAAAGGAGAGCATGCGAGAATCCATAATCTATTTCCTACATCACAAACATCTCGCCAAAAACAACATCATTGACACATGTATATGAAAACCAAGTATAAATTGAAGTTGCACAACTAATATACATGTATATACAAAATATAATACAAAAAGATGAATATGAACTATTATACATTTATATACAAGATAAAGTACAAAAGAAGAAAGTGAACATAAATTACAAAGAAAGAATATGAAAGAATATGAAAGTAAAATACAAAGGAAAGGGTTAGAGATACGTTACAAAGGATGCCCCAAGGCATCAAATGATATCATTGAAGAACAACTTGAGGAGCTGCCCGTTAACAGGCAAGGTCAACTTCTCTCCATCCATTCAGCTGAGGCAAAAGGAGTTCAATGCAACAACATCATGGATGATGTATGGTCTTGTCCACAAAATGTCAAACTTCCCATGTTTCCCTGTCTTTTCTTTCCTTTTATCCCACAATAAGACTATGTCACCCTTCCAAAAGACCCTTTGCTTGGGTGACTTGTCAAAAGTCTTCTTCACTTTTTCTTGATTTCTAACACTCCGATCAAAAGCCTTTCTTCTGTTCTCATCGAACTCTATCAAATGATCCAACCTATTCTGTAAAACATCTTTATCTGTGCTGAACCCATGAAGGAGCTGATAAGCTGGAAGCCTCAAATGTACTGGCAATATAACATCTAAACCATACACAAGCTCAAATGGAGTCTTTCCTGTTGCACTTTTCTTTGTTATTCGATCATCCCAAAGTGCAAATTTAAGCTTACTATCCCAAGATTTCTTATTATCCCCCATTGTCTTTTTGATTATGGTCATGAGGTTTTTATTACTTGACTCAGCTAGACCATTTTCTTGGGTATAATAGTTTGATGAATGGGATAAGACAATGCCATATTTAAAACAGAATGAAGAAATTTCTGTTGAACTGAAAGCTTTAGCATTATCAGCTGTGATCTTGGCAAGCACACCGAATCTAGTGATAATCTTATCTTCAAGAAAATCCATGACCACCTTATTGGTTGCCCACTTGGTGAAATAATCGGTTGTAGTTAGGATCCAAGTGAAGCCATTACTTGAATTGTCCTTAAACTAATCGATAAAATCAAGCCCCCACTGCTGGAAAGGGGCCTCAACTAATACTGGCTGTAATGGTAAAGCTACAAGCTTTTGCTTTCCTGAAAACATCTGACACTGCTGACAACTTCTAACCATTTTATGAACATTAGAAAATATTGTAGGCCAATAGTATCTTGCTCTAAGAATTTTGTGGGTTGTGGTTTTGGCTGCATAATGTCCTCCACAAAATCCTGAATGAAACTATGTCAAAAGTTTCTTAGAGGCTGGCTCATCAACACATCTAAGTATTACCCCATCGGGGTTCGTCCACCCCAATCCATCCTGAATAAAACAATACTTAGATGCCCTTAACCTTAATGCTCTTCTTTTATGACCAATTAAATGATTTGGGCAAGTAAGGTTATGGAGAAAGAAAATAATATCTGAGTACTATTGATTTTGTTCTAACCTCTGAAGCTTTGCATGTTAGAATTAAAGAGATGTGCTCGTTTTTCCATAGACAATATAGCAATATTGTCACCCAACCATAGGCACAAAGGCCACCCCCGAGCACCTTAACCTTGACAGACAAAATAATTCCGGTAGCAGACCAATAGCCAACCAAGGCTAGCTCACCCTTCTCCAAGGGTAGCGCACCAAGCAAGAATAACCAAAAACCTAGCAGAAAGTCCAAACCATAACCAAGAGACCAAGTCCAATCAAAAGCCAAAATCCCAGTTGCAGCAGTTGCAACTACACTCCCTCTCCAATCTTGTGCACCACTAGTCTTATGCAGTTGTGAGTGAGTGAGTGAGTGTCAAATGAGCTCTAGCGCCCTCTATTTTGTTGAATTTTCACTATGCTAGGCTCAAGCATGAGGTTTATTTCATTTAGCATGTACTTGAACCATAAAAAAATGCAGCTACACCATACACAAGTGTTGCAATAACCAAGATCACAAGAAGAATTACCATGCACAGGAACACAAGAAATATCCTGGGAAACCCTTCTACTCAAGGGAAGAAAACCCAACAATCCTTTGCTATATTCTCAAGAGAAGATCCCCCAACCATAAACCCTAATAATGCACACAAGAGGGTGCTTCTACAACCTTGAAACTAACGCCCAAGAGAGGTGCGCACTTCAGCCTTACAAGTGTTGCTGAAATTTTCAAATGACAAGTGACAAGTGTGAGAGTGTGTGTTTCCTCAATAAGGAAATCACCTCTATTTATACAAGACCAGACACATCAATAGGTGTGTCTATTGGCACAACAGGGCCGACCTTAATAACTCAGAAATATAATTATTTATTACAATAAACATTAATTATCTTTCACATATGGTGGGGTCAACTTGTACCCTTTACATCACAATTAGGGTTACAAGTAAATCTTACACTCAGACACTATAGTAAGGGATCCACACGTCCACTAGTGCTCATCCACTAGGGACACATTCACTTGTGCTCAGCCACATGGACGTCATACTCAACAGATCTCTATCTCAACTGAGTCCACAGGAGAATCATCTGGAGTACCATCTCAAGCCTGACTCAACTGAGTCCACAGGAGTACAAAGGTAGGAGATCATATCGACTCAACTCTCACAGAGGAGAATGATACACCCATCACATGGGCACACCCAACACTGGGCTCTCTCACAGGTCAACTCAACTCAGTCACAGAGGAGAATGTCACACGACGTTGCAATCATCAACACTCCCTCTTAGCTAGGGAGGCATTCTCCACCAGGCCAAGTCTCTCATGGAAGTATTCGAACTTCATCCTGGCAAGCAGTTTGGTGAAGACATCTGCAATCTGCTCATGTGTAGAAAGGTACTGCATGTGTACTGCTTTTCTCTGCACCATATCTCTGATATAATGGTATTTGATCTCAATGTGTTTCGATTTATCGTGAAACACAGGATTCTCTAAGAGCTTCACACAACTCTGGTTATCGCAATGAATAATAGTGGAATCCATCTCATGATCAAATAAATTTGCAAGGAGCTTGCAAAGCCACAATGCTTCACAGATTGCCATACACAATGCTTCACAGATTGCCATACACAATGCTATATACTCTGCTTCTGCGGTACTCAAAGCCACAGAGCTCTGTTTCCTACTGCACCAGGAAACCATGGCAGATCCCAAAGTAAAACAACAACCATATGTGCTCTTCCAGTCCATTGCGCTCCCTGCCCAATTTGCATCGACATATCCTTGCAATCTCATGTCTACACCGGAGGCATATCTCAGGCCATAACCAACTGTGCCTCGTAGATATCTCAACACATGCTTCGCTGCTATCCAGTGTGTCTGTCTTGGCTGACTCATAAACTGACTGAGTACGTTCACTGCATAGCATATATCAGGTCTGGTGTTAACCATATACATCAATGATCCAATCAACTGTCTGTAAAGATGTGGATCAATCTCGCTTGAATCAGTAGAAGCCTCGTTCATTTTCTTCAGATCCATCACCATCGGTGTAGGCATGGATTTGCAATCTGTCATACCAAACTTCTTCAATATCTCCACTGTATATTTTCCTTGACTCAGGAAAATCTCATCAGTTCTCTTCCATACTTCTAGTCCCAAGAAGTAGTGCATCATACCTAGATCCTTCATCTCGAATTCAAAAGTCAATGCACGCTTGCATTCAACAATAAGTCTTTCTGAACCGGTGAGGAATAAGTCATCAACGTACAGGACCAAGATTAGGCACTCATCACCAACAATGTGATAATATAGGTTTGGATCAACAACACTCTTGCTGAAGCCCAAACTCATCAGGAATCCATCCATCTTCTTGTACCAAGCACGAGGTGCCTGCTTTAGTCCATACATGGCTTTCTTCAACTTGCACACATGAGATTTCTGCTCATGTATCATGAATCCTTCTGGCTGCTTGATGTAAACCTGTTCCTCAATCTCACCATTGAGAAAAGTTGTCTTTACATCCATCTGATGTAGTTTCCAACTCATCGATGCAGCTAGTGCAATGATAGTACGGATGGAAGTGTATAGAGTTACATGAGCATATGTCTCGTCATAATCAATTCCCTCTACCTGTGAGAATCCTCTGGCCACAAATCTTGCTTTGTACTTCTCAACACTTCCATCAACTGCATGCTTGATCTTATAGATCCACTTGGAAGTCACCACAAACTTCCCTTTTGGTCTTGGAACAATATCCCACACATCATTCTTCATGATGGACTGATACTCTTCTGTCATGGCGTCTTGCCATACCTGCTAACCTGCTGCTTCTCCATGACAAGAAGGCTCAGTATCAATGATGTGGCTCATGGCTGAAACATAGCTCGAAAATCTCTGTGGTCTCTTGCTCTCTCGGAATGTGCCTCGAGAAGCTGTATGTCCCTCTGCCTCCTGCAGAGTCTGTTGAGCCCAGGCAGGCCTTTTATGGCCTACTGCAATGTCTCTAGGAACATCAACTGGAGCAATTGGATCGACTGGATCAATGGTTGTTTCCCTCTGAACTGTTGAAGGGGGAGAAGGTACTGTCTTGCTGTTCTTCTCAAATAGTTCGACTCTCTCTGAGTCAAGTGACTCCCTCTGAAGTTGGAAGGATAAATATATGTCCTGGAGGAATTGTGACATCATCCTTTTCCTCTGTTGCTATCCTGGAGACATCCCATGTCTTCTCAGGTCCTCTACTGCCTCTAGTACTTTGTTGGCCTCTCGTAGGGATACCAACCAAAATGGCCTCTTGTACTAGGATAATAACCAACCAAGAAAAATTGGACTCCTGTACCAGGGATAATGGTCCAAGTCATGAGGGCTCCCATATCAGGGATAATACCTTCATTATCAAAATGCAAGCAACTATAGGGTAATGATGAAATTAAATAAAGAACGTAGTACAAAACTTACCTTAGTCTACAGTCATGTTCAATCTTGCTTTTGGTCCTCCCGAGAAAGCTCAAAAAAAGAAATCCTCATCTTTCATGTCTTCATCTTTTTGAGGTGGGTCTGGATCAACATCAGTAGTGGAGGCATGTTGTCTTCCTCTCCTCCTGGTAGGACAATTTCTCGCAAAGTGTCCATACTTGTCACATCTGAAACACTGGATCTTTGATTTGCCTTTTCTATGATCATGACCTGAGGCTGATGAAGTCTTCTTGCCTTTGATTGCTTGACTGAAGCTTCTTCTATTTTTTCCTCCTTTCTTTGTATGAAAGGCAAGAGCATGATTGTTATCCTGAGGGGAGTCTTGTACTCCTTTAGCTATAAGTCTGATTTCTTCTTGGGTACAGTCTATCCATAGACGATCAAAAGTAGGTAGTTTTGCTCTACCACTGATACTTTGAAGAAATGGTTCCCAATGTCTTGGAAGAGAATTAATAGTGGTCAAGACAAGTTCTCTGTCTGATATAGTTTCTCCAATGGCACCTAGCTGATCTATGATCTCTGAAATCTTCATGAAGAAGGTAGCAACGGTGTCAGCTTTTGTCATCTTGATATTTTGAAGCTGGCTCTTCAATGTAAGAGCTCTGAGGGTGTTGTTACTCTCAAACATATTCTTCAATGCTTCATACATCTCACGAGCTGTCTTCAGGTTGGCAATACGAGGTAGGAGATGATCTCTTACTGAATAGATGATTAGCTTCCTTGCCTTGACGTCATCTTCCTTCCATTCTTCTTTCTCTTCATCGGTAGTTGTTTCTGGTAGAGCCTTTTGTATCACACTCAATAGGTCATCCTCTTCAAGGGTGATCTGAAGTCTTGACTTCCAGGAACTGAAGTTGCTTGTTCCATCAAGCCTATCTTCCACCAAGGTTCTGTTCCTCATGGTTTGCAGATTCTTCCACAAACCCTTAGCAACTAGGCTAGGAAACCTAACGGCTAGGCTAAGCTAGCAACTTTTAGATTTCGTTGGACTTATGAATGCCAACAATAAGCCTTTAGAAGGTCATAGGAACACTGGTGAGCTGTAGAAACCCTAGAACCGAAATTTCTGTAGAAAATTGCGGAACCCTAGAAACCCTAGGGTCAAAAATCCAAAATTCTCGGAATTGCAATCTAAGAGTATCTGGAGGTGCGCTGAAGGAGGCCGTACACTCCTATGCTAATTTTAGCTCCAACGTTTCAGTGTAGGGCGCTGAAACAACCAAAAAGGAGAGGGCCACACTTTTTCTGGAAACCCTAGGAGGGCCATATGGATTACAAAAAAAGAGGACGGTTGGCTTTGAAAGCTGTGCAATGGATCTTTCAAGTCCTATGCTCTGAAACCATGTTGAATTTTCACTATGCTAGGCTCAAGCATGAGGTTTATTTCATTTAGCATGTACTTGAACCATAAACAAATGCAACTACACCATACACAAGTGCTGCAATAACCAAGATCACAAGAAGAATTACCATGCACAAGAACACGAGAAATATCCTCGGAAACCCTTCTACTCAAGGGAAGAAAACCCAACAATCCTTTGCTATATTCTCAAGAGAAGATCCCCCAATCATAAACCCTAATGCACACAAGAGGGTGCTTCTACAACCTTGAAACTAGTGCCCAAGAGAGGTGCGCACTTAAGCCTTACAAGTGTTGCTGAAATTTCCAAATGACAAGTGACAAGTGTGAGAGTGTGTGTTTCCTCAATGGGGAAATCACCTCTATTTATACAAGACCAGACACAGCAATAGGTGTGTCTATTGGCACAACAGGGCCGACCTTAATAACTCAGAAATATAATTATTTATCACAATAAACATTAATTGTCTTTCACATATGGTGGGGCCGACTTATACCCTTTACATCACAATTAGGGTTACAAGTAAATCTTACACTCAGACAATATAGCAAGGGATCGACACGTCCACTAGTGCTTAGCCACTGGGGACACGTCCACCTGTGCTCAGCCATAGGGACGCCATACTCAACAGATCTCTATCTCAACTGAGTCCACAAGAGAATCATTTGGAGTACCATCTCAAGCCTGACTCAACTGAGTCCACAAGAGTACAAAGGCAAGAGACCACATCGACTCAACTCTCACAGAGGAGAACGATACACCCATCACATGGGCACACCCAACACTGGGGCACGACTCAACTCAGTCTAGAGGAGAATGATACACCCATCACATGGGCACACCCAACACTGGGCTCTCTTATAGGTCGACTCAACTCAGTCACAGAGGAGAACGTATCCTGGAGAATGTCACACGACGCTGCAATCATCAACATATTTATACTGCTTTATCTCACTTGATTGGGCCGACTTCTCTTTCTGGAGGCTAATAACTCAATATTAAATATTCTCTTGAGCTGACTTGTCTTCTAGGGTTATTATCCAACGTTTTAGGGTTTCTCTTGCTTCCCAGAATATTCTAGTCTTGTCAAAGGTTACACATGGAGGTTGATACCTCCCGCAGCTACCATAATATCAACACTCCCTCCTAGCTAGGGAGGTATTAAAGGTAATGGTCTTGAGCACAAACAAACCATTCAACTGGTAGCATCATCATATCCACACATGCTATCTTATGATCATGTAGATCAACTCACGAGCAACATCATCACTATCAGTACCATCTGATAGCGTTAACTGCATCATCTCTTGAAGCCATACTCCGTCTGAGTAATCGGGCATGATGCTGAATAAGTCACTCACTCCATAGAGTGAAACAAAGACCATTCTTCTAATCTGGACATACGTCCTAGAAGAATGACTGTCCCAACAAATGCTGAAAGCTACGCCATGGGCTACAAAGACCATTCCTACATGAATGTCAGTCTCAGACTATTTTCTAATCGGGTCATATGTACCATAGAGATCCATCTCTACCTATTTGCCTTAGAAAATATCGGTCCTGAACCATTTTCCTAATCGGGCCACAATCTGTGCCTTAGGAAAATACCAGTCCATGATACGTCAACTAACTGTCAACCTGGACCATTCTCCATAGAGAGAATGCCTGTCCACCAACAATCTGTTTTGTCTGGACCATTCTCTGCCTAGAGAATGTTTGTCCACTAGCACATTGACTATTCATCTAGCTGGCAATCAACTCCAACACTAGTGGTAGTCTCTATGGCAATCAGAACAATGCCATTCAATAGAACACAACTGTGTCTATTCATACTAGTATACAAGTACTATCCGGTAGTACACAACCACTCCTAGTAGCACACAACTACTAACCATTGATACATAGTCACAACTAGTGGAACACATCCACCACAGTAGCATACAACTACTGTGCAGAGACATACAATCTCCACAACAATCATATC
This sequence comes from Picea engelmannii, assembly GCA_009831015.1. Classification (NCBI taxonomy): domain Eukaryota; kingdom Viridiplantae; phylum Streptophyta; class Pinopsida; order Pinales; family Pinaceae; genus Picea; species Picea engelmannii. The sequence goes on from ML792197.1 coordinate 535,481, forward strand.
ATATGATATCAACTTGCATAACAATATCATGATACAAACTGAGTCATTTGGGCCATTCTTCCACTCACATCTGTGAGATCTGGAAGAGCGTCTGCCCTCAGAAAGTAAAACATCAACCATGGGCTATCTGGACTGTTCTTCCCAAGCATAGAAGAATAACTGTCCCTGATTTCTGAGCCTGGACCATTCACCTAACTGGGCCATTCCTCCGGCACTAATCATAGTGCAACCTGGAGAGAATGAGTCTGCCCTAGGGAATGCCTGTCCCTCATTGTTGAACCTGGACCATTCACTTAACTGGGCCATTCCTTCGGCACTAATCACAGTGCAACCTGGAGAGAATGAGTCTGCCCTAGGGAATGACTATCTTGCACCAACCTCTAAAACATACCATTCTTTGAAACTGCTCACAACTGTGAACTTTGAAAGAATGACTGCCCGACGAGGCAGACCATTCTACTTGACCACTACTCAGAGTGACTGCCAAGAAGAATGACTATCCTAGACCATTCCCCCACATTGGCCACAAGGGGAATCACTGTCTATGGTACATCAACAATCTATCGAACCATTTTCATTATGAAAATAACTGTCTGATCTGGACCATTTTCTGAACTGGAAAATGACTGTCCGTCAGAAATCTCGAATCACTTTCCAAACTCAAAAGGAATTGCCCAACCTGGACCATTTTCCGAAATGGAAGATGACTTTCCATAAATCAATAACATATCACTGCTCCCTCCTAACCTGGGAGTAATCACTTCCTTTTTCAATAAGGAAGTTGTCTCCACGAGCCCCAACTTGTCCCTTAAGTACGCAAACTTTTCATCTTGGACAGAGGCTTTGCCAAAATATCTGCTATCTGCTCATTTGTGGAGATATACTGGAGAACCACTTCTCCCCTTTGGACTTTATCACGGAGAATATAATGCTTGATCTCAATGTGCTTCGACCTGTCATGGAACACTGGGTTCTCTGAAAGCTTCACATAGCTCTGATCATTACAATATATCACTGTCGAATTCAACACCTGATCAGACAGTCCAAAAGCCAACTTATGGAGCCACACTGCTTCTATACAAGCATCACAAGCTGCAATATACTCTGCTTCTGCAGTGCTGAGTGCAACAGACTCCTGTTTCCTGCTAGCCCATGAAATTGTGGCAAAGCTCAAACTGAAACATATCCAAGTAGCACTTCTTCTGTCATCTGCACTCCCTGCCCATTCCATGCAACTGTATATCATAACTCAAATGTCCCACAAGGAAAATATCCGACTGAGTATTCTCCAAATACATTAACGAGCGAATCAATTGTCGATACAGAGACGGGTCTATTGGATCAGAGTCTCTCAACTTCTTTAGATCTATCATCATGGGAGTTTTCCATGGATTTGCAATCCACCATCTCAGACTTCTGAAGAACCATTTCAATATACTTTCTCTGTCATAGAAAGTTTTCACCACGCTTGTGTTATACATGAGAGGCTCTGCATCAAATTTGCTTGAATCCATACAAGGTCTTCTTCCATTTGCATACAAGGGTCTCTTTCTGGTATACCTCAAAACCTTGAGGTTTCTCTACATATGCTTCTTCTTCAATTACTATGTTGAGAAGAACAGTCTTTACATTCATCTGATGTAAACTCCAACCCCCATGGATACTGCAGGAGATATAATGGCTCAGCTAGAGGTATGTTTGGATACTGGAACAAGCTATCATCATAGTCTTCTCCCTCCTTCTGGGAGAACCCTCTAGCCCTGCGTCTTGCGTTGTATCTATCAATGCTCAAGTCTTTTTCACAATTTCTCACATACATTGTTCTTCATCACAACTTCCTTCCATTCCTTCTGCTTGACTGCTTCTAGTGGATTTGAACTGGTTCAATTAGTTGTTCTGACTTTTTCTTTCTTTCTTTCTTGGAATCTTCATGTTCTTCCTCATGTTTTTCTTCAATGTTGGAGTCCATGGAATCTTCTATAGATTACATGCCGTTCTTTCTCGAAGGCTCCAACCTTCCGTCATAGGAACATAAATGTAGATGGACAACCAAGGATATTCAAGGCTTCTTTTCAAAGAAGACTTCTTCTAGAGTCAAGCTGAACACGTGCTGCTTATCATGGTTGCTACTTCCAATGAAGAACATGGACATATACTTCATGGTATTCACGTATTTTTTAATGGATCATATTGTTGGGGATTAGCTCCCTCCTAATCCCAACTTCATGCCTGAATGAACAATATGCATGCTCTTCTTTTGGAATTCTGTGATCAACTCCCTCCATCTGAGAGAGTCCATGCTTCCGTCTACTGCATCTCTCTTTGCTTTCTGCAAAATGTCACAAGCCATATCTGTAGATTTGAACCTTGTACAATATTTTACTGCAAATAGATTTTCAATAAAAGAACAACAAAGATACAAAGGCAAATACACACATTACACAGAGATATTTCCCCTAGAAACCCAAACCGGGAAAACTAACATATTCTATATTCATTCATAGTGATACATTGTTTATAATACAATATACATATAGGAACCAACGACATCCAAAACCCTAACCCAATGACCTGGATTAGTCAACAACCCTAATTCCTTAACTGGAAATATAAAACCATCAACAAAAACCATGTGCCGAAAAACCGCCCAACAATGGACACGAAAATTGAGGCGATACGAAAAATGAGGCAAAAATGCGACACGCTTCTCGAGGCAATTTTTTTTTAGAGCTAGTCGTTCAAAGAATATAACACATACCCAACATGTTTTGGTTTCCTTTTGATTCTTGACTTCCTTCGAGTCTGACTCCTCTGAGTCTCTTTAAGTTTGTTTCTATCTGTTCTGATTGCTTCCCATCTGGCAGTTGTGTCATCCTTATAAACTTCTTCTATGACAACTTCCGCAAGGATTGTTCATCAAACATATTTCACAAGGGTACCTGCCCGGAACAAGAATAACAAGATCAAACAAGAAATATCTATCTAGAGGAGATGTTAGTTCAACTTGCGAACAAGTACAATAAGCATCTATATCAATAGTATTCATATGCAATTGAGTATTCATTGCACCTAGCAATAATAGAATCTTTCAAAGACTCCTTTCACTATTTGTACTGTAGCAACTATCACCCTTGATATACACAAATTTGAAGCTTAACAATTTAATTAAACCTGGAACCTGAAGCCTCAACTGCTATGGAGGGTGCGCTTGTTCCTCTAAATGGACTGAATCCAAGATTACAACTTGGACAAGGTCTCTAATACTTTTCCTGCAAACACACTCATGTTTTGCTAGATGATATAACTTAGATAACATATACAAGTGCATATCTTTGAAACCTTGTAGTATCGTCCAACTTGTCTTCCAATCTGAAACTAGATACCATCTTGAGAAGAAGAGATTAGAAACTCAATCAGAAGATTCAATGATTTGAACAAGCTAGAAACTCTAAAATTTCAACTTTGACCACAAAATCAATTTTGACTAGAAGTCAACCTTTTGTCTTTGACCAAAAATTCAAACTTGACGTTTTTGCTAGTTGAGGGTACCAAGAAGTGTGCTAGGCTAGGGCGCACTAGGATGTCAAGAAATTAGGTCAAACGCTTCATCAGAAGTGCCCGAACACAAGGGTTAGGGTTTGTTGTAGCTGCATAATTAGAAAACCTAGTTGCAGCTGTAACTGGTGCCATAACGAGCTTAACAAATAACTTCCCAATTTATCTTCCAGTGGTTAGACTGTCTGAAGATTGTGTGGGCCCATAACCTGTTAGAATTAAAGAGATGTGCTTGTTTTTCTATAGACAATATAGCAATATTGTCACCCAACCATAGGCATAAAGGCCACCCTCGAGCACCTTAACCTTGACAGACAAAATAATTCCGGTAGCAGACCAATAACCAACCAAGGGTAGCGCACCTTTCTCCAAGGGTAGCGCACCAAACAAGAATAACCAGAAACCAAGCAGAAAGTCCAAACCATAACCAAGAGACCAAGTCCAATCAAAAGCCAAAATCCCAGTTGCAGCAGTTGCTGCTGCACTCCCTCTCCAAACTTGCGCACCACTAGTCTCATGCAGTTGTGAGTGAGTGAGTGTCAAATGAGCTCTAGCGCCCTTTATTTATACTGCTCTATCTCACTTGACACGATCGACTTCTCTTTCTGGAGGCTAATAACTCAATATTAAATATTCTCTTGAGTCGACTTGTCTTCTAGGGTTATTATCCAACGTTTTAGGGTTTCTCTTGCTTACCAAAATATTCTAGTCTTGTCAAAGGTTACACGTGGAGGTTAATACCTCCCGTGGCTACCATAATATCAACACTGCAGACATGACTGGCCCCAACTGACTGTTCTGACACACCAAATCCAAAACCTGCTCATTCCCTTCTGTCAACATCTGTGCTAGACCCTGACCTTTGATCAACTTTGTGGGTTTGATTTCTAAATCATACTCCTGAATCTTAGAGACCCACTTTCCTCTTACTCCTAAGCAATTTTTGGGATAATATATCTTTTACAGCTACGTGAGGAACATACCCCACAATCTTAGAATATCCAACATAGACTCTAAAGTGCTTAAGATATTTGACTAAGGCATATGCTTGCTTTTCCATGACTCTAAAGTGCTTAAGAGATTTGACTAAGGCATATGCTTGCTTTTCCATGATAGTATAATTTAATTCTGAACTATGCAATGCCTTACTCATGAATGCAATGGGTTGCTCTTGACCCTCGTCATTCTTTTGAAGCAATACCCTTGCAATTGTATCCTCTGAAGCAAAGGAGAAAATCTGAAAATCCTTAGAGTAATCTGGACTAATTAATACAGGAGATCTGGCAATTGAATCTTTAAAACTACTAAAAGCTTTCCTTCCCTCACTTGTCCATTCAAATTTAACATCTTTCTTTAATAGCTTAAGAATGGCCTTCATTGTTTCAGCTAAGTTTGGAATAAATCTTCTTATAAAGTTAATTTGACCAAGGAAATATTGTAGGGCTTTCTTAGTTTGTGGAAAAGGAACCCTCTTGATGGCTTCCACTCTTTCTGGGTCTATCTTTACCCCATCTTTTGCGATGATGTGGCCCAAGAATTTTCCTTCATCAACACTCATTATTGACTTAGTTGGATTTAAGGAGATGCCATACTTCCGACATCTTTCAAAAACTAGATGACTCACATGTTCTGATCTATCTTTTGAGATAACTGTTAAGTCATCCTGATAAATTTCAATAATTTTACCCATCAATTCCTTGAAGGTAAAATCCATTGCTCTTTGGAAAGTGGCACCTGCATTTAATAAGCCAAAAGGCATCCTTAAATATTAAAAAGTGACCCAAGGTGTTGTGAAAGTAGTTTTGTTTCGGTCTTCCTTACTTACCAACACTTGGTTATAACCTGAGAAACCATCTAACATGGACATAATCTTTGATCCTGTAACCCTTTGAAGTAAGGTTTCCATGTTAGGGAGAGGATAGTTGTCTTTGATGCATGGCAAGTTCAAATTCCTGAAGTCAATACACAACCTTATCCCTCCATTCTTTTTTCTAACAACTACCAAGTTAGAACACCAAGAGGAGTGCCTTGTTGGAGCAATAATGCCGGCTACCAACATCTTTTGAAGTTCCTTTTGAACCATGGGAGCTAACTTGGGGTTTATTTGCCTTAACTTTTGCCGAAAAGGCTTTGAAATCCCGGAGGGAAAACCAGTGCAATAGATTTGGAGATATTATTATTCAGCAGGAGAATATAAAGATCTTACAAAAAATCGGCCTTAATAAAATACCTAGCCAAACCTCAACATAACGCTTACAAGATGAAGTACGACCTTTCCTTCAACTTCTGGAACCCCAACGCTTCAATAGAACCTTGCACAAGGGCCTTTGCGCAAATCGTACGACTCCCGTGTGAGCACTGCATCACCCTTGACAACTCCTCTGCATGGCTGAAGAATTCAGCCTTTGCTTGACCTGGAAATGAATGGATTCTCTGCTGGAAGTCCTCCTTTGTCTCCCTGCAAAATGCTCCTCTCACAAACCCCAGATCTATGCTCTTCTAATCGATCTCTCAAATGCTCAATGTGCTCCTCTAGCCAAGTCGATTTCTCCTTATATCAAGTTGAGCAAGTGAAAACCCTAATCTCATAAGGATGGAGGGCTGAGATCAACTCTCCCTTACTCATTGAGATGGATGGTCTAGATTAAAAGATCCATCACTTAAATTATTTTTACTTTAACCTTAGAAAAGGTGCTCAATAAGTCAATTGAAGAATATAACACATCAACAATCCTTTTCCCTAAGTTAGACTTTAGGAAAAGTTTAATTAATCAACTTGACTAATGTTTCATTATCCCCCACCATGCTAGGACCGTGCAATGTGTGGAAGACCTTCCTTGCTACATTCTCAACAATGGATCATACTCCTATTATCGATGACTCATCTACTTGGGTCCCAATCTGGATACTAAACATGTAAATAATCTATGTTCCAAAGAAAGGTGATTGACATGAGTAGGCTAAATTAAACGTTCAAGGCTACGTGATTGTGCTAAAAATGGGTTCTTGGACATAGTTGTATCTGCCTTGCTAAGAAACAAGCCTACATGGTATGAGACACAAATGAACATACAAAAAGATATTGGAGTGGATATAATGAAAGATCACGGTGTGATAAGCTTCTTAAATCTTCTCCATAGATGATGGCAATCTCAAAATTCATTGTTCGCCATTTTCTAATATACAATGGTCAAATACTATCAAAGTTGAAGAGCATCTCCAAAAGAGCATATTGATTGGCCTTGTACATCTAGGTAGCATTCATAATTTCTTAGATGTCACAAAGCCAAACAACATGGATTATATGTTGATAAGAGCCATCCTTAACCATCAACATTTGAAGAAATCACATAATTTCCTCCGAAGGTGGATTCAAATATTGAAAGTTATGATTGACTTAAGTCAACTTTTCAATTGACTTCTACACTTTCCACATCAATATTTTTCGATGTGGTCTTAGGTGTTGAATGGATAAAAAAATATGGGAATATAGACTCTTGACCATATTGGGAGTTTTATTTGTTTCAATACCCATCTCTCACAATGTGTATTTGCGGAGAAAATGCAAAGTGCCAAGCCTACTGTATTTCAGCCTTTTATTCTATTGAGGATTCTTACCACCTAAAAATGCACGTGTTAGTTCTCATTTTCATGGGCTTTCTTCTCTCACAAGCACAACAAAAGTATATTGGAGATTAGTGTCAGTTATGTTGATGTTTGGACAACATCGGGAAGACATTCTTCCATATATATATATATATAAAATATCATATAATATATGACATGATATTTATAATACAAGGTATAAATATATATAATAAATAAGTAGTTATTTATTATCCAAGGGATACATCCTTTCATGGATGGTCACCATATGTTCTCTATATATGGAACACTCATCATTGTAATAAATCATCGATCTCACATATCATCTCATATAGAAAAATCAACATGGTATCAGAGCGGGATTGGGCTTGACTCTGTCACGTGAGGGCCTAGGAAAATGAAAGGAAAATGAAAGAGAATGGTTTGCTTTAGTGAATACTTTAAGAGGATGAGTATGAAACGTTCATACTGAGGATTTGCGCAAAGATCATCGTTGTTTGAAATTTTTTGTTTTTAGTTATTGTGCTAGCCGAACGAGACCAATTGCTCTAGATTCCACAAGGCAAAGCTTCTTGAAATTAGAGTGGAGTATGGCCACCTGATTCAGAATTTCGTAGAGTGGTAGCTGTGATTGCCCAACCGGTTTCCGTAGATGAAGCTCGCGAACGGCTAGCACCATATATAACTGGGTTAACATTGTACAATGCTCAAGGACCAAGGATTCTATATCGAGAGCCTGACAACGACCAGGATATAATAGAGGCAGTGTATTTGTGGGATACCCGTCCCTATCAAGAGATTTTTTAGACAGGATTTACTCCACGGCCTCAAAGTCCCACTCAAAGTTGGGCAGATTACTACAACCTTGTGGAGCATGTAAACAATGCAGGGATGCCCGGAGACCCAACTGCTCGTGGTTCAGTTTTTGTTAGCATGACGAGGTTAACTACGTGGAAACCAATAGTCACAAGGAATTGCACGCTATATCGCTATGAGATATTTTCCCCAGGGGGAATCAACGTGACTCTAACCCTTGGCAAAGACTATCACTATGCAACACAGGGGGGAATTTCTTTTGCTGGTGGCATTAGCCCTCAATATATTTGAACAACACGTGTATATTCATTTACATGAGAGTATGGATCGTGTATTGGTTTGAAGAGTGGTATATGCTCTTTGTATGTTTGCTTTGGTGCGTTACATTAAGATTATGTGAGAGCCAATCTAGATGGATTCCAAGTGTGGATATGCGGTTTCACCCAGTACACGAATATGTTCGGATGTGGAGAAGAGCTATTTGACTTCAGTACATTTCTACTGATGAGTAGACTGCAGACATTCTGACCAAGCCATTGTCTAGAGCAAAGTTTTTGTACTTCAGGGACAAGCTTGTTGTGGCAGAGAATGTTTCCCTCGCTGAGAGGGAGTGTTGATGTTTGAGGCAGCATCATGAGACATTCTCCCCTAAGGGTCTTGTGTGGACTAGTAGTAGGGAATGTGGACTTCATATTGACGTGCTTTAGGCGATCAAATGAAGGAACCAAGACATTGGTTTCACGAGGAAACCTCGATATATATTGGGGGACATTGGCTCCATGAGGGAACCTCGATGTGTCCTAGAGAAGACATTGGTTCCATGAAGCAACCTCGATATGTCTTAGACATGTGTTCCACGAGGGAACCACGAGATGTCTAGTATGGACACAGTTCATGAGTGAAGCTTGAGGTTGAACACTTCAGGATATTTGGGTGTCCAATATACATTCATGTACCCAAGGAGAAAAGGACCAAGCTAGACCCTTCAGGCAGAAAGGGTATATTTGTGGGGTACAATGAGTCTTCGAAGGCATACCAGATCTACATCCCTGGTCAGAGAAAGATTGAGGTGAGCAGAGATGTTACGTTTGAGGAGTACGTAGCCTTTAGGAGATCTAGAGGATCTCACATGGAGATTGATAGTGAGAGACATGAAGAGATGGTGCCTTCTCCCCCTCACCCTCCAACAATTCAGAGGGAGACAATTGAGCCTATTTATCCAATTGATCCCGTTGATCCTGTAGCTCCAGTTGATGTTCCCAGAAATATTGTAGTAGGTTGGAAGAGACTTGCATGGGCTCGTCGGACTCTACAGGAGGCAAAAGGACATGTAGCTCCTTGTAGTACCTTCCGAGAGAGCAAGAGACCTCAAAGATATTCGTGCTATGCCGTAGTTATGAGCCACATCATTGATTCTGAGCCTTCCTATTATGAGGAGGCATCTAGTCAACCAATGTGGAGAGATTCCATGATGGAGGAGTATCAATCCATCATGAAGAATGATGTGTGGGATATTGTTCCGAGACATGAGGGGAAGTCTATAGTGACTTCCAAGTGGATCTATATGATCAAACACACAACCGATGGAAGCATTGAGAAGCACAAAATGAGATTTGTTGCTAGAGGATTCTCTCAGGTGTAGGGAATAGATTATGAGGAGACATTTGCTCCTGTTGCTCGATACACTTCTATCCAGACGATTATTGCCCTTGCAGCATCCATGGGTTGGAAACTACATTAGATGGATGTGAAGACAACCTTTCTCAATGGAGAGATTGAGGAAGAAGCATACATTGAGCAACCAGATGGTTTTGTGATACATGAGGAGTCTCATGTGTGCAGGTTGAAGAAGGCCCTGTATGGACTCAAGCAGGCACCTCGAGCTTGGTATGCAAGGATTGATGGACACCTGATGAGTTTGGGCTTCAACAAAAGTGTTGCTGATCCCAACCTGTACTACAACACTGTTAATGGTGAGTCCTTGATTTTGGTCCTTTACGTTGATGATTTATTCCTCACTAGTACAGAGAGCTTTATTGTTGAATGCAAGTATGCGTTGGCCTTTGAGTTTGAGATGAAGGACCTTGGTATGATGCACTACTTCTTGGGACTAGAGGTGTGGCAGAGAACTGATGAGATCATCTCGAGTCAGGGGAAGTACACAGTTGAGATATTGTAGAAGTTTGGGATGCTGAATTGTAAGCCCATGGCTACACCAATGGTGATGAATTTGAAGAAACTAAGTGTGTCTTCTTTCGATTCCGACGAGATTGATCCGACCTTGTACAAACAACTGATTGGATCATTGATGTATCTGGTTAATACCAGACTAGATATTTGCTATGTAGTGAGTGCATTTAGCTAGTTTATGAGTCAGCCGAGACGTGCACACTGGATTGCTGCGAAGCATGTGTTGAGATACCTGCGAGGCATAGTTGGACATGGTCTGAGATATACTTCCAGTATTGACATGAGATTGCAGGGATATACTGAGTCTGATTGGGCAAGGAGCGCAGTGGACAGGAAGAGCACCTCCGGGTGTTGCTTCACTTTGGGATCTGCCATAGTTTTTTGGTGTAGCAGGAAACAAACTTCTGTGGTTTTGAGCACCGCAGAAGCAATGTACATTGCATTCAGTGTGGCACTCCGCGAAGAAGTGTGGCTTCGCAAGCTCCTTGCAGATTTATTTGGACATGTGATGGATTCCACCATTATTCATTGTGATAACCAGAGCTGTGTGAAGCTCTTAGAGAATCCAGTGTTTCATTGAGATCAAGTACCATTACATTCAAGAGATGGTGGAGAGGAAGGCAGTACTGGTGCAGTACCTTCCTACAGATTGTTGAATTATTGTAACTGCAAAGAGTATTCTATTTATTATTGATGTATTATTCATTAGATCAATCCCCTTTTGTGGATTGATCATGTCGACTATTGTAAATGACCAAATCCCCTTTTGTGGACTGGTCAAACCCTAATTGTAATAGGCTAAATGAAAAGTCAGCCCCAGAATATATTAAAGTGGTTATAACCACCCAGATTGAGAAGTCGGCCCTACCAGTGAAAAGACACCTCAGTTCAACACTTGCCAGATTGTATAAATAAGAGAGGCTAGCACCTCATTTGTTCACTCACTCACTTGATCATTAGAGCGCAAGTTTGGAGCTGCGGTTGGAGAAGAAGGAAGAGAGAGAGAGGCACATTCTTGGGAGAGGACTTTCTGTATTGTTTGAGTTATCTCTTGGCATTGTATTGGCTATCTATATTAAGGAAGTTTTTGCTGGGTTTTTCTCCCCCATGAGGGTTTCCCAAGATAAATGATGTGTCTCTTGTGATTGTGTATTTCTCAGTGATCTTATCTATGCTATGGTTATCTAGTGAATTGAAAAGAAACCTAATAATAACTTAAACCTTAACATGGTATCAGAGCTAAGCTGAAGAAAACATCTTTCACAAGAAGAAGAAAAACGTCACTGTTGCCGTACATGAAAATTAGGGCTTTTTATTGAAGAAGAATTTCTGCCCCAAAACCATCTAGAAAAGTGCGTCTTTCCTCAACGATCACTTTGGCATCCTCAGCGCAAATTTTCAGCGGCTAGATCTCCCGAAAAGTGAAATCCTGGTTTTCACCAAGTACCAGAAAAGCAGAAGTACCAGAAGTACCAGAAAACCAGAAGCACCAGTCTAGAAATCCGCTGATCAAGTTTGAGGGGGTAAAATTTGGATTTTCAGAAATCTGACTGCACCAGCTTGTAAGTTTTAAACCTGTGAAGTAATGCAATGCATATAGATTCTTAAGCAAAACATAATTTAATCAATGGCTCATACACAGAGTACACAAAGATTTTATACCGGAAACCCTCAACCGGTAAAACCTTTCTTATATTCATTATCTCAAATTTCACCATTCACCATACAATATATATACAATGTTTTTAGGTATTCCGTAGATACCAAAACCTTAATCCCTTAATTCGGGATTAATTTAGTAAAGCGCTAAAAATAACAAAATCCGCTAAAAATAGCAAAAACCGCCCCAAAAAAAATTTCGGGGCGCTGCCCCGAACACTGTGCGTAACCAGGGGGGGGCATACCTGCCCCCCCCCCCGGGACCCCCCTAGGAAAGCGCCCGACGCACACGACACAATGAGCACTACTGGAGGGATCGTCAGACGCAGTTGTCATATCTGACGCGCCCACACACACACATGCAAAGAATATAACAGATACCCAATATTCTCCCACTTGTTGTTTTCTTTGCAACCAGGGGTCCAGGGGATTATATAGTCAACAATCCAGGGCAACAATGCCCATTGTTACTCTACACCAGGAGAACTTTTCTGTGCTCACAGACTTTGTCAATGAATCTACAACATTCTTCAAAGTGTCAACCTTTTCTAGCAACACCTTTTCCTCAACCATGTCTCTCACAAAGTGATACTGAACATCAATATGCTTTGTCTTCGAATGATAAGCTGGGTTCTTTGCTAGGAAGATTGCACTCTGACTGTCACAATCTAATCTCACTGCTTGTTGTACCAACCCAATACCTGAACACAATCTTTGTAACCATACTGCTTCCTTGCTTGCATGAGTGGCTGCCATGTATTCATCTTCTGTAGTTGAGAATGCCACTACAACCTGTCTTTTGCTCATCCAACTGATTGCTCCTCCAAATAGGTTAAACACATACCCACTTGTAGATCTTCTGCGATTCAGATCTCCAGCCCACTCTGCATCAACAAAGCCATGTATCTCCAACACT
>ML792197.1:596760-612331 GCA_009831015.1 Picea engelmannii
GCTGGGTTTTCTTCCCCTAGAGGGTTTCCCAGGATAAATGTTGTGTCTCTTGTGGATGTGTATTTCTCAGTGATCTTGTTCTTATTATGCTCTTATCTTATGAAATGCAAAGAACTATAATAATGGCATAAACATTAACATCTGGATCACGAGTCTCTGAAACTTGAGCCAAAAGAGAGGAGGCTCGCTGGAACTGTGAATGTGTATGACACTAATTTGCAAGATCACCGGCAAGATCACCAACTGCTTCTCGTGTTGAATGAACCTATCTAGGCAGCTGTGGTGTTGGTGTAGGTTCATGTTCAATGGACTCATTTGGAGGAAGGTGAGTAGGCGGAGGTGAATTTTCATCCTCACTGTCATCATCTGAAGAAGAAACAGAATTGGACCAGAAGATGGCACAAACACTGAATCAGGCTCGCAGGCTGAGAGATTTTCATCAAATTTAACGTCTCTTCTAATAATTATTTCATTGGAATGAGGTTGAAGAAGTCTATAACCTTTTACATCTTTGAAATATCCAACAAAAATGCACTTCTCACTTTTAGGCTGTAATGCTTTTCTTTTCTTCGCAGGAATGTGAGTCCATGCTTCACTACGAAATACACAGAAGTGGCTTACATTTGGCTTAATTTTAGTCCAAGCTTCTTCCTGTGTTATATTTTTTAAAGCCTTTGTGGGAGTGTGGTTTACTATATAATTGGCACAATTGATGGCTGTTGCCCAATAATGAAGACTTAATCCCTTAGATTGGATCATACAATTTTCCATTGCCTTTAATGTGTGATTCTTTTTCTCAACAATACCATTTTGCTGTGGTGTATATGGAATAGTATGTTGCATTTGAATGCCACGTGTAGTGTAGTAGGTTGTAAATTTGTTGTTCACATATTCACCGCCATTATCTATTCTTAACCTTTGTAGTTGATGTCCAAATTGTGTTTCTACGAGGGCCTTGTAGGCCAAAAACATGTCAAAAAATTCACTCTTAAGTTTTAAGAAGTAAACCCAAGTGCCTCTACAAAAGTCATCAATGAAAGTTAAGAAGTACTTGCACCCAGAGAAAGAAGGAGAAGGAGGTGGACTACACGAATCACTGTGAACAAGCTGCAAAGGGGCCAAGGCGTGCCAAGAGGCACATTTGTCAAAACTGTCCCGATGATGTTTGCTGAGAACACAGCCCGCACAAATACCATCTCTGGAAGAAACGAGAGGAAGACCGACCACCATATTTTGATTACATAGCTGCTGAAGTGAGGGATAGTTTAGATGACCAAACCGCTCATGCCAAAGTTTGCTCAAGTCATCACTATGAGTAATAAAAATTGATGGAAAAGATGATGACCCAAAGTTGTCAAATTTGTACAACCTGGTAATATTATCAACAATTCTAGTTGCTAGAACATGCTTAGGATCTTTTAAATTCTTGATCACAACTTGGTGAGGTGAAAACTCTACAGTTTTACCTTCACTTGAATGTGTGATTTGATATATTGATAGAAGGTTGCAGGAAAGACTTAGAACACATAATATATCATTGAAATGACCATCATTTAACTGAACTGTTTTAGACTCGACAATACTAAGAGATCTATCATCACCAAGAAATATTTTTTTTGTGTTACAATCATTAAGCGCAGAAAAAATGACTTCCCCCTTAGCCATATGATAAGATGCTCCATAATCAATAAGCCACTCATCAAAAGAAGAAGTAGATGTTGCATTAGAGGAAAAACCACAAGCATAAAGTGCATGTCCATGAGAAGAAGAGTTAGAAGAAGAAGAATCAATATTGATGTTGTGCTTCTTCATTGCTGCTTCTAAGGCCTCCATCTTTTTAATACATTTAGACTCTAGATGAATCCATTTCTATCAGTGCCTTTGTAGAGGGAGCGCTTGCTTGCTTGAGATACCCTTTCCTCGGTACTTCTTACATTTCAAATCCCTTATTTTGCCTTTTGATACCCACTTATCATTTGCAATTCCCCTTTACAAGGTTTCAAGCTTCCTTCCTTCACTTTTTATTGGGCTATTGTCCTTTATAATTTGGTGCATTCATTCGCATCTAGACAAGGACGATTACCATTAGAGGAGGTAGAGCTCAAGCTGGTCTGAGGCTTTTATGGTGGCCTTTGTCAATTAGCAATATCATGCATGTATAGAGTAACTGCATCAACCTTTGGGCCTTCAACCCCTTCTTCTCATGAGAGAATGGACCATGACCCATTACTGAAGTTTGGTGCACTATGAGAGGATCCAGGATGGGAAGTGTTAAGTATGGTGGGGAATGGAACGTTACCCTTGTGAGCCCCCCCCAGTAATACCCCTTTTCCTTGGGCGGTGACAACACGAGACTAGGGCATAGAAGCTGACCACCAAGGTGAGCAACTAACACAATTTCCCAAGGCAGTGATCCATTATCCAACTTCAACCAAAGATCCTCATCCACATGCCCAACAAATTAAGCACACCACTTCGCATGAAAGAAGGACTAACATACCTCATGGTGACGATGGCTTACCATCTCCCATACACTGGGTTGCTTGAATGTGATGACTCGATGAGCCTAGGTTGACCTATAGTTGTAAAGGTGAATGAGGGGGGTTGCTGGGCTGCCATCTGTGGACATGTTGATCATCATTATGGTCGGTATCATGTTCTCCATTGCGGCCACGAGACATGATCTCCTCTAGTTACCCCTAGGCATGGGGGGCTAACAGGCCCTAACCACCTAAGTAGATAGACTACTATGTATTGCTATGTATGGAGGCCATCATTAGTAAATAAGGCCTATGTAGTAGTGTGAACACAATTATTGTAAGAAGGCTTACGAGAAGGTTCCGCCTACTAGAAAGTTCCTTCTCTAGAATGTTCTTAGGGGATAGGAAGTACTATATAAAAATGTAGAAGCATTGTAAAAGTTGTCTAGGAAATCATTTTTAATCTGAGCTTTGCTCTATTGGAGGTTTCCCCCTCGAAGAGGCAAGTGAGCATTGGTTCCATATCAATAAAGGTATAATATTTCGGTTCATATTGTTCACTGTGCATACAATTCTATTACTTTCTACAATATATCTGAGTGATATCTATGATTTATGCTTTGAATATTTCTATTTGGTACACCATAAGTGGTATCAAAGCTCTTTCCTGGCACAATTTTTAGAGCAATTTTTTCCAGGCTAGAGACGTGTTTCGATGTCTATAAATAACACATAGATCTATCATTAAGCGGGTAAACCTTTAGTTGGGGAAGCATACATGTAGGAACTACAAGAGGTTTCACCTGGTTGGAGACCCTTGTAACCCTTATCGGTACCCCTTCAAGTAGTACCACATCAGACAACACTTATATATGGAATTCACTTCCACATACCCTCAGGTATATCAGAAGTCCTATAGGTGTCCTGAAACCATCCTTAGATCAGTTGCTCAATTGCCTGACTGCTATAGTAGCATCAAGAACAACACTCGGGAAGATTACTCTTTTGTACCTGGGTAATCGGGTAGTATGGGTAAGGGTACAATTGAACCTCCTTAGTTAGAGCCTTGAGATATTGGGTCGAGAACTATTGTTGGACCCCACAACTATATCAAAGAGATATAGCATAGGGCACTCCCTGGTCCTTAGGACCCTTGTAGCCCTACTCCTTGTTAGTCCAGAAAAATTCTAAAACAAGGGGCTGTGTTGAAATTTTAAACATTCAATCACTAGAAACCTTGCTTCCTGATTCCAGTTTGGGAAATTCCTACATAATCTTCATTATTAAGAATTTGAGCATTCTGTCAGTGCAGTATTTTTCAGAAGGAGTATAACTCCACAGGATGAGTATAATGTGGTCCCATTGGCACCCTTATTTGAGACCTATCTCAATAGACTCCTTGCGTTGTGTTGGTCGTAGTGGTATCTCTTTTCTATAAGCCTTTTTTTATGTGGAGCCACTCACCCCATTACTACCTTCCTATCTCAATAGCTCCAGAAAGTCACATGGATCACATTCGTACAACTCTCCCGTAAGTCTTTTTCTGTGGACCCACTAGCCCCATTGCATCGCACCCATATCCCTAGCCCCACCCTCTCATCACCTTTTTTCTTGTGCACCACATCCGATGGCAACCCGAAACCAAGATTATGGCAACCGTGTTGCTAACTTGGAAAATTTATGTGACGATTTGCAAACCAAACTCGACCAAGCTCAAGTTGCTATTGATAAAAAAATTGCTACAGTTAATGACTAGCTTGCTATAGTTACTACCAAGCTTAGCAATCTGGACGACATACTTGACCGACTGTCCGAATTTATTACTAAATTCACGACTGCTCATTCCCAGGAACAACCCTTACACCAAGAGGGATTTGAATCATCCCATTCCATGGGGCTTCACTATAACCCCTTTGTTTGTGATATGTGCCTTCCTAAAGTGAATGTAAATAAGTTTGATGGCTCAGACCCCACTGGCTGGTCACTCAAATGGAGCACTATTTTTCACTGCATGGCATCATCGATGACTTAATGAAACTTCATGTCGTTGTCTTATATTTAGATCTCGAGTGCTGACAATGGTGGCAATGGCGTAAGAATTCCCACAAAAGTTATATTGATTTGACTCAATTTCTTGCAAATCTTTATCAATGTTTTGAAACAGATACTCATCATTTGGGCTGCTTGACCAAGCTTCAAATTGGTGATTATTATTTGAAATCCCACATGTTTGCCATTAAAATGGGTGGTTGTGACATTGTTTTGGGTGCTGAATGGTTATGCACACTGGGTCCCAACACCATGGATTTCAAGGAGTTATACATGAGCTTCTAGAAGGTCGGGCACTGTTACACTTTCCAAGGAATCACCATAGGTTCTCCCGAGATCGTCAACTCACACCGTATGGAAAAACTCCTCAAAAAGGGCCATTCTGACATTATCACCCAGCTCCATGCTATTCAAGCCTTTGAGACCCCTTCCCAACCCATTTCATTCAGACGTGCAGTTCATCTTATCCAAACACCAATTAGTTTTTGAAACCCCCTAAGGCCTCCCACCCTCTCGTGGTGCCCATGATCATTCCATTCCACTCATACTTGGTAGCTTCCCACCCAATGTTTGCCCTTATCGCCACCCATTTGCTCAGAAAAATGAAATTGAAAAGATTGTTCAAGAATTGTTAGCTGCCGGTGTCATCCTCCCTAGTACCAGTCCTTATTCATCCCTTGTTGTCATGGTACTCAAAAAAGAAGGCACTTGGCGCATGTGTCTTGATTTTCATGCTCTCAACAGAATCACCATCAAGGATAAGTTTCCAATTCCAGTCATTGATGATCTTTTGGATGAACTTAAAGGTGCCCAATTTTTTTACCAAACTTGATCTTCGTTCAAGCTATCACCAAATTCATATGAAAGAGGCTAATATTCCCAAAACTGCTTTTCACACTCATCGAGGCCATTATGAGTTCTTGGTGATGCCGTTTGGCCTTTGTAATGCACCCTTCACCTTCCAAAGTTTCATGAATCATATATTTCAACCCTTTGTACGTCATTTTGTCCTTGTCCTTTTTGATGACATCCTAATCTACAACAAAACCTGGTAGGACCATGTTATCCATGTAGGTGTTATCCATGTAGGTAGAGTCTTACAACTCCTTTCTCATCATCAACTATTTCTCAAGAGTCTAAATGTGCCTTTGGCGTCTTCAAAGTTGAATATTGGGCCATATTGTTAGTAAGGATGGTGTATGAGTGGACCTAATGAAAATTGAAGTAATGAAGGATTGGCCATGTCCTGCGACTTTTAAAAGTTTATGAGGTTTCCTTGGTCTAATAGGGTACTATAGAAAGTTGGTCCAAAACTATGGCAAAATTGTGGCTCCCCTCACTGGCTTACTTAAGAAAAATGCTTTCACTTGGAATGCAACTGTTGATCATGCCTTCCAAGATTTGAAAGATGCTATGTGTACAACCCTAGTACTTGCTCTACCCGACTTCACTAAGACTTTTGTTTTGGAATGTGATGCCTCGAGAAAAGGCATAGGCGCAGTTCTCATGCAAGAAGGCAGACCATTGACCTTTACTAGTAAACGACTTTGTGACTGACCCTTGGGCAAGTCCACTTATGAAAAAGAAATGTTGGCCACTTTGCACAATATGGATATCTGGTGTCCTTGCTTGGGCAACATTTCTAGATTAAAACTGATCATGATAGCCTCAAATACTTTTTGGAGCAAAGGATTTCATCACTGGAACAATAGAAATAGGTTAGCAAAATGTTTGGCTATGATTATGAGATCATTTACAAGAGGGGCAAGGAGAATGTGGTAGCTGATGCTCTCTCTAGAAAATATGAAGAGGAAGGGTCCCTCTTTTCACTCTCCTTCATTGTAGCTGATTGGGTGAGTGAAGTCCGTAATGAATGGTTGACCAATCTCAATATGACCAACCTAATCCAACAACTTCAACATGATTCTAATGCATCTCCTGGCTGCACTTGGCACAATGATGAGCTCCGCTATAAAGGGCGTTTGTATTTGATCAAGCAGTGTAATTTTAAAGCCACTGCGCTATCTGAACCCCATGCATCACCAACATTAGGTCATTTTGGATTTCATAAAACATATGAAAGGATCGAACATTCCTTCTTTTGAGAAGGTATGAAAAAGGATGCCCGTACTTTTGTGGCTGAATGCGATATTTGCCAATGACACAAGGGAGAAACAGTGAAGCCGCCAGGTGCACTATAACCTTTATCTATTCTTCCTACAATATGGACAAGCATTTCTATGGACTTCATAGTGGGGTTGCCCAAATTTGGCAATAAATTAGTGATTATGGTTGTGGTCGATCGAATTTCTAAATATGCTCATTTTTGTGCCCTCCAACACCCTTTTAAAGCTTCCACGGTTGCTCAAGTCTTCATGGATAATATCTTCAAACTACATGGTATGCCACAATCTATTGTCATGGACTGTGATCCCACTTTCGCTAGTAACTTCTAGTAAGAATTATTTAGGCTACAAGGCACCCATTTGAATCTTAGCACTGCCTATCACCCCTAAACTGATGGTTAGACAAAAGCTGTCAACAAGTGTTTGGAAGCGTATTTGAGGTGCTTGTCTTTAGAATATCAGTCTCAATGGGTTTTGTGGTTACCCCTAGCTGAATGGTGGTACAATACAATTTACCATGGTGCCACTAACATGACCCTATTTGAGGCGGTCTATGGCCAAAAGCCCCCATCCATATTATCTTACCTACTAGGTGTTGCCACCTAATCCACATCTCGGGTCACGTGGAATAAATCTTCAATCTATTGGATGTGGCCTTGGGGGCAAGTCTCGAGTCGAGTAGCTGTCACCCGACACTTGACTCCTCCGTCTAGGCTAACTCCTAGCAAAGCCAAGAAGGGTAGTCCCTAATAAAAAAATCTAAGGCTTGATTAAGATAAACATAAGAAGTTCTAGGAGTTAATATGAAACAGGAGCAAAATAATTAATCTACTCTAACAACATATAATGACACATAAAAGGATTGCTTATGTGAAAGATATTAAATAAATGAAATACTTCAAGGCAAATGATAACAAGCAATTGAAAGTACTTGAAAGTAAATGCTGATAAACAAAATGGAAATATTATTGACCAGTGCCAATAATGAATTGTTGCTGCAAGTTGTTGTGAAATGCTCTTGGTAAGTTTTATTAATTAAAGATGACTAGTTGAATTAGTGGGTTAATTCAATGAGATGGACCAATAGTGCAAGTCCACTCATGAGTGCATGCTGGAGATTATAAGTGTGAAAATGAAATCTAAACTATGACGTGTTTCCTTCAACTGCTATCCCTCAAATGGGTACAAGCAGGATTGCAAGGAGTTCCAACGGGGAGAGAGTGAATCCCAAAGTCCCCCCCTGAATTCACAAGTCAATCCGCTGGTATGATCCCGTATCGAGCAATAGTAAAAGAAGGTTTTTCCTAGT
The DNA here is from genome assembly GCA_009831015.1 of Picea engelmannii. NCBI lineage: Eukaryota > Viridiplantae > Streptophyta > Pinopsida > Pinales > Pinaceae > Picea > Picea engelmannii. Next base: position 604,725 of record ML792197.1, read on the forward strand.
TAAAGCTACTTTGCACAAATTAAGTCCCTCTCTGATCATGCCAAGATCCAACAAGCTGGCGAGGCCGAGAGCATAACAGGGCCTTAACGGGGAAGGTTTGTTACTTTGCAAAATGAAATACTGAAAATGAAACTAAACTAACTAATCTACAAAAGTAAATGTTTTGCAGTGCTTGGGTTCGTTTTAAGTTTATTTTAACTTGTTAAAATAGAAAATGGACACATACAAAAGAAAAAATACAAAAAAAGGAGACAATCCCCCTGAGGTTGGGGGGTGAGAGGCCTAGTGGGTTATCCCACTGTTGCTTTTGAGTTACAATATTTATGAAGAATGTTTGATGGCCTTTTATAGGTCTAAGGCCAACAAACTTACAAAAGATTGATAGAAAATGGTATCAGAGGGAAGGTTGGTTGCCTTGGGTGGTCCCGGATGCTTGGGATCCATGAAAAATCGGCAGCACTTCCTCGTATCTGTTTGCTAAACCTTCAAAAACAGCAAGCTAAAGTGGATAAATGTTGCCCAAAAGTGTTTTAGAAGTACCTGCAAAAGTTGTTAGTTCTAAGCCAAAAAATACCAAATGAAAGCTATGCAAAAGTTAGTGAATTTTTCGGTTCATATTGTCCATTGTGCATGCAATTCTATTTCTTTCTACAATATATCTGAGTGATATTTGTGATTTATGTTTTGAATATTTCTAATTGGTACATCACACAATTGCAAATTTTAAATGTAAAAATCATAGATGAAGGAAGCAAGCATGCTCTTTACATATAGTTGGATACCAAAAAGGCACAACTAAAGGATCGAGAGGATATCGCCAAAAATAAATGTAAGAAAATTACAGGCACATCCCAAAAAGGGAAAGATCCCAAGAAACATTGCAACCATTGTGATGTGTATGGACACATGGTTATGAGAAGTGTTGGAATCTTCGTATGGAACTACGTCCAAAATGGTACAAGTCCAAGAAGGGAGCAATGACAACTACCAAGATAAAGGTACAAAGGTAGAGGGCAGGTCTGATGTATAGATGAGACTTTAGTTTGCACCATGTTGCAACAACCAAGAACAAGTAGAGGAAGATGTGCACTTTTCTAGATCAAGGTTCTAGTGAAGAACAAGAAGGTAAATGCTTTGTTTAATGGTGGTTCTTAAAGCAATTTGATTTCTAAATTCTTAGTTAATGAGCTTGGTCTAGAGACGTATGAACTAGTACAACCATTTATTAGGGTGGATACAAAAGAAATTTTCCATGAGTATCACAAGGAGATGTAAGATCAAGTTTTCCATAAATGCTGATTTTGTTTGAGGTAGAATGTGATGTAGCACCACTTGATGCATGTGAAGTGATGTTTGGAAGACCCAGTTTGTGGGATAAGGATGTAGTCTTTTATAGGAGAGAAAACAAATATTGCTCGCTTAAAGGTGGTGAAGTCTACTTCATCAAAGCACATAAAGGGAAAGATAAAGTATCCCTTGTAACAACAAAGCCAGAAAAAACACTGATTGGAAGTAGTCTGAACTAAGTTGCACGAAACGGGGAAACTTTTCTAAGTTTCTGAAACCGGGACGGTACGAAACATGCCCCCCAAAAATGGAAACGTCGGGGGAAACGCCGTATATATATATATATATATATATATATATATATATTTTTTTTTTTTTAAATAAGACATTATATTGCAAGAAAAACATAATGATGCAAAAAAAATGCAATAAAAAAATGCAATAATGATGCAAGAAAAACATAGAAAATGCAAAAAAAAATATAATTGACTGTTTGGGNCCGTATATATATATATTTTTTTTTTTTTTAAATAAGACATTATATTGCAAGAAAAACATAATGATGCAAAAAAAAATGCAATAAAAAAATGCAATAATGATGCAAGAAAAACATAGAAAATGCAAAAAAAAATATAATTGACTGTTTGGGGGCCCCACGGCCCCCTTTTTTTTTCTTATTTCGCCTCAAAGACGGCCAAAACGTCGGCCGTACGGGTCGGTACGGCTAGGAAACGCCGTCGCCCGTACTGTATGACGTTTCCAAATCAGGAAACACCGTACCGTACGACTGGCGACGTTTCCTGGCTGTACCGTACCCATACCGGCGTTTCGTTTCGTTTCGGGGGGGGGGGAAACAGGGGGGTACCGTTTCCTGCAACTTAGAGTCTGAAGCAAGAAGCATTCAAAAAAGATGGGGAAGTGGACTTGGGGAAAAAAGTGGAGGCTATGTGCTTCCATCTATTTCATTTAAGCTTTTGGAGACCAAAAGCCTACTAATTGGGAAGGTATGATCCGAAATGGAATAGTATAATAAAATCTTCACATGAGGTCTAGATGTGAAATTAACCATGGCTGTTCTTCACATATAATTCAAGGTGCACAACAATTTTCAAGTTTAAAATCTATTTTAAGATCTCGAAAAATGTTGAGGATTTGTCAATTTTATTTTGGACATATTGTGGTCATATGAAGTTAGACTTGGTTGAAATTTGGATTGTGGTGAGTTGACAACATATTTACAGGTGCCCACCAAAAATTAACGAAAGATTCGTCTGTTTATCCCTTAAAAATGGCAAAACAGTCAAGTGCAGCTTGGTTGGTTGGTGAAAATTGGTAGCTAATATAGCCCACACCAAGGTTCAAGTCTTGCAAATGACATGTTGGTGCTTATGCCCGTACTTGTGGATGTGTGCCAGTGCATGCAACGGTTGGGGATACATGCAAGTCCTAGGTGACTTTGGCAGAATAGATACCTCCTACTCTCTGCTGCATGGCCGAAGAGGGACCAAATTGAATTGTGCCAATGGATCCCCCATAATGCTAAATTTGGGTGCTCTAGCCTCCATCGTGATAAGAGGAAGCATGTTCAAAGAAATGGCAAAACACAGAAAAATGTATCTTCACCATAACTTATCCATACAGTGGCCATTTGCAGTGAAATTTTAACAGCCACAAGATGTAATGAGTCCTCATCTTTCCACCAAATCTCACAAGGAAATTTGATTGATTGGTCTTCCAAAATGGAAAATTATAGTCAGGTCTGTTGGCTTTTGGGGGAAAAGAAGGGTTGAAAGCCCAACCATCCAGAAAGGCATGAAGCTGAGGCTACGCAAAGAGTACATGGCAGTTCATGTTAACACTCTGTAAATCCTTGTTGGAGAGTGTACATGCAGTAGCATGAGCAGAGCACACAACAATCTCAAGTTGAGAGTGTGCTTTAGCATTGAATGTTTCTCTAGTTGAGAGCGCAATAAAACTATTGCATTGAAGTGGTAGAGTTTTCCTCTAGTTGTGGTTCTCTACAGTAGATCTTGTGTTAATTTGTGAATGTTTCTGTTGTTTTACATTTAGTTTCCATGCTTGTCCAATTTCTATTACTGAAGTATGAATTTTTTTCCTTTACTGGAATACAGTAATTTGCATGTTTGGGATAGAATTGCATGTAACATCAGTAGTATTTCAATTCCATCAGGTAGTTCTTGTTTTACATTTAGTTTCCATGTTTGTCCAATTTCTATTACTAAAGTATGATTTTTTTTTGCTTTAATAGAATATAGCAATTGGGATATCAGTAGTATTTCAATTCCAGCAGGTAGTTCTTGTCTCAAGATCCGAGTGGGGTTTTTCAACAGCCATAGGCTATGCAATTATGGATCATCATGTCTTGGAGTGAGCCCGCATTTCTTTAATTGTTTAGAAGGGGTGGGAATTACCTGTATTGGCAATTTATATTGGTACTGGGTTAAAGGCAAATTGCATGGATTCTTCCATTCACCCATCAACTGCACCTGTAACTCCTCCCTTACAAGGAAATACCCATCCAGCATGCAGAATGCCTACTGTATACCAGTTAAACTTGCAATCCTCTTCACCATAATAGTAGGCATTTGATGCCCTTCTGCATGCCGGACAAGCATTTCCCCTTGACAATGGAGATTTCCACATTGTCACTGTTCCCACTTGTAGTTTAAAACTTTTGACCCTTGCCAGACCTATCCTTGTACACGCACTTGCACCCAGCCTCAGCCATGCAACATTAGTTCAAGGGATTCAAATTGTTCTGAACTTGTATATGGACTCTGAAGTGACAAGGCTCTTAATTCACATTGGTTTTATTTGTTTAGGGTCATGAAAGTTGAATGATTCCCTTTTGACTATGAGGCTTTGGTTCACTGGTGAGGTCAGAGTATTAAGCTTTCCATTCTTGCTGTGGTCTGCTCCACTCAAATGGCACATCAAAAGAGGCTGGGAGCAAGTCTTGTACGAATTTGGTGTTGCATATCCTTCAAATGTGTGATTTCTGTTCTGTTTTTTTCTTACACTTCACCTGCCATGGAAATCCATAATCTTGCTGCTTCTCATGAGGGCAGTGGAGAGGGGCAGTGGGTGGTTCACAATCTTGTACAAGCAGAGCTCACATGTCACACCCCCACTACGGAAACTAAGATTTTTCGCCTTTTTTCTCCTTTTTCTCGAGGGACAGAATCCCCAAATTTCTATGGGGCCTAGCGCAGACCCTCCCTTCCCTTATGCTCCCCCACTGATCGTTGGCTATGACCACAGGCCTTACCAAAAAGGCGCTTCTGGCTTTCGGGATTCAGGGAATCGCGATGCAAGCGTTCCCCTGTTCTCTGTCTTTCGAAATGCCGAAACCCGAAAGGGTCTAACAGATCCTTAGCTCCTCCCTTGGGTCTCTTTTCATACGACCGGTCCTATGACTTGGCGCTGTTCCTCTAAATGCTTTCGGGGTTTCGCGATTTGGGAAATCGCGATGCAAGCGTTCCTCTTTTCCCTTTAAAATCCCTGGAACCCGAAAGCCCGGTATCATCCGAATCTATGGTCCAGATCGTCGACTTGATCAATGGCCCGGATTAAATCCCGACACTCTACCTTTCGGGATTTCTGGCAAGGTCTTCACTCCTATTCCTCTGATGTCCAGAACCCTGGTGGCCTTAGATCTTCGCCACGCGTCCCTACAAATGGGCGGTCCAGATTCTTTCGGGACTCCTCCTCCCTACCACAAGACCCTGTTTGGTGACCTAGGGCTCATTCACAGAGCACATGGGGGTTTCGCGTACCGGGATTTCGCGACTGGCGAAGACGAGGGGTCTTGCCCTTGGGTTTCCCGGGTGTCGAAACGCCGAAACACCAAAACCTATTCACGCTAAACCATTTTGGGGTTTCGCATATTGGGATTTCGCGATCGGCGAATACAAGGGAACTTGCCCTTGGGTTTCCCGTGTGCCGAAACGCCGAAACACCAAAACCTATTCACGTTAAACCATTTCGGGGTTTCGCATATTGGGATTTCGTGATTGGCGAATACAAGGGAACTTGCCCTTGGGTTTCCTGGGTGCCGAAACGCCGAAACACCAAAACCTATTCATGCTAAACCATTTCGGGATTTTGCGACTGCCGAATACAAGGGAACTTGCCCTTGGGTTTCCCGGGTGCCGAAACGCCGAAACACCAAATCCTATTCATGTTAGACCATTTCGGGGTTTCGCATATTGGGATTTCGCGACTGGCGAATACAAGGGAACTTGCCCTTGGGTTTCCCTGGTGCCGAAACGTCGAAACACCAAAACCTATTCACGTTAAACCATTTTGGGGTTTCGCATATCGGGATTTCGTGACTGGCGACTACAAGGGAACTTGCCCTTGGGTTTCCAGGGTGCCAAAACGCCGAACCACCAAAACATGAGAGAACCACTCTCTCTTGTACAAGGTTTCCAGACTCAGATCACATGATCCTTCAGTGGGTTCTTGGGTAATTATTCCTAGGCTTGGTGACCAGACTGAAAAACCTTCCTAAATCACTGAGCTATGAACTTCTGTGATAGGGGTGAAGTAAACTCGTGGGTTTACCAAAACGATAGTCTTTTCAAGGAACTCACTCCGGCTCTGGAATGCAAGGGAACATCCCGGAAGGAGGTGCCTTCGGGGAAATCAAACCAGGGCATAGCGTGAGTCAAGTAAATGGGACAAATCTCTAGGGAACGGACTTGTAATCTGAACTTGTTCATTCTATATATAAACCAATTATGGTCATATAAGTATAAGCATTCATCCACTATTTTCGATCAAAACACCAGGCAAACACTTCTATACAGAAACCATTTATGAGTGTACAAACATGAGCATGCGTTCCAGGATATTCAATTCAAGATACATGATATAAACACTTATCAGAAAACACCAGGTGTGACGCGACTGCTGAGAGGGGTGCTCGTTTCCACCCAACCGTAGGCTCAGTGACTCCAAACGGATTTACCACTAGCCACCCCCGAGCTAGACCACGATGCTTGAGGTTTAATTTTCTACTTCCGGCTCAACGGAAGTCAAGGACGAAGGTTACTCTCCTTCTCCTCTGTTCAGAACTCCCTGTGTTTCCGGAGTTTCTCCAGTTCTTTCCCGCGATCCCTGTCGCGCGCGTTCTCCTCTCTTCTCTCCCCCCCTTACCACACTTCCTCTCTTGCCTTTTCTCTGCAATATTGCGTGTGGCGCGAATTTCCCCGTCCGCGGTCAGGTCTGGGAGCTGTTACGGATGGGCGGTTCACCCCCATCCCCTCATTAACTTTTGAGGAGCCTCCCCACCTACCAATCTGACGGGAAATCCATTCCGGGGTCAGAGAGTTGCTTTGGTCTTTGAGCAAGTAAAACCAGTACGGTACTGGCTCGGTGGAAGTTAACGCAACCATTCCAGGTCCCTTCCACCACCTCTCATTAGCCATCGTGGTCTCTTTTAGCACATCCCCCTCTCAACAGCCATGCAACACATATTCATAGCATAATTTACATTCATCGACCTTTTATAAAAAGGTCCGTCAAATCAAATATTCGCGTCTTTGAGTTTGCCATAGTTCTTGGTCAATATAGTTATTTTTACAGACTGGGGGAAATAGGGTGTTACAATTCCTTCCCCCTTAAAGGAACATCGTCCTCGATGTAATATTTATCAATATGACGTGTATGTACATAAGTAAACAAAATCGGATATGCCTGTTTCATGGCATCTTCCATTTCCCAGGTAACCTCATTTGGGCCAAAATGTTTCCACTGCACGTTGACCTGTGCAATGGTTCGGTTCCTGAGTGGGGTTTCCTTTCTGTCCARTATGCATTGAGGTTCTGGCAGGAATTCTCCTTCCGGTTCCACCTGGATCACAGACCAGTCAATTATATGATTAGAATCATGTACATATTTCTTCAATAATGAAACATGGAAAACATTATGTGCTTTTATTGTGGGAGGAAGTGCTAGCCTATAGGCTATAGGTCCCACTCTATCTAGAACTTGAAAGGGTTCGCAATACCGAGGTGCCAACTTGGCACAAGCTCCCATCCTCAGGCAACGCTTCCTGGGCCTAACTCTGAGATATACGTGGTCTCCCGTCTTGAATTCTCTTGGAGTTCTCTTTCGGTCGGCGTAACTTTTCTTTCTGTTTTGAGTGATCTTCAGATTCTGTTTTATCTGAATCACTTGTTGTTCCATTTCTTTCAGCATGTCGGGTCCAATAGTAATTCTGTTTACGGGATTACTCCAACTGATTGGAGTGTTGCATGGTCTACCATAGAGGACTTCGAAAGGACTCGTCTTCA
>ML792197.1:615354-643859 GCA_009831015.1 Picea engelmannii
TGAATCCCTTTTACGTTCTTAAGGTCTTCCCACCAAATGGAAGCCTTCCCATTCAGGTTGAAAGTGGCTACTCGAGCCTTCAAATTTTCCGAGAAGTCATGGACTCTGAAATACTTCTTTAGTCTATGCATCCAGGCCTCTGCTTCCTCTCCCTTCTTTATTTCACCGTCGAAAGAGAGTGGTTTGGTCTTCTTGAATTCTTCGAGATTATGATTTTTGGAATGATTTCGCTTCTTCTGTTTTCTTCGGGAATAAGAACTAGTTTTGCAACTAGAAGATCTCTCCGAGTCGCTAGTTTCCTTTCCAGAGGAATCGTTCGACGCTTGTCCCTTATCTTTGGGGTGAACCTTTCTCGAGGTGCTCCTCCCAGTGTGGCCACTTAAAGGACCACGTTTCCGTATCTCAGGTGGGCTTTGACTTCTCTTTGTTTGTCGTTGGTCTGCGTGACTGTTGTCAGGTCCATGCTGCAATTGTCTTTGTATGTCGGATAATATTTGCAGTAAGACTGCATTAATTTCTGTTTGCTTTTCTTGCTCTTTTATCAACCTCTCGTTGTCGGCCTTGCAGCTTTGTAGTTCGACCATGAGGCTTCTCACAGTCTCAGCTAGATCTGGAGGGGTTTCTACCGCTCTCCTTTCGTCAGACTCTTCGTCTCTATTGTGGGAGCCATCTCCCACTTCGCGGTGCGTCACCATTCTATGCGTCTGCAGTTTCCCGCGGTTGATCGTCCGCTTGTTGTGCAAGAAAAACACTTGTTGTTAGTCAACATTATATTCATTCACAATCAACGCATAATTCATATTTTTCAAATGCATACACACAATAGGAATTTTCATTCTTAACTTCGGCTTTTGATAAGGGGGGTTAGGATAGAGAGTTACTCCTTTTTAAGAGTACTTCAGATGGAGTTTCTGCGCAACTCGTCCATGAGCCCAAGCAGGCCAAGTGTTGTAACCATGCTCTGATACCAATTTGTCACACACCCACTACGACAACTAAGATTTTTCGCCTTTTTTCTCCTTTTTCTCGAGGGACAAAATTCCCAAATTTCTATGGGGCCTAGCGCAGACCTTCCCTTCCCTTATGCTCCCCCACTGATCGTTGGCTATGACCACAGGCCTTACCAAAAAGGCGCTTCTGGCTTTCGCGATTTGGGGAATCGCGATGCAAGCGTTCCCCTGTTCTCTATCTTTCGAAATGCCGAAACCCGAAAGGGTCTAACAGATCCTTAGCTCCTCCCTTGGGTCGCTTTTCATACGACTGGTCCTATGACCTGGCGCTGTTCCTCTAAATGCTTTCGGGGTTTCGCGATTTGGGAAATCGCGATGCAAGCGTTCCTCCTTTCCCTTTAAAATCCCTGGAACCCGAAAGCCCGATATCATCCGGATCTATGGTCCAGATCGTCGACTTGATCAACGGCCCAGATTAAATCCCGACACTCTACCTTTCGGGATTTCTGGCGAGGTCTTCACTCCTATTCCTCTGATGTCCAGAACCCCGGTGGCCTTAGATCTTCGCCACGCGTCCCTACAAATGGGCGGTCCAGATTCTTTCGGGACTCCTCCTCCCTACCACAAGACCTTGTTCGATGACCTAGGGCTCATTCACAGAGCGCATCGGGGTTTCGCGTACCGGGATTTCGCGACTGGCGAAGACGAGGGGTCTTGCCCTTGGGTTTCCCGGGTGCCGAAACGCTGAAACACCAAAACCTATTCACGCTAAACCATTTCGGGGTTTCGCATATCGGGATTTCGCGACTGGCGAATACAAGGTAACTTGCCTTTTGGTTTCCCGGGTGCCGAAACGTCGAAACACCAAAACCTATTCACGTTAAACCATTTCGGGGTTTCGCATATCGGGATTTCGTGACTGGCGAATACAAGGGAACTTGCCCTTGGGTTTCCCGGGTGCCGAAACGTCGAAACACCAAAACCTATTCACGCTAAACCATTTCGGGGTTTCACATATCGGGATTTCGCGACTGGCGAATACAAGGGAACTTGCCCTTGGGTTTCCCAAGTGCTGAAACGCCAAAACACCAAAACCTATTCACGCTAGACCATTTCGGGGTTTCGCATATCGGGATTTCGCGACTGGCGAATACAAGGGAACTTGCCCTTGGGTTTCCCGGGTGCCGAAACGCCGAAACACCAAAACCTATTCACGTTAAACCATTTCAGGGTTTCACATATCGGGATTTCGTGACTGGCGAATACAAGGGAACTTGCCCTTGGGTTTCCCGGGTGCCGAAACACCGAAACACCAAAACTTGAGAGAACCACTCTCTCTTGTACAAGGTTTCCAGACTCAGATCACATGATCCTTCAGCGGGTTCTTGGGTAATTATCCCTAGGCTTGGTGACCAGACTGAAAAGCCTTCCTAAATCACCGAGCTATGAACTTCTGTGACAAGGGTGAAGTAAACTCGTGGGTTTACTAAAACGATAGTCTTTTCAAGGAACTCACTCCGGCTCTGGAATGCGAGGGAACTTCCCGGAAGGAGGTGCCTTCGGGGAAATCAAACCAGGGCATAGCGTGAGTCAAGTAAATGGGACAAATCTCTAGGGAACGGACTCGTAATCTGAACTTGTTCATTCTATATATAAACCGATTATGGTCATATAAGACTCGTAATCTGAACTTGTTCATTCTATATATAAACCGATTATGGTCATATAAGCATAAGCATGCATCCACTATTTCCRATCAAAACACCAGGCAAACACTTCTATACAGAAACCATTTATGAGTGTACAAACATGAGCATSYRTTCYAGGATAKTCAATTCAAGATACAAGATATAAASACTTATCAGAAAACACCAGGTGTGACGCGACTGCTGAGAGGGGTGCTCGTTTCCACCCAACCGTAGGCTCAGTGACTCCAAACGGATTTACCACTAGCCACCCCCGAGCTAGACCACGATGCTTGAGGTTCAATTTTCTACTTCCGGCTCAACAGAAGTCAAGGACGAAGATTAATCTCTTTCTCCTCTGTTTAGAACTCCCTGTGTTTCCGGAGTTTCTCCAGTTCTTGCCTGCGATCCCTGTCGCGTGCGTTCTCCTCTCTTCTCTCCCCCCCTTACCACACTTCCTCTCTTGCCTTTTCTCTGCAAGATTGCGTGTGGCGCGAATTTCCTCGTCCGCGGTCAGGTCTGGGAGCTGTTACGGATGGGCGGTTCACCCCCATCCCCTCATTAACTCTTGAGGAGCCTCCCCATCTACCAATCTGACGGGAAATCCATTCCGGGGTCAGAGAGTTGCTTTGGTCTTTGAGCAAGTAAAACCAGTACGGTACTGGCTCGGTGGAAGTTAACGCAACCATTCCAGGTCCCTTCCACCACCTCTCATTAGCCATCGTGGTCTCTTTTAGCACATCCCCCTCTCAACAGCCATGCAACAGATATTCATAACATAATTTACATTCATCAACTTTTTATAAAAAGGTCCGTCAAATCAAACATTCGCGTCTTTGAGTTTGCCATAGTTCTTGGCCAATATAGTTATTTTTACAGACTGGGGGAAACAGGGTGTTATATCACAGGTTGAGGAGATTCTTTATCACTACTTGACAGGATTGCCCTTTGATTCTACAGATGTCTATAGATTTTAGTTTTCTGATGCCCTTTGCTTTGCACTTCAAGTGGAGAAAGATTCACGAGTTTCTATTTTCAGTTGTCCCTGGTCTATTTTATCTAAGCATTTCATATCTTCTCTTGAGCTGTTTTAAAAAGAGAGGAACCGGCATGATTGATGAGAAATTCTACATCTTAAGATGGTCAAGTGTATCTTAACCCGGGACTGATATATTTTTAGATACCAAAGCTTATCCATTCCCTGATTTTGTGGCAGACTTACTAAATTTTCATGTGAAGGACAATGCTATTTTTTTAACAAAAACAAATTTTTGTATTACTTTCGAGACTGAAGATTAGATGGTTTACTGTAGGATGGATCCATCAACCCAGACCAAATTGTGGATTTGCTCCTGTATGACAGAATTTGCACAAAGATGATAACATAACAGCTATATTTTCCATATTTACTCTCAGCTGCCAAGCAAAAGCTAGAGAGTTCATACAGAGAATACATATCTGTTGAGGAACTAACTGAATACATTTTAACAGGGCATAAAGAGCATAAAGAAACTGAAAACCATTACCAAGATGACCTCCGGCAAAAAAAGCCATTACACAGTGTCCAAAGATAATGCAGTCCCTGAGAGGAAGGACTCTTTCGAGTTTCGACTGTCATCAGGTTGGGATGCCAAGGACAGGTCGTACTTTGAGACTTTGAGTCTTGGTCCCTAAGAGAGAGCCAGTCCAGTGAATGGTGTGATGCACGATGGCTTAGAGTTCATTCTGGATCCAGAGCTTGAGGGTTCTTCGTCAATAGCAAGAGCTGCATTTGCAATATAAGATAAGATAAGATAATTTTATTAATGTCCAACAAATGACCACAAAAGTAGGTCAATGGGACTAAAAAATACATCCAGTGTGAGTACAATGTAGGAGTGCAAAAGCAGCTCCCATAAAATGAGAGTATTTGCCTGTTTGTTGTGCTCCCTTTTGTACCAGGAATGCCTGAATTTCTCTACCAAGAATGCTCTTAGGAGGTGAAGGCAGCAATGGATAACTCTTCTGACCAGCATGTTTTTGATATTGCTTTGTCTTGAAAGTGCTGTTACCACAACTTGGGAGTCTCCAATACATATAATTTCCCCCTGCAGAGAGACCCTTCAGACTTTCCATCCCTTTAAATACTTCTAAGGACTTTGCCAATATTATGGGAGTAAATGCCTACATTCGAGGAGTACCTATGTATCACTTTCCCTTCAGGGTTAAATATGATCCATCCCAATCCAGCTGGGTCAGGCTTGGATTTTCTTTTGCCGCTCCGTCAAATTGCATAACATTCTTTTTTTAGGGTTTGATCAAATTGCAAGTGCCGTTTAAACAACTTGGGAGTCTAATACATATAATTTCCTCCTGCAGGGTGACCCTTCAGACTTTCCAGCCCTTTAAATACTTCTAAGGACTTTGCCATATTATTGGAGTAAATGCCTACATTCCAGGAGTACTTATGTATCACTTTATTTCCAGGGTCAAATATGATCCATCCCAATCCATCTGGGCTGGGCTTGGATTTCCTTTTGCTGCTCTGTTAAATTGCAGAACATTCTTTTTTTTGGGATTTGATCCATCATAAATATCGTTTTTTGGAGAGTCGAGACCAATGTTGCAGTAAAGCATCCCTCATCCTCGCACCCACTCCTGAAGTGTGCTGCAGATGGAAGTGAGTGTGCTTCCAAAATGCACCCATTTCAGGGAGTGCACTCCTTACCCTAAACAAAACGTTCCTTGGAGGATTTGGACTTTTATTTAACTTTTAACATTAAATTCCAATAGTTAATGAAAGTAATATATAAGTTATAAGGTAAATATCAACAGTAACTTAAACTTTGAACATTAAAAGTTAAAAGTGGGACCTCCATTTCATGATGTTTGTTAATGGACTTTACCCATAGGGTCTCACATCGAGAAAGTTGAAATTGAGGTGTTTCCCAGTGTTCAGCAAACTAACAATTTTTCAGTATTTCAATATTTCAGAATTTTTTGAAATAGGACAATGCAAACCTCTCTCTTGTACAGCCTTGAGTTGTGCAAGGTAGGATTATGAGATCAAAACTCAGGAGTTGAACTCTTGTAAAGAAGAATCAAGAAAATGCCTAGGGAACATGTGCTGGTAATGAGCTTCACTGCCTCATTACTACACAGGATTAAGCTTGATAGGGGCATTGTCTGGGTTGGCTACTTAGCAATGTATCTTGAATGACCTAATATAAAACAATATGCTTTGGAAACAAATTGAATCAAGGAGTTGAAAATTAAGTGAGTAACAGAAGTGAAGAATCCTTTTAATTTTTTTTTATTCCAATCATCTTGTTGTGGTGCCCATCTCAGTGGTCATCAGGATACACCTAGTATTATAACAGGAACTTAGAGTAGGGTTTGCTTGTAACAGGAAGACAACCAAGCAGATAGTAGACTCAGAATAATGAATTGTCTCTGTTTCCATTTCTTAACTTGTCATAGGCTTTACTACTTTAGCTCTAGTGTTTGCAATTTATAATATCTATATTATAATTTGTGTACATAGCCTATTTTGTAAACATTCTATGATAATTGACTGCATATTATAACTCTTTGGTCATGATGTCATATAGCCTATTTCATTTCATGTTCGGTGTCCTCTGTTAGTTGTTGATGACAGAGGTTACCAGTTGTCTGTCGAGACTTGATGTTGTGGTTGATGTTATAACTTATAACTCTAGATGGATGATTGATGTCATCGGTGTACTAAATGGTTGATAATTTAACAATTAATCTACTATTATTTCTAGCTTCTTAAAAATGTTGTATTCATCTACAAGTAACACAAAATCTATTTTTCAGATTTTCTGCAACTAATTTGGCATTCTGCATTTGAATATTTATATGCATTAAAATATCTAAAAATATGTACTATGTAAAAAATGCTTCCGAGATGCTTCATTCTTGGGGAATTTTGGGAATTGGTACTCCGCTGCCCCGCCTTCCCGCTCCCAACATCACTGGTCAAGACCATATTAGCTTCTTCCAATTATTGGATGCTAAATAGGGAAGTTGGAGATCCAATTTGAATGGTTCCAGATGACAGACTAGTTTTTTCTTTCTCAATCAGAGATATCGTATCTGTCCTCCCTAGGTAGTTTCCAGTGATTGATTCTCTTTACATTGATATACTGGAGTTTTTAGCCTAGTCCATTGTTATTCCTCAGTAGATCATTCTGTTCAGCAAACTTTTCCAAAAAATAAACCTAGGTATTAGGGACCATAGAATATTTATCAACGACTTTCCTCTAAATGTTCTTTGGGTAAACTCTTAACAATCCTGCGGAAATCTGATTCCAAGATGAAGGTCGACAAGTTAAGGGAAATTGATTCATTTAGGCTTTCCAGCTATTAACATTCTCCATCAGATTTTTGGATTTAAGACTATGGTGATAGTTTTAAATTCCGACTTTTTCAAGCAATTTGCCCATAATCAGGGGATAAAAGAAACCATGTTCATCTCTGTTAGAATTAGATCCAATACCAGTGATACAAAGGAACATTCCAAGAATAGATGGGATGAGGACTGTTATCGCACAATTTGTACTTGCCCAAAGCCCAAGGCAAGTGGATACAAAATTGGCATAACTGGGAGTGACCTATCACTGTCACCTTAATAGGAAACCCCTTTCTATTTAGGAGTATGTCACAGTACCCCAGGGGAGACGTCTCCAGTGACCTAAGGGTTTGAGAAGGCTAAGGCAAATGATTCAAGAAAGTCCCTCCCCTCTCACAGGTCACTCAAGTGAAAAGGTTCTTCATGTCTTATTAGAGATGAAGCAAAAGAGAAATGTTGCGTACCTGCCCAGAACAAGACAACAAAGAGAAAAAAGTGCACTTTCCAAGTACCAAAATGATATCAATGCTTCATAAGACAATGAACTCTTAAAAATGGACTAGCTGATATGAAATTGCAGTAGTATAACAGTTTATAACAACAATGATAAATTTGTAACAGCCACAACAATTATGCTTCAAAATGCTTGAGAAAAGACTTGAAATAATAGCTTTAACTAGGCAAATTGATATTAGATAGTCACAAGCAGTTTTAGCAATGTCTAGATAGCATAAAATGTCACTTTTAGGGTCAATTTGCTGCTGTTAGATGGCTGTAGCAATATTTTGCAACAACAAGAAGTTAGTTAGTGAATTTGGATAATCTAGGGTTAGTAGAAGTTAGTAAATGCTTCAAGGAAGATGGTTTGAAAGTTGTTTGATCAATCAATCACTTGTAGTGAGTAGACTAGTGCCTTTTAAGGTAATGGAGTCAATGATAACGACAACAACTCTTAGAGGAAAATAGAAATGATAATACTTAGTCAAAGGAGATGGAGAAGATGAGAGAGATGTTGGTAGCCCAAGGCCTTAAACATCCAAGTCCTAGAGATAATTGCTAGAAAGTAAGGAAACTTAGGCTCTAGCAATTTCTCTTTTCCTTAGACATTTCTCTTTTCCTTAGACAAATTTGAAATAAAATATGCAATAGGCAATGAAGTAGGGTTACTAGAGTGCTACAATGGTAGGGCTCTAGTATCTACTTCTTTGATAAGGTGCTTTATTGAGAAATTTAAACAAGTGGAAGATTATAGAGAAAAAGATAATAACATATGTCTTTCTCCTAGGGTTTCAAGCAAGCTTTGCCTCAGAGAAAACTCAAAACAAGGGACATATTTTCCAACTGCACCCTTAGTGAGATAACGAGGTAAAGCAATCGGAGGGAGATGGACAACCTTGTCACAAGTATCCTGCTTCAGGCAAGCAACTTCCTCAGCTTTATCAAAATTTGAGCACAACAGGGGTTGATAATTTTCTTCATAGAATAAATCCAAGTGCTCAAAGGAATAAAAATCACAATCCTCAAGGTGTGACCGAAAACCATCATGAGAGCATAGAGCTAGGTCTCCCTTGGGGGCTTGGAAATCATCTGCGACCACATCATCTCCTTGTTGCCAAATGTCAAAATTAGTAGTAACCTTATATGATAGTTGTAAAGGAAACTCTTGGAAATGACCCTCAATGTCGTAAATGAGATCCCCATCATATCCAATCACATCCCATTTACGTTTTCCGACATGTATGAACTCATCAATATTATTAACAAAATTATTACCTTTATCATAACATGAAGGGATTAAAACATCCAAGGGCTCCTTTAACACTTCTTCACTTTCCAAATCATAAAATAAAGCATCATCAAAATCTCTTGGAAAGGGAAATAACTTACCGTGTTTACTTCTTGCTGTGCAAGAGCGTCAATGGCTTGGATGACTTCATCAAATGGAAGAGGGTCCAGTACATCATCCCCAAAACTCATCTCTCTAATCATGTCTTCATCATAAAATGAAGGACCTAGCTCTTCCAAGGGCTCCTTTATTTCTTCACCTTTTGAATCATAGAATAAAGTGTCATCAAAAAACTGGAAAGGAAAATGACCCACGTCATTCTCTTCATCTTGTGCAGGAGAGATAGGATCTTGGAGAGCTTCATTAGACGGAGGAGCGGATACTAATGCTTCATCCTCATAATTCACTTCTTTATTTAAATCTTTACTGCATTCTATCGAATCATGGGAAAAATCTTGTTCCTCTTCAAGGGGTTGACAACTTTCTTCATAAATCTCGCCTTCTATATCAAAGGGTTCTTGGTATTGAGTATGGTACACATCCGGATCTTCAACAATCTCAGTGGTGAATCCTTTGTCCTCTAGGGCTACTGTGAGATTTTGAAGGACATCTTCATATGTCTGGCATTGTGGTTCGACAATCTCAATAAACCTACTGATGAGGTCTACGAAAGATGATATAACCCTATCTTCGCAACAACTCTTAAACCAATCTTGCAAAAAAGATGTAGAGAAAGTATGAACAATTTTACCAGAACATCCTCTCCTTCCAATTCTATCTTAGTTATATACTTCAAGAATTCTACAATGTGAGTAATTGGGAGCCCTCCGAATCTTGGAGAGTTGTTCAACCATTTTGCATCAAAGTAATGCAGGTATCCTTGAAAACTTTTGAAATCAATAGTTGGATACACTTTTTCCCAAGGCGCCATGATCCCATAACTTGGAAATATCACAAAATTGAGAGTAAGGTGGCACCTTGGAAAAGGTTAGTGGAGTCGCCAGATATCCTCTTAAGGATTATCAAAGGGATGAGGGAATCACCCTCAGTGGAGTCGCTAGGTAAGCTCTGTGAAAAGAAGGCTTTGGATAAAGGCTTATCGAAAAAGTGTCGTTGAGGAATATTGACTCAGTGTTCCCTGGCAGCGATGCCAAAATGTTATCACACAATTTGTACTTGCCCAAAGCCCAAGGCAAGTGGATTCAAAATTGGCGTAACCGGGAGTGACCTATCACTGTCACCTTAATAGGAAACCCCTTTCTATTTAGGAGTATGTCACAGTACCCTAGGGGAGACGTCCCCAGTGACTTGAGGGTTTGAGAAGGCTAAGACAAATGATACAAGAAAGTCCCTCCCCTCTCACAGGTCACTCAAGTCAAAAGGTTCTTTATGTCTTATGAGAGATGAAGCAAAAGAGAAATGTTGCGTACCTGCCCAGAACAAGACAACAAAGAGAAAAAAAGGGCACTTTCCAAGTACCAAAATGATATCAATGCTTCATAAGACAATGAACTCTTGAAAATGGATTAGCTGATATGAAATTGCAGCAGTATAACAGTTTATAACAGCAATGATAAATTTGTAATGGCCACAATAATTATGCTTCAAAATGCTTGAGAAAAGACTTGAAATAATAGCTTTAACTAGGCAAATTGATATTAGATAGTCACAAACAGTTTTAGCAATGTCTAGCTAGCATAAAATGTCACATTTAGGGTTAATTTGCTGCTGTTAGATGGCTGTAGCAATCTTTTGCAACAACAGCAAGTAAGTTAGTGAATTTGGATAATCTAGGGTTAATAGAAGTTAGTAAATGCTCCAAGGAAGATGGTTTGAAAGTTGTTTGATCAATCAATCACTTGTAGTGAGTAGACTAGTGCCTTTTAGGGTAATGGAGTCAATGATAACAGCAGCAACTCTTAGAGGAAAATAGCAATGATAATACTTAGTCAAAGGAGATGGAGAAGATGAGAGAGGTGTTGGTAGCCCAAGGCCTCAATTTCTCTTTTCCTCAGACAAATTTGAAATAAAATATGTAATAGGCAATGAAGTAGGGTTACTAGAGTGCTAAACACTAAACATTTATATGCTAACCATTTATAGTGCTTTCAGAGAAATGGTAATATTTACACTACATATCTATAGTATATATTATATATATTCACAACTATACTATATATTTACAAGGTGACTTTCCCACCCCCGAACCCCCCTATATAAAGAGCCCTTGGCATGCTGTATGGATAAAACACTTCATTAAATATCAATTATTCGCCTCATGCAAGTATCTGCATGTATAGCCATTAAATCTGTGAAATTTGTTGTTCCTGGTTAATAAGCCTGTGGGATTTGTTGTTCCTGGTTATATAATCCCATATATTTCTACTCTAGCCAATTTTAACTACATAAGAGTAACAACCAACCTAACAAATAAATAAAATATCCTCAAATCTACCATACCAGACTCCTTCCAGATATGCAACATTCCCAATGTATGCATAGTTCCAACAACAACATTGCCAGGAATTGTTGAATACACAACAGTATTGATACACCTATGCCTGAGATGAAGATCCGTTCCACAGACTTCCCAGGTCAGAATTGTGTTGAAAAGAACGGAACCCATCTCCACATCATCCACATTCATCAAATTCTCCTCAATCTGGACAGACCCATCTCTCTCCAATACCACTCATTGATTGGAAATGCTTCTATAATTCCTAGTCCATATTCAGATATCAGTGAATGCAATGCAGAGATGTTATGGCACACATACGTTTCAGCGCTCGTGCGGTCACAAAGAGTAAAACCCACAACAGATATCATGTAAAATCATAAGAAAATGCCTTTTGAAACAAGGCAAGTTGAACAAATCAAGCAGGAGAAGCAGGGAGGGATATGCGAAGAAAACAAAGTTTGAGTGAATGAGATAACAAAGAGCAAGACAACACCCACTACACTTGAACATCAGAATAAGAGATGCATCATGTACTGAGATAATGAGCAATGAACAGCTGTCAATGTTAATGACATACATATGAATACCAAAATACATAGCTTGTTCGTTATACAGCGTTTAACAAGTAATTTTAGGAAAAAAAAACTTCCGCATATCATGATATTTAGTGTTGATTATTGGTAGTAGGAATGGGAGAAGATAAACAGAAGATGGGAGTTCCCAGTGAATTCACATCCTTGTTTTTCCCCATGTTTGATATCCTAACATATGGGCAGCATATTCAGCCTGGATTTTTATACACTAAAATGTTATAGAATAATGCTACTGAACATGTGGTAAAACCTGTAAGGATGGATACATTTATTAAATGAAATTGAAGCTGAAAATAGAAAAGGTAGGTCAATTAGTTACTGAAAGTAGAATGAGTAACGAAATCATACTTGATGTGATGCAGGCACATCTGCCATGACTCAGTTCCAAGATATTTTGGTTGACATTGGGAAAAAATAACATATAACTTGGGATCATCCAGGTTCAAATCAAACTATTCAGGACAAGCTGTGTGAAATCATGAAATGATAAATCCAATATGATACATAAATGGAATGGTGAAAACCCAAAAGCACTGAATTAAATAATGATGAAATACAGAATGATAATTACTGATTAGAAGGAATTATTGTACCGGGATTAATATTGATTATCATTATGGAAGCCTTCAATATGTCTTTTCCCTTCCCTTGAAGTTTGGATTCTTCAATTTGTCTTTTCCCTGCCCTCGAAGTTTGGATTCTTCAATTCTTTCCATAATTTCATGCAGAATCATAAGAAAAAACTTTAACATAACAAAGGTTGAGCACTGAATGAAAAAGCATCAACTAAACAGGCAGGTTAAGAACACAATCCAGAAATAGCAGCAATCAACAAATCAGACCATGGTTTCCCTTCCCTTGGCATACCTTATCTTAGATTGCCAGGGTCCTAATCCATATTCTGGATTTGGAATAGTTGGAGCTCCTCTTCATTCCTACATTCTGGAATCAAAAGCAAAGCATAAAATCAGATTCAATTAGACATGTTGCTGCTCATGGGTCATGACCGTCATTATCAATGCGAGATGAAAGTCTGGTTTATTTCTAGTGTGCACAGCAGTTACGTGCTATCTGCACTCCTTGATTTAGGAGCACTGTGCTCATACGAATTGGCAGAGTATGGTAGTTGATTGACAATAGTGAAATTCATCCATGTATGTTCCAGAGTATGGTAGTTGATTGACAATAGTGCAATTCATCCATGCATGTTCCAGAGTATGGTAGTTGATTGACAATAGTGCAATTCATCCATGCATGTTCCATGATCCATGTCCCATCCTTGCAYACTGATCCATAAATGAGGGACTTATAGCCCACTCACTAACATGGATCCTTTGCGGAAGTCTCCTTTGAGCTCTGTTCTCTGGCTTGTACAAAGTGCTCAGTCTTCAGAAAGGCCACTAGGCCTCTATTCCCTGCCCTGTACAAGGTTCTCTATCTTCTTCTTCTGCTGGCTGCAAGGTCTGCTCTAAACAACCAGCCAATGGCCCAATGTGGTCTAGTGTAACCTGCACACAAGAACCAACAGGCAACACAATAGCAATCCAATCAATAACAAACAATGCTCTGCAAATATTATGAAGCTAGTGACCAGATACCGATGCTATGTGAGTGCCCTGTTCTTAGTGCAGCCTCTGCCCTTCTAATGGCTGCAAGGCCTTCTTTATGCAACCAATTAAAACAAACCACTGCAATCCCCTCTATGTTATATCTCTCAATAAGTACGTGAGGATGGAATGTTTGTGTGATGGGATACCTTGCTGGTTACTTGCCTGTGGTGGCCAACAAGTCTTCCCCGCCTTCAAGTCCGTTTCACTGCTCTATTTGTGGCTAGGTAGGACCAATGCTAACCACCAATGCCAGGCCTATGGGGGTCTTCAAGCTCCTTGCTACTTGTTATGGCCAATGAGCTGTTGAATTTTTACTATGCTAGGCTCAAGCATGGGGTTTATTTCATTCAGCTTGTACTTGAACCATAAACAAATGAAGCTACACCATACACAAGTGCTGCAATAACCAAGATCACAAGAAGAAATACCATGCACAAGAACACAAGAAATATCTTGGGAAACCCTTCTACTCGAGGGAAGAAAACCCAACAATCCTTTGCTATATTCTCAAGAGAAGATCCCCCAACCATAAAACCCTAATGCACACAAGAGGGTGCTCTACCACCTTGAAACTAGTGCCCAAGAGATGTGCGCACTTCAACCCTAAATTGTACTTGCTGAAATTCTGAAATGTCAAGTGACAAGTGTGTTTCCTCAATGGGGAAACCACCTTTATTTATACTAGACCAGACACAGAAATATGTGTGTCTGTTGGCACAACATGGCCGACCTCAATAACTCAGAAATATAATTAATTATAATAATAAACCTTAATTATCTTTAACATCTGGTGGGGCCGACTTGTACCCTTTACATCACAATTAGGGTTACAAGTAATTCTTACACTTAGACAATATACCAAGGGATTCACACGTCCACTAGTGCTCAACCACTAGGGACACATCGACCTGTGCTCAGCCACAGAGACGTCATACTCAACATATCTCTATCTCAATTGAGTCCACAGGAGAATCATCTAGAGTACCACATCGTCTCAACTCTCACACAGAGGAGAACGATACACCCATCACATGGGCACACCCAACCACTGGGGGATGACTCAACTCTCACATAGAGGAGAACGATGCCCCAACCACTGGGGGACGATTCAACTCTCACACAAAGGAGAACGATGCCCCATCACACTGTGCTCTCTCACAGGTCGACTCAACTCAGTCACAGAGGAGAACGTATACTGGAGGATGTCTCACAACGCCAGAATCATCAACACTCCCTCTCAGCTAGGGAGGCATTCTCCACCAGGCCAAGTCTCTTACAAAAGTACTTGAACTTCGTCTTGGAAAGCGGTTTGGTGAAGATATCTGCAATCTGCTCATGTGTATTAAAGTACTGCACATGTACTGCTTTCCTCTGCACCATGTCTCTGATATAATGATATTTTATCTCAATGTGTTTCGATTTATCGTGAAACACTGGATTCTCAGAGAGATTCACACAACTCTGGCTATCACAATGAATAATGGTATAATCTGTTGGCGTCAGAAGTCACTCCTGGATTGCGGCAGGAGTAAGCCTGAGGCCCATCAGTTTAAATGTCACGATTTGTTGATAAAGGGTGATGGATGGAAGTAAACTCGAAACAATATCGTTCTAACTCAGAAACTAGGTCGGGCATGCACAAGCAGATGAGGCCTTGATTCAATTTCAGGCAGTAAGTTGTAATAAAGGCGAGTAGGTGGAAGACTTCTGTAAGGAAATGTGAAGGGCTGTTGTAGGCATCGAGCTTCCCTTCTAACTCCCACCTTTCCATTCTAGCCGAAAGCGATTTTAGCACTTTAGTTACCTCATCCGTTTGAAAGGGAAGGGGAGAGGAATTGGATGGGGAGGCTTCAAGTCTCTTCCTGGATATGTCTCTATCGGCCTTATTCCTGAGTCGGTCGACAACCAATATGTTAGATTCTACTTCCACGGCTGCATCCTGCATGTGAGCCAGAGTAGTGGCTCTCCTTTCCCTCAACAAAAGGCAGAAATCGAGATCAAAACCGCTAGCATAAGTGATCTTAGCAGAGGCTTCTGAGGGCTTTATTTTAGCAGGGATCTTATTGTACATTTTATTGAATCTCTTGGAGAAGTCAGAGACAAACTCTCCTTCCTTTCTCTTCAAAGACCCAAACTCTGTCATGTAATACATGAAGTCTTTTTTGTCTCCCCACTATCTCAAAAAGGTGTTATCCAAAGCCTCAATCCCATCAATAGATCCAGGAGGCAGGGCCCTAAACCACTTTCTAGCCTCACCTTCAAGGCTATGGACGAAAATTCTCATCCATATGTCTGCATGCATGATAACATGATCATCTGTAAAACTGTAAAAGGCTTCAAGGTGTTCTTCTGCAGCTATGTCCCCTTTGCTTGTAAACTTGGGCAGTTGCTCAAGGTAGCCATCTGCTGGAAGGGCATTGAGAGGCTGAGGTAACACAAGGGGAGCATACCTAGCAGTTATTATAGCCTCCATTCTGGTCATGGGGGGATTTGCTCCTGCCATAGGAATATTAGGTGGAGGAGAACTCGGAGGAGAAGGAGCTCGAATAGGGGATACTAGAAATGAGCTTCCAGGTGGAAGGGGAAACGATGGGGGATTCAGAGAGAAGGCTAAAGGGCTTGAGTCAACAGATGCTTCTCTCTGTGCAGTAGCAACAACAGTAACAAGAGGAGGAGTGGTAAAGCTAGGGGTGGGGAAATATTCTATGGTCCTAGGTCTATGCCAAGGTACAACTTCGGGGGAGAGGGGAGTGACAAGGATTTCTCCCTCCAATCCTAGACCAGGAGGGGAGAACTCAGCAAGAACACTCCCGAAATTCAAGAAATGAGAAACTTCAGAAAAAGGTCTGCTAGGAAGCTGAGAAGAAAAAAATGGAGTTCCTACAGAAGGAGATGGCGAATTACCTGGTTCAATAGTGGAAGTTTCTCCTTTAGAGGCCTTTCCTTTTCTGAAAATCACCTCCGGATCAGCTTCAGGTGCAGCTAGAGGCAACTGTGGATGGGACCACGTGTATCTACCTCTGGAAGCCACAACTAAAACAACAGGTTCGCCACAGTGGAGTTGTCACAATGGAGTCGCCAGGTGCACAATAGCAATCTCGTAGGGCTCTGATGCTTGATGCACCTTCAAAATCAGAGGCTCGATGTCGTTCAATCCCAGGGAAAATTTTCAACTTTGTCCCCAGCAACGGCGCCATAAATGTTGGCGTCAGAAGTCACTCCTGGATTGCGGCAGGAGTAAGCCTGAGGCCCATCAGTTTAAATGTCACGATTTGTTGATAAAGGGTGATGGATGGAAGTAAACTCAGAACAATATCGTCCTAACTCAGAAACTAGACCTTACATGCACAAGCAGATGATGCCTTGATTCAATTTCAGGCAGTAAGTTGTAATAAGGGCAAGTAGGAGGAAGACTTCTGTAAGGAAATGTGAAGGGCTGCTGTAGGCATCGGGCTTCCAACAGCCTGTAGAAGAAAACTTTGAACACAAGAACCTCTTATATTCAAAAGAAAAAACACTAAAAGAACATAACAATGCTATAATAAATCCTTTATGTCATGAACTCTTTCAGTATGAGATCGAAACAAGATGAAAAAGAGAGCTGCCTTACATTAAACAAGGAAATTTCATATACAGATACATAGCCAAGAAAACCAGTGCTTCATTAAAACATTACAGTCGGGAGCTCTGCTCTACCATCCATCCTTACAAAAATACAAAAACTGAATATATATACTCAGAGCAATTCACCCCCTTAGTAGCAGGAGGGTAGATGAGACATTAAAGTCTAACTTAGCGTGCGCAGGTTCTTCTGGTCAGTCGAGGACATCAGATCGGCATGGCTCTTTTAAGAAAACATGCACACATGACGATCTTGGGCAGACTGCCTGCCAGAACCTCCATGCCCTATATTCATGGCTTGAGTTGAGGTCTCAACCACCTACTCAATATTCATTAACTGCTTTTTCCATGGAGGGTGGCCGAGACTGAAAACATAAAGAGAGAGACCCCGTGTCCTTTAAAGTCCCGTTGGCCGAAGTGCCGAAATGGCTCCCGGGCGCTTTTACATTTCGCGTTTCGGGGATTCCCGATGCAGTGGAGGAGCGACCCCTTTGTCCTTTGAAGTCCCGGTAGCCAAAATGCCGAAATGGCTTCCGGGCGCTTTTACATTTCACGTTTCGGGTTTCGGGGATTCTCGATGTAGTGGAGGAGCGACCCCTTTGTCCGTTGAAGTCCCGGTAGCCGAAATACCGAAATGGCTCCCGGGCGCTTTTACATTTTGCGTTTCGGGTTTCGGGGATTCTCAATGCAGTGGAGGAGCGACCCCTTTGTCCTTTGAAGTCCCGGCAGCCGAAATGTCGAAATGGCTCCTGGGCGCTTTTCACATTTCACGTTTCGGGGTTTCGAAATGCAGTGGAGGAGCGACCCCTTTGTCCTTTGAAGTCCCGGTAGCCGAAATGTCGAAATGGCTCCTGGGCGCTTTTCGCATTTCGCGTTTCGGGGTTTCGAAATGCAGTGGAGGAGTGACCCCTTTGTCCTTTGAAGTCCTGGTAGCCGAAATGGCTCCTGGGCGCTTTTCGCATTTCGTGTTTCGGGGTTTCGAAATGCAGTGAAGGAGCAACCCCTTTGTCCTTTGAAGTCCCGATAGCCGAAATGGCTCATCATTTGTGATTTTGACCATAAGAGATGAGCTCATGCGCCAGACCTCGTGCAACTCTGCGTCTCAAACTTACCCGATGACCGTCGATCTGCTCCATCTGTGGATCCTCGCCATTGAAAACAAAATGCTCGCTCGCTTGATTTGAAGCCCGAAATGGACTTCTTCAGTGTGCTGCGCTCGACGCTCATGACTTGCAAGAATTGGCGCTAACAGAATCCATCTTATGATCAAATAAATCTGTAACTAGCTTGCGAAGCCACACTGCTTCACAGATTTCCACACTCAACACTATATACGCTGCTTCTGCGGTACTCAAAGCCACATAGCTCTGTTTCTTGCTGCACCAGGAAACCATGGCAGATCCCAATGTAAAACAACAACTAGATGTGCTCTTTCAGTCCACTGCGCTCCTTTCGCAATCTGCATTGACATATCCCTGCAATCTCATGTGTACACTAGAGGCATATCTCATGCCATATCCAACTGTGCCTTGTAGATATCTCAATACATGTTTCGCTGCTATCCAATGAGTATGTTTCGGTCATGTATCACGAATCCCTCTGGCTGCTGCTTGATGTAAACTTCTTCCTCAATCTCACCATTGAGAAAAGCTGTCTTTACATCCATCTAATGTAGTTTCCGACCCATAGATGCAACTAGTACAATGATAGTACGGATGGAAGTGTATTGGGCCACATGAGCAAATGTTTCCTCATAATCAATTCCCTCCACTTGTGGGAATCCTCTGGCTACAAATCTTGCTTTGTACTTCTTGACACTTCTATTAGTTGCATGCTTGTTCTTATAGATCCACTTGGAAGTCACTACAAACTTCCCTTCTGGTCTCAGAACAATATCCCACACATCATTCTTCATGATGGACTCATACTCTTTTGTCATGGCATCTTGCCATACCTGCTGACCTGCTGCTTCTCCATGACAAGAAGGCTCAGTATCAATGATGTGGCTCATGGATGAAACATAGCTCGAAAATCTCTTTGGTCTCTTGCTTTCTCGGAATGTGCCTCGAGGAGCTGCATGTCCCTCTGCCTCCTGCAGAGTTTGTCGAGCCCAGGAACGCCTTTTATGGCCTACTGCAATGTCTCTGGGGACATCAACTGGAGCAACTAGATCAATTGGATCGACTAGAACAATGTTTGTCTCCCTTTGAACTGCTGAAGGGGGAGAAGGTACCGTCTCGCTGTCAATCTCTATTTGAGATTATCTGTAATCTGTCTCTGACCATGGATGTAGATCCGATATGCCTTCGAAGATTCACTGTATCCCACAAATGTACCCTTTCTGCCTGAAGGATCTAGCTTGGACCTTTTCTCCTTGGGTACATGAAAGTATACTGGACACCCAAATATCCTGAAGTGTCCAACCTCAGGCTTCACTCCGGTGAATGCTTCTTCGGGAGTCATGTTTTTCAAGATCTCGTGAGGACTCCTGTTCTGAACATATACTGTTGTCATGGATGCTTTTGCCCACATAATCATAGGTAGATTCTGATCGTGTATCATTGCTTTGGTTGCCTCAATGATAGTTCTATTCTTTCTCTCTGCAACCCCATTTTGCTGAAGGTTATAAAGAACTATGTAGTCCCTCTTGATCCCTGTCTCAATACAGAAATCAGTGAAATCTTTGGAGGTGTATTCTCCTCCATTATCTGATCTTAGCACCTTGATCTTCCTTCCGGTCAGGTTCTCAACCTGAGCTTTGAATTCTTGAAATCTTCCAAGGACTCCATCCTTGTTTTTCAAGAAATAAATCCATGTCTTTCGAGAGTGATCATCTATGAAGAGCACATAGTACAAATATCTGTTCAAGGAGGCAACAATCATTGGTCCACACACATCCGAATGTGTCAAGTCCAAGATCCCTTTGGATATGCTGTCACTGCTCAAGAAGGACCCCTTGACATTCTTGCCAAGAGCACAACCTCTGCAAACACCATTATGCTGAACCTGTATCTCTGGAAGGCCTGTTACCATCTTCCCTAGAGTGGGAAGGGCTCTATAATGAATGTGAGCAAGTCTCCTATGCCATAGCTCACTCATGCTGATAGTATCATGTAACATGGCCTGGACTGGTTGAACAATCAACCTGTATAAGTTGTTTTCTCAAACACCAATTACTCAGGCATAGTCCATATGTGAGTTCTTGTGCCATGCAAGAAGTTTTCCTTAAGAAAAGGTAACCTTGTAGCCTTTAACCTCTAAGGTAGAAATGGAGACAAGGTTTCTTTTCATCCCAGGTACATATAATACCTCACTCAACTAAAGGGGTATGTTAGAATCTAGTTGGCATTTAGAAGTTCCAACCCCTTTCACATTATATCTGGCATTGTCTCCAAGTACAACATGTAGACTGGTCTCTTTCTCAACAAGATTTGTTAGATGATCTCTATATTCGGTCATGTGCCTGGAGGCACCACTGTCAATTAACCAAATATCATTATCAGTAGGGACCGTACCTGAGAGTGCTGATATAAATAAGAAGGCTTCATCTTTGATGTCTTCATCTCTCTGATGTGGCTCTGGAGCAACATTAGCAAGTTGTTTTTCTTCATCGATATCATACTAAATAGGTCATCCTCTTCAAGGGTGATCTGAAGTCTTGACTTCCAGGAACTGAAGTTGCTTGATCCATCAAGCCTATCTTCCACCAAGGTTCTGTTCTTCATGGTTTGCAAATTCTGCCACAAACCCTTAGCAACTTGGCTAGAAAACCTAACGGTTAGGCTAGGCTAGCAATATTAGGTTTTGTTGGGCTTATGACTGCCAACAATAAGCCTTGAAGTTCAAAAGAACACTGGTAAGCTTGAAAGCTTCTTCAATGAGCTATGGAAACCCTAAAAATGAAATTTCTGCAGAAAATTGCGAA
Source organism: Picea engelmannii (assembly GCA_009831015.1). Classification (NCBI taxonomy): domain Eukaryota; kingdom Viridiplantae; phylum Streptophyta; class Pinopsida; order Pinales; family Pinaceae; genus Picea; species Picea engelmannii. The sequence goes on from ML792197.1 coordinate 636,337, forward strand.
ACCCTAGGGCCAAAAATCCAAAATTCTCGAAAATGCAATCTGAAGGTTGCTAGAGGTGCATTGAAGGAGGCTGTGCACTCCTATGAAATTTTTAGCCCCAACGCTAAAGTATAAAGTGTTGAAACCACCAAATAAGGGAGGACTGTACCTTTTTTTGGAAACCCTAGGAGGGTCGTACGGTTTAGTAGAAGAGAGAGGACGACTTGCTTGAAGCTTGTGCAATGGATTCTTCAAGACCTATGCTCTGATATCATGTTGAATTTTCACTATGTTAGGCTCAAGCATGATGTTTATTTCATTTAGCATGTACTTGAACCATAAACAAATGCAGCTATACCATACACAAGTGTTGCAATAACCAAGATCACAAGAAGAAATACCATGCACAAGAACACAAGAAATATCCTGGGAAACCCTTCTACTCAACGGAAGAAAACCCAACAATCCTTTGCTATATTCTCAAGAGAAGATCCCTCGACCATAAAACCCTAATGCACACAAGAGGGTGCTCTACCACCTTGAAACTAATGCCCAAGAGAGGTGCACACTTCAACCCTAAAATGTACTTGCTGAAATTCCGAAATGTCAAGTGACAAGTGTGTTTCCTCAATGGGGAAATCACCTTTATTTATACTAGACCAAACACAACAATAGGTGTGTCTGTTGGCACAATAGGGCCGACCTCAATAACTCATAAATATAATTAACTATAATAATAAACCTTAATTATCTTTCACATATGGTGGGGCCGACTTGTACCCTTTACATCACAATTAGGGTTACAAGTAAATCTTACACTTAGAGAATATAGCAAGGGATTCACACGTCCACTAGTGCTCAACCATTAGGGACACATCCACCTGTGCTCAGCCATAGGGACGTCATACTCAACAAATCTCTATCTCAACTGAGTCCACAGGAGAATCATCTAGAGTACCACATCGTTTCAACTCTCACACAGAGGAGAACGATACACCCATCACATGGGCACACCCAACCACTGGGGATGACTCAACTCTCACACAGAGGAGAACGATGCCCCATCACATGGGCATGCCTAACACTGGGCTCTCTCACAGGTCGACTCAACTCAGTCACAGAGGAGAACGTATCCTGGAGGATGTCTCAGGATGCTGCAATTATCAACACGATCTTTGTGTCAAACCCAACAATTCTTCCAATCTACAAGAACTTTTGAATGCTAGAAATGCCTAAAAGAATGTCTTGCTACTAAAGGAAGAAACATGGAGATAACTTCCATGAAGTGAAAGAAACTTTATTATGGTTCACTTGTAGCATGTAATATGTCCAACAAGATTTGTTTGCAGAACAATCTTAGCAATGAGTTGGCCAAGAAAACTTATTCCAGGTAAGTGTTATGGTACACACTAATTGGTTTTGTTGGTCTTTGCAGTGGTTGATGCAACTTGTCCATCATCCATGTAAGCGACTAGTTCTTAGTGCAACAATAAGACCAATTTTCTACCCAGGTGGTGCATCACGACACATGGTACTGGCATGATCGATACGCTGATGGTTACCACCACTATGAGGATGTTCAATTGGGTTCAAAACAACACCACAAACCTTGGGCCAACAATTTTTCTTGACTTTGTACTCATTTATGCATTCATATGAACAAATCATTTTTTTTAATCAATACATATATATTGAGCACTCATATATTCTAAATGGCTAGCAGAGAAGAAGAAATTGGCCTAGGGGTGCATATGGCCTAGGGAAGCAATCAATTCACCCCAGGCATGAAATAAAATGTTTAGAGGGATGTGAAATTGTCCAGGCACAATCTAAACGTTCTATGTTTTTGATTATCCTGCAACTATCACCGGAATCCGACAACATAATTGTTGGCGAAATCACAACTTATATTGCTTAAATCACATTTTTGAATGCATAAATCGATTCAACACCCTTAAAAACCCCAGGAATTTGGAATATGTATTCTCAATCATTGAAATCTACAATTTTCTAAATTTCTGGCCCGATTTTGGACAAAACTCATAAAAATATGTGCCCCCAAAAAAGTAAAAATGTAGAACGTTTAGACTACGTCCAAAGTAATACGCCCAAGGGGATGTGAACTCACTTAGGCACGAAGTAAACTGCCCAGGGAGATGCAAATTTGCCCAACAATGAAAGGAATCATCCAGTGAGGTAGACATTCGCCCCAGTATGATAACAAGTCACGTAGGTGAAAGGAATTCACCCCGAGCAAGATATTGAGTTGCCCAAGTGAAAGGAATTCGCCCCAGGAAAGTTATTGAGTCGCCCAAGTGAAATGAATTCTCCCTAGGCAAAAGAAATTGGCTCATGGAGGAAGAAATTCGACCCAGAGAATGGGCAGCCTTATTGAGGAAAGAGAAAATGCCCAACAACTAGAATAATCAAATTAGAAACTCCATACGTAAGTGCAACAAAAAAATTTCCACAACCATTGATCTCAGAGTTTGAAAGGAATTGGACAATGGACATTTCGAAACTGTTGGCATCCCTGCCATCTAGGGAAGAAAATGTTTTTTTAATCTTGAGCTAATGAATACAATCTAAAATTCATCATGCTGAACTATTAACAGTGCTAAGAACAACTAATTAAACATAGGTAAGAGTATCAACAATCTCATGTGAATTTTCTTTAAACCCAACACAATAACTAGTTAAATTTCACTTATAACAGATTTTGCTAGGTTATTTTCTCAACAAATAATTATGCACAACATAATATTAAACTAGGGACATAACAGTAGAAACAAACAACAATCACATCACATCTACACAAATACTTTTGGACAATAATCCATGGAAAAACCCTAGAGGGAAAACCAGTGCAACAGATTTGGAGATTTTATTATTCAACAGGAAAATATAGAGATTTTCTTACAGTAATTGGCCCTAATAAAATTTTGAGCAAAACCTCAGTGTAAAGCTTCCAAGATAAAATATGACCCCTCTTTCAACCTTTGGAAATCCCAATGTTACAACAAAACCCTACATAAGTGCCTCTGCATAAACTGTATGGCTCCTACGTGAGCCTTGCGTCACCCTTGATGGATCCTCTGCTCGTTGAAGGATTTGGCCTTTGCTTGACCCTGTAAGTGAGTCAATCTACAACTGGAAGTCCTCCTCTTTCTCCTTGCAAAACTCTCTTCTCACAAATCCTAGATCGATGCTCCTTTAATTGATCTCTCAATGATCTAATGCGCCCTCCTTAGCCAAGTCGATTCTCCTTATACTTAGTTGAGCAAGTGAAAACCCTAATCTCATAAGGATGGAGGGTTGAGATTGACTCTCCCTCACTCTCCAAGATGGATGGCTAAGATTAAAACATCCATCACTTAAATTATTTTTCACTTTAACCTTAGAAAAGGTGCTCAATAAAGTCAACTGAAGAATATAACACATCAATAGTCATTTTCCTAAATTAGACTTAGGGAAAAGTTTAATTTAATCAACTTGACTAATGTTTCATTGTCCCCCACCATGCTAGGACACTGCAATGTGTGGAAGACCTTCCTTGCTACATTCTCAACACGCCCTCTTAGTGAGGAAGGGATTTTGCCTCAACCCCATTTGATCTTTGAACTTCTCAAACTTTTGTTTGCTTAGTGCCTTGGTGAAAATATCTGCCATCTGCCCATCAGTTTGTAAGTAATCAAGCCTCACGAATCCTCTCTGTACGGAATCCTGGATGAAGTGATACTTGATATCGATGTGCTTGCTACGATCATGAAACATTGGATTTTCAGAGAGCTTGATGCAAATATGATTGTTATAGTGAATCACAGTAGATTTTAGCTCCTTCTTGAACAATCCCAAGAGTAGCTTCCTTAGCCACAATGCCTCATATGCTGCCAAGCTAGAAGCCATGTACTCTTCCTCAACAGAGATTAATGCCACTGATCTTTGCTTCCTGTTGAACCAGGAAATGATGCCTGATCCAATGCTGAAACAACATTCTGAAATACTCTTCCTATCCTCTACACACCCTGCCCAGTGAACATCTGTAAAGCATGCTAACTTCACTCCACCACTGTGCTCATACAATAACCCATACTCCACTGTACCTCTAAGGTAGAAAAGCACATGCTTTGCAACAATCCAGTGATCTCTCCGAGGGTCCACCATGAACTGACTCAAAGAGTTTACTACAAAGCTGATATCTGGTAGAGTGTTAACCAGATACATGAGCGATCCAATCAACTGACGATAGAAAATGGGGTCTACTGTCTTTGAATTCGGTGCATCAATCTTCCTCCAGTTCGTGACTAGAGGTGTGGACATGGGAATACAATTTGTCATCCTGAACCTACCCAATATCTCCACTGATTACTTCCCCTATCTCAAGAAGAAGTGCCCATCTTGCTTCCATACCTTCAGACCAAGGAAGTAATGCATTAACCCAAGGTCTTTCATCTCAAACTCAACTGCAAGATTTGTTTTGCAGTCTTCTATTAGCTGCCTGTTCCCTGTCAGAAATAGGTCATCTACGTACAACACCAATATGAGAGGTGCCTCCCCTGCAAGAAAATACAGGTTCGGGTCTGACTCGCTCCGCTGGAAACCCATATCTCTCAATCAACTGTCAATCCTCGAGTACCAAGCCCGAGGTGCCTGCTTGAGCCCATATAAAGCTCGCCTCAATTTGCAAACATGCGTCTCATTGCCACCGACCTCAAACCCCTCTGGCTGCTCAACATATACTTCCTCTTGTTACACATTATTTTGGTCACCCTGGTGATGTTTCTACAAGCACGTGTTCAGGCTCTCAAAATGATCTTTTGCATGAGAAAAGTAACTGGTTTCTCCCTCTACAAAACTTGTTTTTAGAAGGACGTCGCAGGCTAAGAGTAATACACAGTGCGGAAATGCTTGATTTCCGCAGGTTGTCCTTAACCTAGCTTGCGGAATTTCCTCAGGCTGCTCTATAGACAGGTTGCAGCGACTTTTTAAGACTAAGAAAAGGGACGAAGTTCACGAAGGTTCTAGAAGGGAATCTTCTAGAATATGAGGTGGCATCCGTATGGTTGGGATCCTACTGGCCTCTCTGATTTGGTGGGATCATCCTAATCTTTTTAACCATCTTCCCTTCTCTTATATAATGATGGATTTCTCATGGAAAAGGTTAAGCAAAAATCAAGCAAGATCAAGGAAGGAATTTATGAAGGAATAGGCTAAAGATTGTGTGAGGAACTCTATTTAAATTGATGCTTGAGATCTCCATTGTTTCATCAAGCTATTGTGGGTCATCTTCACGCAAGTTTGAAGCAAGTGTGTGTGTTGGAGCAAAGGGCTACTAAAAGGGAACCTTGCAACATCAAGGCGGTTTGGTTGTATCTTCCACTTTTACTTAATATAATACGGTGGCATGTTTCTTTCCCATAAAATCATTCTCATTTTATTACATGACTCCTTGATCACATATATAGGTTTTCATTGAACATACTATTGTTGCTTTCACTTTGGTTGGTTTGTGTTCCATTGCAGGATCAATAGCACAAGAGCACCGGAACGAAGTAGGGACAACAAAGACATAAGGAAGCGATCTTCAAAGATATGCCATTCATCTCTTCTTTGATAGTAAATTCAATGATTAAACTTAGGGAAAACACCATGTCATGTCTCGTTTTGTTCTAAATCTAGGTGGATCTAGGGAGACCAGTCTATGTCCGCATTCACCGATTTATCCAATAACAAAATTGACGTCTCCATTGGGGATACAACCTGTTTGTGGTTTTTTGCTGTCCATTTGCCCTTAACCTACCTCTTTTCATTGTATTTCAGTCTTTGAGTCTGTAAGGGATTCATCTAGACTCTCTGGATCTGAAAGTTCATTTAGACTATTTGCCTTCTTTCCAATTTTCTTTTGTTTACATGCATTTCCGCACTATATTCTATATATATCTTGCGAAAATCTTTGATCTCTGCATCTTGACTGTTTAGCTCAGTGCAGACTTTCCGCACCCTACCCCATAGCTAGCCTGCATAAATCTTTAATTCCCGCACTGTACCCTACTGCTGGGCTACGACATTGTCTGTAAAATTTTTGGATTGGGTCTTTTTGTCTTTTGATACCCAATTTTTCTTTGATCATCTGGGAGGAAATTTTGGAGCCTGTCTCTGACTAATTTCTGAGTTTAAGACTTGTTGTTGATTGGTTTTCAAAGATTGAGAACCCGTCTTTGTCATTTCACAAATTTTTGCTTCTTGATTTTTATCGACAAGGATATAATCTATGATTTTGGATCCGAGTGCTTGATCGATAAAAGTCTTTGATTTGATTTAAGGTTTTGGATTGATTACATTTTCTGGATTGCTTGTTGACTGGAAAGTCATTTTCATTTGCATTTAGTGAAACATTTTCTTGTCATCTTTGTTTTTATCTTCATTGAAAGTTTGATTTGGGTACTTGTTGAGTGTATCTATTTTCTTTGATTACTTGTCCTTTCTCTATTATATCCCTGATTTGGTTTTGGAAAGGAAGAATTAAAGTCATCTATTCTTTGTAGTAATCATTCACAAGAAAATTTTGTGCATTCAATTTTTTTTTTACAAGAGAACAAATTGGAAAATTTCATTGCTTATGATTGTTTGAAATCGTCTTCATTCAAGAAAAAATATATTTCGTAGCTTTCGTGTTTTCCAAAGAAATACTTTCTCCCTATTGTACTTAGAGTTCATCGAACTGAAACATTGCATCATTCATCTCTTTTTGCATATTATTGGGTGAATGTCTCATACAACATCAATTTCATCTCCATCTCCCTCTTGCGTAAACAACAACCTCTAAAACACTGCGTAATTATAAAATTTAATTAGTAACTTTTATTTTCTAGGGCTCTTTCCACCAACATTAGCTAGGCTAGCGTTTTGGAATAGGTTGTGAGGCACACTCTCCAAAACATAAAACACGCTGTAGCATCTTATGATAGGGAGTGTTCAAATCCATTGGCAACATTTTGTCCTGGGAAGCCCTTCTCACACAAAGGTCAAACCTGAGGTCGCATTAAGGATGACAACGTTACTCACCCTGTTTTGTTGGTCTTAGTGTAGAGTTTGCGCGTATTACAGGGGTCACTTGAAGGTATACCCACAATTATGAGTGGAAACCTTTCAAGTTGATTTCGAGCTAGATACCGTGCCCTTGCGCATGGATCGGACTGTCGACTGTTTCCCCAGGCATCACTGTTGTTCTTGGTAACCTTAGTAGCCTATATCTTTAGGGTCTTGTTATCCCCGATATCTAGGGATAACTAGGAGATCATGTCTCGAGGCCCACATGGTCCTAGACATGGAGTACCAAGAGCGAGATTGACTTGAGCATGGCCCTGGAGGGCCCATCTTTCTTCTTCTTCGTCAGATTTTTCCTGTCAGCAGTAGTAGCTTCCATCACCACCGACCTGGGCTTGCATCGGATAGGACTCTTGCTCCATGAGGTAATTGGTCCGAGGTATCATGGTATGTGTCATATTTGATCGTTATAACTTTCTTATATATGCATTAGGTTC
>ML792197.1:645779-687588 GCA_009831015.1 Picea engelmannii
CTCTCTTTGACTCCATTTACCCAAGGCACTAGTCTAATAATGCAACGTTGAGAGTTTTGTATCAAAACAACCTTTCTATTTTCTAAAACTTGAAACCCTAACTAACCCTAGCGGCCTACTAACCCTAACTAGTTGATGACGTCTTGCCTCTATTTAAACTTTGGCTGATTTAAAATTTGCGGCTGAGTCATCTATTTATAGACATACAAGTGTTGAGCAATCTCATTGGTTTAAAAAGCAAAACGTTCACTTTATTGTCTAGCTAACCTAAACCCTAAACTAGCTAGTGACGTCACACCTATTTTGATCTCTTGTTTGGTATAAGACGTTGTGATTTTGTCATCTAGCATTTGGCATTGAGGTATAGATTATTTTCATTGGCTTAGTGTGCAAAACGTCCACTTCCTTGCCTTTCAAAACTAACTTAGAAATAGGGCTGACGTCACCCTTAGATAGCATAGTGACGCAGCAACAATATCTATGTATGAGCACATTTATTGCATTGTGATCACATAAAGATTGACTTTATACATTGAACGCTATTATCATTTTGTATTTATTGAAGAAGTGATATTATAAAACATAAGCCTTAATTGCAATCATTGACTTCGTCAATAATTACATTTATTATTGCTCATATGTATTAAAGATAGTCATTAATATTTTGAAGTACTAACCACTGTATGCACATTTTAGTTTTATTTGCCTTGTCTCGCAAACAGGTGCTCTTTCAGTTAAATATCTTCTCTTTGACTATCCTTTGGCAGTAATCTGTGAAGGGAAAGCTTATCTTAACCTTTGATCCTTAAACCCTTGATCGTTTTCCTTCAGAACCCCAGATTACTAGGGACGTCTCCCTTGGGATTAGCCACCCTGAATAGAAAGAGCTCCCCATCGAGGTGACAGTGGGTGGGGAAGCTCCTGTTACGCCAGTTTCAGTCTTATCTCCAAGCTACTCGGCCTATCCTACAAACTGTGCGATAACAGGTCTCACACAAGGTGACTGTGGAGGGGAAAGTCTTCACGGTACCTGAAATCGACGTTGGCCAGACTCACTTGGGCTCCTTGGAGGGTATACCCATGATTATGTGTGGGACCTTGCACTAGGGTGTAAGTCCATTAAGCAGGTCGTCAATGTAACTTTTCCACCCTCTCTATCCTAGCCCCTTCTTATCTTGACTTCGCGACGTTGGATTTCATCACCAACTAGTGACTTCGAAATAAGAAGATTTGTTTGTCTGGTTTGATTTCTAGATTTTATTAGCGAGTGCTGTTTGTTTACGTAGTTGGCCATATATTTTTTCCATAAAATATTTTGTTCAACCAACATGGACCCTCCACGTCATTCGCGCAGGATGCAAGGGATATCTTCGGAAGATTTGGAGGGTTATCAACCTTTGCGTAATAATCCACCGGAGGGCTCTCCTCAACAGAGCGAGGTCCAGGACACCGAAACCTCACAAGAGGAAGATTCCGCCTCTTTAGAAATTTTCCGCATTATTTTTCGATTCTCTAGAGGTTTTCCGCATACCTCATGGATACGAGAGACGTATTCTCCGACTAAATTCATCAGGAGAACTTATTGTTGACACTTCTGGAATACCGACTAGACCCCATACATGCCTTGCAGTTGAAAATCCCCTCTGGACTACCGACATATTTAGAAGCCCACCTCGTACGGTGCGAGACCTTTACGGCTCAGGGGCAGGTGCTGATATACCTGTCGTCTCCCAACTGCCCGAAACCTCTGTTACTTACACGATACCTTTAGACCATTTTACTAGTACAACTAGCAACATCACTATCGTTCCAGACACACAGTCAGTTTGTCCTAACTCGACTTTTTCTCTCCAGATGGCCCATGCTACCATGGTCCCACATGCTACAACTATTCCCACCGGAAATGTGGTGGTTAACCAAGTTCCCATTGGTACACCACTTTCGTCTAGACTTATCCCGTCACTTCCTCCTGGGTACCAAGCTTTGAATCCTTCCACTGCCGTCCCTACCCATGTTCCATCCGAAGTTTCTGGACTTTTTGTTCCACCTGGGTACAATGCTGCTATCGGTTTTGTTCCTACACCTTCCTAGGTCCTCTCCGGAGGGTCTTATCCACCTTTTCCTGGGGGATCTGGCCCTAGTGGCTCCAATCCAATTGGGAGCACCCATCACCCGTTCACTTCTGGTTAGCAGATTCCCGTTGGGAGGCAATCTCATGTTGGGGGCTATCCTCCACTTGGAGGACAACCTCAAGTTGGACTCTATAACTCACTATATGGACATAACACATCCAGATCCCTAGCCCACCTTTGGAACCTCCTTGCCCAAGGAAATCCACAATCATCTGGGGGGCAACAACCTCAAGTCAACTCTTTTGTTCCCCCTCACTTGGGCCAACCATATCTGGGTTCTTTGAATCCCACTTGGGGTCCACATGTTCACTCTAGTGTCCCTTTTCAAGAGAACATTTCCAACCAACCTAACCCCATGGGCTACATGCCTTCACACCCACATTCAAATCTGTCAGGAACTTCAACTTACATGCAGACTGTTTACGGTCCTACTGGTATACCGACGAGACTTCCTCCCCAAAGTCACCAGTACCCTCAAGTGAATCGACAATTTCCCTTTTTAGCCACTTTGGATTTACCCGACTTGTCTAGAATCTTGAATGATCCTATGTTACATTCTCCCCATTGGCTCGTTATACCAGTCAAGTTACCATCCGACATTCCCAAATTTGACGGTAAACCGGGCGAAGACCCAAACAACCATGTCATGACTTTTCACCTTTGGTGCTTGTCCAACTCTTTGATGGACGACTCCATTCGCTTACGACTCTTCCAACGAACTCTCACGGGTTCGGCTGCAAAGTGGTACATAGAATTACCACGAGGTTTCTTTAATGACTTCAACACCCTCGCCATGGATTTTCTCACACATTACCAATTGCCCATTCGCTATGAGACATGAACTGAGATTTTGAGCTCCTTTAAGCAATCTTCGACCACTCATATTTCCGATCACATCCATGAGTGGAGACGAAGACGACATTTGATCAAACTCGACCTTTCTGATCAGTTATTCGCTGAATGGTTCACTAAATCATTCGTGAATAAAATCTCCTGTGATATTTCCATGGGTGGAGTTGTCACTGAAGAACATGTGATCGGTCACGCTGAGTACCTAGATCTCGTTTATTCGCAAACGAGCACTCTCTACGACTTGCTCCCTGACGCTCCTCGCCCTTATGCCACCGCTACCTCAACAACCCCAACAACTTCTCATGCTGCTGATGGTGTGATTGACACCTTCCATGCTGACGCTAAATCCCCGTCGGCCACTCACACCAATTCCAAATTTACTGCTTTTAATGTTCAAAGTGCTCCGACTCCTACTCCTTCCATCTAAAAAACTTCTGAGGTTAATTCAGTTCAATCTACCCCTGCCGGCAAAAACAAATCTAAAAAAGGAAAGGGTAAGAACAAGGAGGATATAAATAATAACCCGCACTCCGACAAACCCAAGACACAGTCTGGTGATGATAAGGATAAGCGTAAACCTTGATATCCTTGCCTTATCTGTGGTGATGATCACAACACGAAAGATTGTCCAATATATGCTGAGGTCACTAAGTTCCTTCAAGGAACCAGAAAGCTTCCCACACCTGCCATGTTGTCACAACCTTTCCCTTCTCAACAACAGGCCCAATTGGTCATTCATGACCAACTCTCTCCTTCCACCACTTCATATGTCCTTATGTGTATTGATAATTCTACCAAGAATGACGTTGCCATCACCACTTGAGCCAAAGATTATTCTCCTTCAAAGGAGAAAGTTGACGATTCACCACCTTCATTGGTTCAACCGCCTCCTTCAACTTCACCTCCCAACAATCCTCTTCATCTCGAACGACCGAGTTCCGATACAATTCTCCGCCCTCCTCCAAAGGGCGTTGTTCGGAAGTCTGCCTTCAATCCTCATGCACGTGCTGCTCAAAACTACAGTATTGTAGAAGATGCGCAAGCACCCTTTGTGATGTCAGCTCTCAAAGTCCTTCAAAGTTGTCCCGCTCAACGGAAGACACTGTTAAAGGCCATCGGTGGAATTGATCCCACAGATACGAATTTGATAATCTTTGACTTGGAAGATCACATTCCAAGGCTACCTCCTTAGTTAGTGTTTCAGATTCAAGTTGTTGTCGAGAACAAGAACATCTGTAGAACCATTATTGACGAGGGCGCCTCGACGTGCGTCATGTCTGTTGCTTGTTGGAAAGCCATTGACTCTCCCCCCCTCACCGAATCACACAATACACTTAAGGCTTTCAATGGTTCTGGTTTTAAACCCTACAATGTTCTTCCCTTGTTGTCTATTACGTTGGAAGACAAATCGGTCAACGTCGAGGTCGAGGTCTTTGATGCGCCTCTTGACTATAACCTGTTACTTGGCTGTAGGTGGATTGATTTCATGCGTGCCGTCGTGTCAACCCTTTTCCTTGTGTTACGTTTCCCACATCAGGGAAAAGTCGTTGCGGTTGACCAACTAGCCTTTTTCAACTCCGATTGCCGTAATAGAAACGTGCCATTTACCTTGAAGACACCTCCGGGTTACGAGAATGTCGGTGTGGGTCTCCTGAAAGATTCCTCTTTAATGGGTACCTTCCCAATACCACCACCCGATGCTCCACCTCCTTTTCTCGCCTCAATCAACATGATTTCCACCTCTGTTCACGAAACCCCTGCATCTCATGACCCGTGGATAGTACCTGACTTCGGTGATTATCTTCGCTATGGCAAACAAATGCCTTTAAGCCCGATTGAATCTTCTTATCAAGCAATCAGAAACCCCTTCTAGTGCCTCTCTTGGTGATTCATCTCCCGATCCATTTCATGTGATATTTCCTACGGATGAGATGATCATGTCAGTTATGTCCATGGAAGACACCCCATGGGACGATGGACATCATCGCTCCATACGCTTCCTAGAGCAACACACCATCGAGAGTTACCAACGGATTTTGACTCCGTCGACTGTTGTTATTTCCTCTGTTCCCGAGTCAACAGGATGTGCTTTATGAAGGGAACCTGAGTAACATTTCACCCACCGTTCCTCTTGACATATCCATTAAACCTGGAGTTGTCAAAAATGTTCACGTTGGAGCCGCATGTTCGGATGATGAAGTCGTCACTTATAAAACCATTTTTCAAGAATTCCGTGACGTTTTCGCTTGGAGCTACGAAGAGATGCCAAGTATTGATCCTGATATCGTTGTGCATGAAATTAAGACCTACCCAAACGCTAAACCCGTTCGACAGATACTTCGCCCAATCCACCCTCATAAAGCCATCGCTATCAAGCTTGAAGCCGAAAAAATTCTTAAAGCCGACTTTATCTATCCTGTGGCTTTAACCGATTAGGTATCCTATCTAATTCCGGTCAATAAAAAACAAGGCACGATCCGTGTATGTGTCGATTATAGGGATATTAATAAAGATTGTCCTAAGGACAATTGTCCAACCCCCTTCGTTGACCAAATCGTCGACGATTGTGTTGGGAGTGAAATCTTCTCTTTAATGGACGGTTTCTCCGGCTATAATCAAATTAATATTTTTCCCACGGATCAACACAAGACTGCTTTCATTTGTCCTTGGGGTAGCTTTGTCTACCGGAAACTGCCTTTCGATTTAAAGAACGCTGGAGCGACTTTTCAACGCGCCACGTCTTATGCTTTTCACGATATCAAGCACATCGTACAACCGTATCTGGATGATCTACCGATCCATTCCATGCGCCGCCAAGATCACCCGGTCCATCTCCGAGCCATTTTCATTCATTGTCGTTACTATTGTATTTGTTTAAACCCACACAAATGTGTTTTTTGTGTGGAGTTCGATCGACTTCTGGGTTTTATTGTGTCACTTCATGGAATTAGGGTGGACCCTTTGAAGGTTGAGGCTATCCTTAATCTACCTTCTCCTTCTACGCTTCGCCAGCTCGAAAGTTTGCAAGGGAAGGCAAACTTTTTGTGTCGATTCATCTTGAATTACGTTGAGTTAATGTTAGGATTTACTCGACTATTGAATAACGGTTACGAGTTCGTATGGGATGAGACTGCCAACAAAGACTTCGAAGCTTTGAAACTTTCCCTAACCCGTACACCACTGCTTTTCCCACCCGATTATAGTCGAGACTATTTCCTCTACCTCGCTGTTGCGGATTCTACCATTGCCATGGTTTTAGTCCAAGAAGATGATTCGCACGACGAACATGTAATTTATTATTTGAGTCAGAGTCTCACAACTACCGAAGCCAAATACCTACATGTGGAAAAACTGGCTTTGGCAGCTGTTCAAACTGTCCAACGTTTCTGTCACTATATCCTATTACACAGGACCACTGTTATTTCCGATTGCAACCCTATGCAACATATCCTTACGCGCCAATTGCTAGGGGGAAAGTACTCTAAATGGATAGTGATTCTCCAGGAGTTCGACTTAGAGTTTGAACGCTCTAAGTCTAAGAAATCATTGGTTTTCGCCGAACTGATATGTGATCTTCCCTCCCCCGAGACAGAAAATGTGGCAGAGGATTCCTTGCTTGATGAATCCCTTTTTCTGATTAGTTCTGATGACGTTTGGTACGAAGATATTATCATGTATCTCCAGACTCAAACTTTCTGGCCCAACCTTTCTATCATAGAACATCGTCATATACGGTATCAAGCCCGTCAATACATAATTCTCGGTGACACTCTTTATCACCGTGGTGTTGACTCTATTTTCCGACGCTGTCTCTCTTATGATGAGGATGAGAAAGCTTTGAATGACTGCCACTCTGGAGAATGTGGTGTTCATATGTCTAGGTATGCCTCTGCCCAAAAAGATCTTACAAGCAGGGTACTTTTGACCTTCTTTGTTTAAAGACTGTATTACTGCTATCCAGAAGTGTCATGCTTGTCAAACATATAATAACAAGATAAGAGCTCATCCCGTTCCTTTACACCCTGTAGTTTTCGTTGGTCCTTTCGCAAAATGGGGCATTGACTTCATGACATGTAACCCTCACTTGGCCCGGGGGCATGGATACATCATCGTAGCCGTGGATTATTTCACTAAATGGGCCGAGGCGATGCCTACATTCGATAATACCAGAAAAACTGCAACCCTGTTCATATTCGAATCATATCATCACTCGATTTGGAATCCCACAAGCTATCGTCACTGATCATGGTAGCCATTTTCGAAATTTCATGATGTCCGAGCTTACTAAAAAGTTGGGTCTTCGACATGAAAATCAACCCCCTATTACCCACAGGACAATGGTCAGGTTGAAGCGATAAACAAAGTTCTTATCATTATGCTTCGACGGATAATAGGAATTCATAAGACACATTGGCACACAATGTTGTTTTCAGCATTATGGGCCTATCGGACATCTGTGAAGTTTTCCACGGGATTTACTCTTTCCAATTAGTGTATGGTATCAAAGCTGTCCTGTTGATTGAATGTGAGATACCATCTTTGAAGCTAGCTGTTGAACTTCTTCCCAACACCTCTGCTGAAGAGGAACATCTATTGTACTTGATGCAGTTAGATGAAACCCGTCGTGATGCCACCCTGGTTATTGAAGCTCAGAAAAAGCGTGTCAAAGCCCAATACGACAAGAATGTCAAGCCATGTGTTTTCTCTTAAGGTGATCTAGTTCTCCTCTACGGACAAGATCATGATTTACTAGGGGCCGAAAAATTTGAGGCTATGTGGCGAGGTTCTTATATCGTCAAACGAGTGTTGGAGAATGGAGCTTATGAGTTAGTAGATTATGATGACATTCCTTTGAGTGAATCCAAAAATGAGCTTTACTTGAAGAAGTACTATGCTTAGGTTATCTTTGCATGAGTGCTTGTATTTTACTGTATCATACTCTTGTGTGCTACTTTTGTGTGCTTTTTCGTTATTTGGTTTCGACCCCCAACTGCTTACCTTGCGTTGTGCTTGGTTTCCAGATGTCGGTGTCTTCGCTACCTTACATTGTCTTCGCCGATGGCGCTAGTCGCAGTACTAAAAACTTAGCATCTGCTGTTTGGGCAATCAAATTGTTGACCGACACTATTTCACTTAGAATCCGTTGCCTGGTTGTACAACTCGATTCACAGCTAGTAGTACTACAATTAAGTAATGTCTATGCTATCAAGAGTCCTACTTTGTTAAGCATATATTTACGAGTTCGCCTCTTGGAATGTTATTTCGATTATATTGAATATCAACACATTCCTAGATGTTTAAATATATTAACAGATGCATTAGTTAATTATGTGTTAGATAAACATTTGAGACATTTATAAATCCAATCACTTGTTGTACATAAAACAAAATAAGTCGGTAGAAGCCTCATGTATATATATAACGATAAAAGTTTTTTACAAAAAGTGTGTTTGTCCGAAGACCAAAAATATCAAAATTTGAAGCACATGGCTTCATATACAAAATAGCATCAACGATGTTGCTCACGATAACACACAACTGCCCGTGCCACCCTACAGAGCAATCGACTAATAGAACCGGATACGCCTACAGTATGGCGCTGATATCGTCTCGGGATCTCGTCGATGGAGATATCCAGGACATCCGCTGTCAAAACCTCCAGGTTCTGCTCGATCGCCTCGTAGTCATCAACATCCCATCCTGCTACCTCAACTGCTTTCCGTCGTCTCTGAATGGGGGATGTACCTGGAGGCCGGTGCAATCCTACATCTGCATTATCAAAGAGTTTTTGATTAGTCATCGGATTAAAAACATAAAAAACATTTCATATTTCAAAATTTACAAAAACATTATAAAAACAAAAATGTGCTTCTTACCTAAGTTCCTCCATTGAGAACCCTAGGGTAGAAGCAAGTCTGGGTCGCCTCTGAAATCCAAACTGGCATAGGCATAATCGTCTATCATCAGTAGCTGAGGCCTCAACCAATCAAAGAATACACCGTTTTATTTGACAATAGGGCCCACCACGTGTCGAGCCATGAGGTCGCACCATCTTTTCATCATTGGATTTTGTGGGGACGGTAGGCCCCACTCTACCTCTAAACGCAAGTGAGGAACCCTCTCGAGGAAGGACACTAAAATGGATTCGTACCCGAATTGTTTCAGGTCGCCTCTCTCTCACTTTGTCAGCGGTTTCTTCATACTGCGAAGAACCCCGTCAGACTAGTTGAATATCCGTGGCTCCAAGCACTCCACTGCATACTGGAAGTAGCTCTGGAGGGCCATGTGAGGAGATGCAATCCCCGCCATATGTGCGATAGTGAACAAGATAGTCCGCAGGGGTGCTATAGTGGGAAAACCCCCCTACGGACTACACTAGGGTTCTAAAGTGCAGGCAGAGCTAACCGTATAAAGTCTTCTACTTTTAATAGCTATCCCAACAGTACCCCACAATCATACATAAGATGCAAAGTATAGGGATCCGATATTCTTACCTTAAACCCCGCGTCTGGTGTCGATCCCTTTGCGCTTCATTGTTTCCCGACTACAGATCTCCTCCCAAGGCCAACCTGCATTCACCAAAAGACAAACAATAAACTACGAGCATGCATTCTATATATTGATTAATGGGTTATATATCATAAAAAAATATAAATAAATCATAAAGATTGAAGATATCATTTGGCGGGACGAAAAAAATACTTATTTATATTAACCTCACAGAGTAGCTTACAATATGATACTGACAACTGCTCCTTGAACTCGGTCCTAGGCTCCTCTTCACCAAGCTCCAACTGCTTCCACGTATCTTTCTCCTCTTCAATTCTCTCTAGGGAAATGGCAAGGGTTTGCAATGGAGGAAAAAGGGCTGGAATAAGGAATTCTGGCTCAACTCACAATGTGGTGGCAAATAATTGGGGCAATGGGGAATACTGAATTGGGTAGAGTTTCTTTTCTCTCATGCTTCTTGTAGGAATGGGACCCCAACACCTTCTTTTATATGCCAAAAAGGTAGTTATTCGGTTGGGTGACCGACTATGGGCGGTCAATTGGTTAGGAAACTACCCAAAAGCCCGTATCCCCTTGCAACTTTTTATTTTTTGCAATTTTTGTGAGTATACGTGGGATGCAATGGTGCAGCTAGCGTACGTACGTGAGCTGTAGAGGTGCAACAAACGTGTCTACGCGGGCAACAGTGGTGCAGGGCGCGTACATCTTCAAAAATATGGTTTTTAGAAGAGTTATTCAATGATGGCTTTGGAAAAAATAGCAAGTAAGATGGCCTGTTGCCAGGTATGCATGTATGGTGAAATTTAGGTTATAACAGATGCCCCCTAATGTATGAGGTCAAAAGAGCATCTGATGGCTGAAATACATTACAAATCTTTACCAACGTACGAAACGAGTGAGCCTAGGGACCGAAGTTCGGGAGGTGCCATCTGCAAAATAATAATTTTCTCATCGAGGCGGGCATACCCATGCTCGGGATGAAATAAAATCATGGATGCCAATCAAATACACTGCAGATCCATGTCATACAACTATATAAAGTGTAGCTGCGAGCCATACACAACAGATCTACATCTCAAAATCAAAAGATATACATGTCTAGTATCCATCTTTAAGAAATCAATGACGCCTGATGGCTGGAGATGAGGCCTTCCGAGCTCGAGCAACACCTTCAAGATCTTCAAAACTCGGGTAGGGTGTAATATGAGTGTATGAATTCACTACCCAGAGGTCTTCGATGGCTTGTCGAGAACAGATAAGAGGATCTCAGTGATCAGACATAAAACTTCATTGATTTCGAACAAGGACTTGATTGGACTTTTGGAATGGCCGGGCATGAGGATAAGAGACAAACTACAGAAAGAGTGATTCAAACTGGGCAAAACTTCCCTTGGACAATAGCACGACAAATGATGAGACTCATGTAGCATGGCATTAACATACGTTTACAATGCAGGAGGCAACACAAACTCTCCATATGTTTGGAAGAATAACCAAACGGAGGAGGACACAACTCTATGTAGCGAGAACAACTTCCTAAGGTCATATTAAATCCCAGAGCTTGACGAACAAACGAAAGGATGTGCTTTGTCCAGGGGCGACTCATTGTGCTGCCAACAAAAGAAAATACTTTTCCCTTCCTCTTTTTGGGGTATATTTGATTTTTTTGTCTTTTTCAATAATTTTAGAAAGCTTGAAAAAGAATAAAAGAATGTTACGTTACAAAGGAGGAACAACTGTCACAAGCATATAAGTTCCAAGCGCAAGGAACACACTAATGCTCAGAGCGAGGAGACATATCTAGGGAAATGACACTCAGGAAAATTTCTCTATGGGTTAAGGTGTTAAGACGCAAAGACAAAGTGCTACAAGGCTTGCGTATAAGGCATACTTCAGATGGTTCAGTTGAGAGCAACATGGAGCCGACATTAGGCCAAAGACGTAGGGATGCAAATGCGATTAATAAGACACAATGATAACGTCCTTCGATGTAATTTTAACGAGCCCAGAGAAGGTAAGCTCAACGGTTTTTCACTTTTAGAGAGTTTGAAAAAGCGTAAAAGAAGACTCCACTGGGGTACCTTTTTCAAAATTAGTCTAGTCGGTTCGAAAAAGGTGTAAACTAGCACCGAAAAGACGTCTATTCAAAACCATTTTAACGAGTGTGACAAAGACAAGATCACTCGACAATCTTTTCAATTTTAAGGAGTTTGAAAATAGCTTAACTATGGACTAACTACCTTTTTTTTAGATTTAGTCTCCTTAGCCCGAAAAAGGTGAAATTAACTGAGGAGAACTCTCTCGGCGAGACAAATCTCCCGAGGTGTACCTTTTTCCTCCTTAATCTACAGGCCGGAAAAAAGGGTAAACTCATGCGAGTAGATGTTTTTCTGAACCAATTAACTAGTGTGAAGAAACAAGGTCACTCGACGATCTTTTCACTTTTGAGGAGTCTGAAAAGAGCTTAACTATGGACTCAGTAAGGGATGTTCTTCTAGACCAATTTAACGAGTGTGAAGAAACAAGGTCACTCGACCATATTTTCAATTTTAGGGAGTCTGAAAAGGGCTTAACTATGGATTCCGTGGGGGTTCATTTTTTGTAAATTTAGTCCCTCAGGCCTGGAAAAGGGTTAAACTTATACCTGAGAATACTCTTCTAGTGAACCAAAATTTCTAGAGTATACCTTTGTTCGTACGATTGACCGTCCGGACCGAAAAATGGATAAACTACCGTCGAACAGACGTGCCTTCAAGTTTTAGTTTGACGAGCGTGAAAGGAGACAAGATCATTCGAATATCTTTTCATGTTTAAAAAGTCTGAAAAAGGCTTAAAGAAGACTCATCATTGTTTGGGAGTCCCGAGGGTGAGGTCAAGAGTGAGGATGAATCATGCAAATGAGACTCAAACTCGTAATCAGGACAAGACTAACAAGGACTCCCGAGCCTAAGGTCATTAACAACGGCATGGACGCCAAAAACAATGAGTGTCTAACTAGAGCATCCATGTAGAGGCAGGCTCTACCACTAAATTACGACACTTCTAAAGCAGTAATGAGGGTTCTGTGTCGCAACTCGGTGGGATCGATCCTATGGMAAAGTGAAAAAGACAAYGAGATGCAGAAAGTGGAGGTGGAATCCTAACTTAGATGCAACAAGTTGGAAAAATGACTTTTCACCAAAGGACCTTTAAAAATGACCCAACTCTAAAAAAGTTTCCGAAGACCAAAAGTGAAGTGTATCGTAACATCTCGTAAKAAACTCAAGAACCATGATAAACGATTTTCAATCTAGAAAAAATGACAAAAGGGTCCAAAAAATGACAAAAAGGGGCCAAAAAGTCTATAAATAGAAGCTAGTAGCTCATTATCACCATTGTAAATTGAGAATTGACCAAAAAGTCAAAAACACCCCTTTGCTAAAAGAGTTGATTCCGGGAGCTCCAAAGGACGAAACAAACTTCCGCTCGGACTAAGTAAATACAAACTAGCTCCTCTTGCATTTCCATACTTTCTTTTTGCTTTGATTTTAGTTTTTGGGAGGGCGCGCACCTCTAAAAAAGGTTGGCCCTACGTGTACACGGGCAGTCACAGGACAACCCGCGTGCAGAAAACAATCTGCCCATGTTCATACGCGACTGTGTCCAATACAACCCGCGTGCACCCTCAAAGATGTGGAAAATTTAAAAAATGCAAGATTTAATCCTCCATGAACTTGTCATTTTGCAGGAAGTATGTCCATTTGAGAGAGAGGGAGCACGAGGACGTGGATATTTTAGTTGATGAGGACCCCGCAGCTATGGCCGCATTGAGACAATGCAGTTTGTGGAAGTTCTTCCGGTGTCTGTTTATGACGACACAACCTAGGCTGCTGAACGCCTTGGTAGATTATTGACATCCTGATGCTGAGGCATTTATGATTGAGGGGCAGTCGTTCACTCCAACGACTTAAGACATTTACTTCGATGATCCAGTCAACTTACATACTTTTCCCCCCAGGCCTCACAACATTGAGGAGTTTATTGGATTCCATTGCGAGGCTGGTACTGAGAAAGTAGGTTCTCAGGTGCCAATAAACAAGATCAACAATCTATCATTGAAAGTGATAGTTCTAGTCATTGGGCGGATTACTGGATCCGCGGCTTTATATCAGGCCTTTTGGGCGCACATGTATTGTGTAGTGTAGTGCTTAAATGCACAGATTTTTGATTGGAGTAAAACCATGCTAGACTGCATGAAGAGACATCTCACCAAGTGTCGTGGGCGAGAAAACAAAAACTTCGGGTTCGAGACCATTATGTGCAGAGATCGAGGATCTCACCGCGCTCACTCGTATAGTTCCTATGGCAGAGATCGAGGATCTCCCACCTTCGATGCAACCTCACGTAGTTGGGGTACCACGGACCTGGGTCCAACTCTTTCGGCGTTTGGCAAACGCTGTTGTTCACTACAGCAGGGCCAATAGGCCACGCCCTTAGCTAGGCTAGACTACTTACGTGGCGATGAAACCTTTTGTATATTTTTGAGGGCATAAGCCCCGTGACTCTTACTGGACATATATTTTTGAGGCGATTGCACCCACCTATGTACTCTGATATTTTCGATATATATATATGTATTTACATCTTTTTATGTCTTATGGATTACATTTATTTACAAATGTTCTTACATGTGCGTGTGTGCTCTTTTTTTTACATGTGTGCAATATGACATTCTAATACATGATTAGCTAGAGTATCTGTGATTTGATTCAATCTCCTAGGAACATGGATATACGTAATGTAATCAAAACTTCGTTCTAAGAGACGTACCCTAAGGAACCGTCGATGTAGAGTAGGATCGTAAACGCGGTAAACCCCATTTAACTGGGACACAACCAGCTGAGCATCTAAGTAGACCCGGAGGTGAGAGATACCATGCAACAAAGCGTCACGAAGCAACTCTAAGACTGCGCTGTATTCGACAACATTGTTTGTGGCGTTACCTAAATAGACACCTCCTGAAGATAGCAACTGGCCCTGAGGTGTGAAAATCACCCAAGCTGCGGAAGCAAGTCTCCGAGTGTGTCGGCTAGCGCTGTCCGCAAACCCCACGAACACCTCTGATTCACTTGACATCTGCCACAGTGAAGAAGATGCCATAAAAAACGACACGTCCATAAAACAAAAAGACAAAAACTAACTGTATAAAAACTATACATATGTACAAGAAGTCACCTAAGGCGACCCACCTGCGAGTAATACTTCTTAAGGTAGAGCCCATTTCTAGGCTCCGCCAAAGCATTTTCCTCAAAGTCCACCAGACGATAAGCGCCCTTCTTTAGAACCTCCTTCACAATGAAAGGTCCGAACCACATGGGTTTGAAATTGCCTGCCCCCAGGGGATCCTTATCTTGGTCATAGACTAGGACAAGGTCGCCTTCGAAGAAAATCCGAGGACGAACAGACCGATCATACTGACACTTGACTTTTTGTTTGTGAGTCTCGTTGGCCAAGGCTGCATCTCGATGTTTCTCATCGAGCTGCTCAAGATATAATAAACACTCTTCAAGCGGTGAAGTGTCTGGAAATAACTGTACTTCCAACTTTAGAGACGATATTTGGAACTCTATAGGAAAGACTGCTTCCAGCCCGTAAACGAGTTGAAAAAATGAGAAACCGGTTGCAGTCTTAACAGATGTTTGGTAGGCCCATAATGTCGAGTACAACGTCAAATGCCAATTTGACTTGGCAGAATTGATCGTTTGCTGCAAAATAGTCTTAAGAGACTTATTCACAGCTTCCACCTGACCATTCGCTTATGGGTAGTAGGGTGACGAATGTTCTTGCTTCAACCCAAGCTTTGATGTCAACTCGGACATCATTTTATTTTGAAAGTGACTGCCATGGTCAGTGACAATCTCCCTCTAGACGTTGAACCTTGCTATAATCCGGTTAAACAAAAAGAGAGCTGCTGTCTCGCCATCATCTTTGAACGTTGGCATAGCCTCGACCCACTTCGTGAAGTAGTCTATTGCTACGATGATATAACGGTGCTCCCTTGCTGAAGGGGGGTTGCATGTAGTGTAATCAATCCCCCACTTGGTGAAGGGACCAACTGTGATGACGAGAAACATAGGAACGGGGTGTGCCCTCATCTTCCGAGAGAAGATTTGACACGGGTGGCACTTCTTGACCAATTCAACACAATCTTTGATTAATGTCGGCCAAAATTAACCGGCTCGTAGAATCTTCTGGGCTGTTGCCAACACAAACAAATGACCGCCACATGCTTCAGTGTGGCAATCGTTAAGCACGATTTCCGCTTCTTCATGAGTGAGACACCGACGAAGAATACAATCTACACCTTGACGATACAAAGTGTCATCGAGTATGAGATAGTTCTTGGCCTGATGGCGTATACGGCGATGCTCATCACGAGAAGCAGAGGCGGGACACTTCAAAGTCTGGAGATAGACTAGTATATCTTCATACCAGGGGTTTGAAGACGCGATAAAAAACATGTCTCTTTTAATAGGCGACTCTTCGGGGATAACATCACCTAACTCGATCGAAAGTTCCGAAATGAGTTCCGCAAAGACCAACGACTTTTTGGATTTCACCGAAACAAAATCTAAGTCAAATTCTTGGAGGATAACTATCCATCTACTGATCTTTCCTCCGATTACACGTCGTTTCAACACGTATTGAAACAGATTCACAACATCAATGATGGTGGTCTTGCGAAACAAGATATAATGATGGAACCGTTGGACAACATGAACTACTGCCAAAACGAGTTTTTCAACGTGAGAATAATTGAGTTCTGGTCCAACCAGGCCTCAACTCAGGTAATAAATCATGTGTTCTTCAAGCAAATCATCCTCCTGAACTAAGACCATACCGATGGTCGACTCTGCAGCGACCAAGTACAATAAGAAATATTTATTATAATTAGGTGGCCGAAGCAGTTGGGCAGACGTGAGGGCGCGTTTCAATGCTTCGAATGAGCTTTGAGTGGCTTCATCCCAATGAAAAGGAACATCCTTCTTTAGTAAATGCATGAAACCCTTTGTGATCTCAGCATAGTTTGCGATGACACGTCGTAAAAAGTTCACTTTTCTCTGTAAACTTTGAAGTTGAGGAACTATGCACGGGGGAGGCAATTGAACTATCGCCTCAACCTTAAGAGGATCGACCATGATCCCTGTTGTCAAAACTATGAAACCTAGCAGACGACCCGACGTCACGCAAAAACTGCATATGTTCGGATTCAAGCGAATCCGGTAGTAGTGACATTGCTCAAAGATAAGTCAGAGGTGTGTGGGATGATCAACTCTCTTACGAGATTGTGATGCTAAATCATCAAGATAAGCCTCGACTATGTGTTTGAGATCATGGAAAGCAAAAGACATGGCCCGCTAAAAAGTAGCTCCAACATTTTTCAGACCAAAAGACATCTTTCGATAAGCGAATGTACCCCACAGAAAAATGAAAGTGGTCTTGTGTTGGTCTTCGGGTTTGATCTGTATCTGGTTGTATCCCGAAAAACCATGCATGAAAGAAAAGACCTCGCAGCCTGCGCATTCATCGACTATCTGGTCAATAAATGGAATGGAGAAATTATCCTTTGGACAGGCCTTGTTCAAATAACGAAAGTCCGTACATACGCGAATCATACCCTATTTTTTTTTGACTAGAACGGGGTTTGACACCCATTGAGTCAATTGGACGGGGTAGATGAAACCAACTTTGAGTAGCTTCTCTACTTTAGCCTTAATAGCTGCTGCTTTCTTAGGATTAACCGAACGAAGCTTCTGCCGGACCGACTTAGTGTCAGGATATGTCGTGATTTCGTGTTCGACGATTCTTGGATCAATGCTTGGCAATTCCTTGTAAGACAAGGAAAAAACGTCGCAAAAGTCTTTAAATAAACCAATGTAGATTCAAATCTCCTCGGGGGAGTAGTCCTCTCTGACGAAGACATTCTCCACGACGCCAGGGGTTCTTGAGATATCAATGGGTATCATTTTAGCAATGGTTTCCATATTACCTTTAGTGAAAACTACATGCGTAGCTAAAGGATTGATAGGGCAATACCTATCTCCAGTCATAGTTAACGTGAATTCACCTGCTTCAATTCTTCTTAACTCTGGGAGAAAATAAGATCTGTGATGGAGGTCGTTTGAGGGTCTGTCCGGACCAGTTATTGCCTCAATAATCTCCTCGTTTGAGGGAAAGACTAAGTCTAAAATATCAGTATAGGCGAGGGAACCTTGAGCCTAGGCAGGCTTGGGAACTGGATCTAACTCCTGTGCGGGAGTCAGATCAGGGTCAGCGGAAGCTTGTTGGACTATAGAGTACGCAACTTCTGCCATGGACAAGGGAATGGCCATGCCATGGTGCCCTGTCCCTTCCATTGTGGCTGATGGGGAAGGAAAAGTCCACAGATCGTAAAAGTAAGTTGTGCCAAACGACGAGACTTGAAAAATTTCGGCCCTAGGCTGGTCGGGGACAACCAATATATACTTGACATCGCTAGTTGGAGGTGGGTAATTGAAAGTACCCATCAAAGGTGGGCACAAACCAAACCCTACGTTGACAATGTCGGGTTGTGAGTTATCAATCATCAGGACCGTGGATACCCCCGATGAAGGGTCAGGACGGGAGAAGGATAACTGATCAATGGAAACGATCCGACCCTCGTGTGGAAACACCAAGACGCGAAAAATTGTCGCGACCACTGCATGCATAACATAGGTCCAATTCCTTCCTAGCAAGAGATTATAGTCGAGAGGTGCATCGACCACTTCAACCTCGACGGACACGGTCTTTCCTCCTAGCTGCACGACGAAAGAATGAATGATTCCATGTGGTCGGAATGAACTACCGTCGAAAGCGGTAAGAGGAGTAGGTGACAGAGACAAAATGGGTGTGCCAATGGCCTTCCAACACGCCAACGACATCACACATGTTGAGGCGCCCTCATCAACCACCGTGTGAAAAATGTGCCGGGTAAAGTTTTCGTCGTGTAAACCACTACTATCTGAAATGCCACGTGGTGGGGGAGATGAGGTTTTAAGTCCGTCGTATCAAGAATGATCGTTCCTGAATTACAAGTCTCAACAGATCCTAAGGCAGCTAACAGAGCCTTTCTCTGGGAAGGGCAGCTCTGGAGGACCTCCAAAGAGGATATTGCACTTCGAGGGACTCCTTCTTAGGGTTCGTTAAACATACTCCGAGGGACTCGTCCAAAGGATGAGTTTACATCAACAAGGATATGTTATCCTCCTCAAGCTTGTGTAAACATAAAGAGGTACTCGCCAGAAATGGTGGGGGAAATTTTGGGAAAGAAATGTGTCTCTGTATTTGTGTTAGTGGCAGTAATAGTCGCTCTTGAACATGACACCCCCCTTTCGTCATTGAATCCGGGTTGGGAAATCCATTTGTCTCTTGTTTGATCTTCTGGAAGTTCATATCTTGGGTCGTCTTTGAGTCAATGCTGCCAAGACCATTGTCGTGTCGTTCATATGTTCAAGAGAAGTCCAAACAAACCCTCTATCGAGTCTACCATCTGCAGTTATCAATTCCTACCATGTCGGCCTTCCCTGTGTCAGTTTCAAATAATTTTCATACTTTGATCTACCATAAATTTGTTACTTATTTTGCGTCATTGATGGGGGATACATCAAGGCCCTCCTGTGATGAGTCTTTTCCTGTCGACTTCAACTCATCATCCAGGAATAAGACTTAGAAATCATTTAGTACCTTTGAGCCTGCATGCCTCAATGGCAAGTTTCTTTGCTTTCGACAGTGGATTTACATCATTGGTCCCTGATCGAGAGATTCCATCGAGTGTTCGACTTCAGCTCATTTATTCACATTCTATGGATTTTACCGGGGGACTTTGGGAGTCATTGACATCAATGGTGATTTCCCTCACACTTGTTAACGATTTTCATCAATGACCGATAATCAAGTAGTTTCTACCATGTTCGACTTCAACACCTGTAATCGCATGGCTAGATTCGTACTTACAGACGACAGGATTGAAGACCCTGGATCTCACCATTTTGGTTCAGGTTGCGATGGAGTATTTATGATTTGCATTTACACATAGATCCACTTTGTATGTCTCGTGGCTATGTCCAATTTTGAGTTTTTTAAAACATAGATCCACAGTGTATTCCTCGTGGCTATGTAGAATCTTGATGACATGGATCGATAGTGTATTCCTCATGGCTATGTAGAATCTTGATGACATGGATCCACAGTGTATGATTAGTGGCCATGAATGACATTCATGATTTAAATCACTTGTAGTCTGAACATGAGAATGCCTACATCAGAAATGGTATAATATTGTGTAGATGCTTGGTTGTTTGCAGGTTCCCGATTGGTGCGCTCCTTGTTCCCGACACACACACACATTTTACAAAGTATTTTGGCTGTCACGAGTTCCAACCTCATACTTTGGGGGGCATTCTGTTACACATTATTTTGGTCACTCTGGTGATGTTTCTACAAGCATGTGTTCAGGCTCTCAAAATGATCTTTTGCATGAGAAAAGTAACTGGTTTCTCCCTCTACAAAACTTGTTTTTAGAAGGATGTCGTAGGCTAAGAGGAATACACAGTGCAAAAATGCCTGATTTCTGTAGGTTGTCCTTAACCTAGCTTGCGGAATTTTCGCAGGCTGCTCTATAGACAGGGTGCGATAGCATTTTAAGACTAAGAAAAGAGATGAAGTTCACGAAGGTTCTAGAAGAGAATCTTCTAGAATACGAGGTGGCATCCGTATGGTTGGGATCCTACTGGCCTCTCTCATTTAGTGGGATCATCCTAATCTTTTTAACCATCTTCCCTTCTCCTATGTAATGATGGATTTCTCATGGAAAAGGTTAAGCAAAAAACAAGCAAGTTCAAGTAAGGAATTTATGAAGGAATAAGTAGAAGATTGTGTGAGGAACTCTATTTCAATTGATGCTTGAGATCTCCATTGTTTCATCAAGCTATTGTGGGTCATCTTCACACAAGTTTGAAGCAAGTGTGTGTGTTGGAGTAAAGGGATACTAAAAGGGAACCTTGCAACATCAAGGCGGTTTGGTTGTATCTTCCACTTTTACTAAATATAATACAATGGCATGTTTCTTTCCCATAAAATCATTTTCATTTTATTACATGACTCCTTGATCACATGTATAGGTTTTCATTGAACATACTATTGTTGCTTTCACTTTGGTTGGTTTGTGTTCCATTGCAGGATCAATAACACAAGACATAAGGAAGCGATCTTCAAAGGAATGTCATTCATCTCTTCTTTGATAGTAAATTCAATGATTAAACTTAGGGAAAGCACCATGTCTTGTCTCGTTTTGTTCTAGATCTAGGTGGATCTAGGGATATCAGTCTATGTCTGTATTCATTGATTTATCCAATAACACTCCTCAACAAATTCATTGAGGAAGGTAGTCTTCACGTCCATCTAGTGAACGCGCCAACCCATCTTTGCTGCTAAAGAAATAACAGTCTTGAGCGATGTATATCTGGCCACCGGTGTGAAAGTCTCCTCATAGTTGACTCCCTCTCGCTGTGAAAATCCCTTGGCCACGAAGCGTGCTTTGTACTTATCCACGCTTCCGTCTACTGCATGCTTGACTTTGTAGATCCACTTGGATCCAACCACCTTCTTCTCTTCTAGCCTGGGCACCACCTCCCATACATCATTTTTCATGATGGATGCATACTCCTCCATCATGGTCTCTTTCCACACCATGATGTGCAACTTGCTCATAAGTGGAAGGCTCTTCATCAATAAGTTTGTCATTAATGCCATGTACCCAAGTCTCTCTAGTGGTTTACTTCATCTGAAGCCTCTCTTTAGAATCCCTTCCAGTCTAGAATTACTGACTCTGGACTTAGACCACTTAGGTCGTGGCCTAGTATCCTGCTCCGGTGGAACTGCATCACGCTCCTCCTCCTCCTTATCATCTCGCTCCGGACGATCCTTTCCAACAATCTCCCTCTAAACACCTGTACTTGTACCAGTACCCTGTGTCTGACTCTGTGATCCTATGCTCTGACCTTGTGCCTCCTCAATCTTGTCTCCTGAATCCTTTCCTTGCTGGTCCTATGCTGAAAAATCTCTAGACCTCCTCAATGCACGCTCCTCCTTGAACTGTACATCCCTACACACTATGATATTCCTATGTACTGGCACACATATATTGTAGGCTTTGGAAGCCTCACTATATCCAACAAGTAACCCTTATCTGTTGTGGGTTCCATCTTTGTCCTCTTCTCCGAAGGGACATGACAGTAACATATTTTCCCCATATGCGAAGATGACTCACATCCAGTTTCATACCTATAAATACCTCCTCGGGTGTCAAATTCCCTAGAACTGTGTGGGGACTTCTGTTCAGTATGTATACAACAGTTCGACTAGCCTCCGTCCATAAAAACAGTGGTAAACCCTGATCATGTATCATCGCTCGCACTGCTCTAAATATAGTCCTGTTATTCCTCTCGGCCACTCCATTCTGCTGAGGATTGTAAGGAACTGTGAGTTCCTTCTTGATCCCCGCTGTTGCTCAATAATCCACAAACTCCTTGGAGGTGTACTCATCCCCGTTGTCAGATCTCAAAACTCGAATCTTCTTGCCAGTCTGGTTCTCTACTAGAGCCTTGAACTTCTGGAACCTGTCGAAGACCTCATCCTTGGCCTTCAGGAAGTAAATCAAGGTTTCCTGGAGTAGTCATCAGTAAACAGAAAAAAATATTTGAAGCCACTCACTAACTCCACGCTCATCGGATGACATACGTCTGAATGAATCAAATCCAAAACTCCCTTGGATATGTGCTTGTTTGGTGGAAATGGTCTTCGGGTATACTTTTCCATTGCATAACCTTTGCAAGGGTCGCGTCTCTCTGTTGTGAACTTAGGAAACCCTATGACTTCTTGTCTCAAGTGCCCCAGTGCACCAAAGTGTATGTGTGCCATCGTCGTGTGCCACAACTCCCCCAGGTCTTTGGTTGTACTGAATAATGCTCTCCCTGGCTGAAAATGAAGCTTGTACACCTTCTCTTCTCGAACCCCAATCATCTTGTCCATCTTCTCCCTTGACCCTACTGGCCTGACGAACACCCTTCCTTGACGAAAGGTGACCTCATACCCTTTATCCTCCAAAGTAGAGACCGAGATGAGGTTCTTTGTCAACCCTTGAACATAAAGTATGTATGCAAACCATAGTGGTTTACCCGACTCCCTCTGAAACAAAATTGTGCCAACCCCTTACACCTTGTAGCACTTGTCATCTCCGAACTCTCTAACTAGATTCACGCCTCCCTCCTATAGCCTAGTGAAAAACTCCTTGCGCCCTGTCATATGACAAGATGATCTGCTGTCCACAAAATACATGTCTGAGACTGATATGCTATGTTAAGGTTTAAGCTGTTATTAGAGTTCTTTGCATTTCAATAGATAACAATAACATAAGATAGGATCACTGAGAAATACACAATCACAAGAGACACATCATTTATCCTGGGAAACCCTCAAGGGGAAGAAACCCCAACAAAAACTTCCTTATTATAGACAGCCAATACAATGCCAAGAGATAACTCAAACAAATACAAAAAGTCCTCTCTCAAGAATGCGCCTCTCTCTCTCTCTCTCTCTCTCTCTCTCTCTCTCTCTCTCTTCTCCAACTGCAGCTTTGAAACTTGTCTCTCAATGAACAAGTGAGTGTGTGTCTAAGTGAGGTGCTAGCCTCCTTATTTATACAATTCTGGCACGTGTGGAAGTGTCTCTTCACTGGTAGGGCCGAATTCTCAATCTGGGTGGTTATAACCACCTTTAATATATTCTGGGGCCGACTTCTTATTCTGCCTATTACAATTATATTTTGACCAATCTACAAAAGGGGATTTGGTCCTTTACAATAGATGACATGATCAATTTGCAATGGGGATTGATCTAATGAATAATTCCACAATAATAATTAGAATACACTTTGCAGTTACAGTATTTCAACACTCCCCCTTAACAAGAAGAGTGTTCTTCAACAACATCAGGAGAGAGAGAGGACAACATCATCAACAACATCAGGTGGGTGAGAGGACAACATCATCAATATCATCTTGGAAAACTGACTGGCGTATCTATAAATCATCGAATTTTTTTCTCATCGGCAACATCGTCATTCTCAAAGGAATGAAATCATCATCTGCATCAATATGGATTAGTATAAAACTAATACATCATCATCACAACACGAGGTTGGTCACATCATCACAACACGAGGCTGACTTATCATCACAATACTGGACTGGGTTTACATCACAACTATCAAGCTGGAAGCACAATACTCGTCTTTCTTTTCGTCACAACAATCAAGCTAGAAGCACAATACTTGACTGGCTTTACGTCACAACTATCAAGCTAGAAGCACAATACTTGTCTTTCTTTTCATCACAACAATAAAGCTGGAAGCAAAATACTCATCTTGCTTTTCGTCACAGCTATAAAGCTGGAAGCACAATACTTGTCTTTCTTTTCGTCACATCTATAAAGATGGAAGCAAGGTACTAGACTGGTTTTACGTCACATCAATTAAGTTTGAAGCACAGTGCTAGACATATCTTAACACAACAACTAGACTTGCTTTACGTCACAACGGTTAGGTTGGAAGCACAGTACTAGGCACATCTCAACACAACAACTAGATTGGCTTTACGTCATGACGGTTAAGCTAGAAGCACAGTACTAGGCACATATCAACACAACAACTAGACTGGCTTTACGTCACAACGGTTAGGCCGGAAGCACAGTACTAGGCACATCTCAACACAACAACTAGATTGGCTTTACGTCACAACGGTTAAGTTGGAAGCACAATACTAGATATATCTCATCACAACACTACTCCCCCTTTTGAGGAAGGTCCTTTCGGACTATACCAAGCTTATCTCGAAAGTGCTCAAACTTTACACGAGATAAAGGCTTGGTCAACACATCGACAACCTGTTCATCCGTGCTAACGTACTGGATATTTATGGCTCCTCTCTGCACCATGTCACAGATGTAATGATATCATATCTCTATGTGCTTCGACTTGTCATGGAATACATGATTCTCTGTCATCTTTATGCAGCTTTGGTTGTCACATAGGATCGTGGTTGCTTACATCTCTAGGTCAAATAGACCAGTCAATAACTTACAAAGCCATATAGCTTCGCAGCTGGCAGAACACACAACAATTTATTCTGCTTCCATTGTACTAAGAGCAATGCTGGATTGCTTCCTACTCTGCCATGACATCATGGCTGATCCCAAACTGAAACAACATCCTGAAGTGCTCTTTCTATCAGAGACATTTCTAGCCCAATTTGAATTAGTGTACCTGTTGAAATAATGTAACTGCAAAGTGTATTCTTATTCTTATTTGATATATTATTCATTGGATCAATCCCCATTGTGGATTGATCATGTCAGCTATTGTAACAGGACCAAATCCCCTTTTGTGGATTGGTCATAATGTAATTGCAATAGGTAGAAAGAGAATTCGGCCCCAGAATATATCAAAGAGGCCCCAAAATATAATAAAGGTGGTTATAACCACCCTGAAGAAGAAGTCCGCCCTGCCAGTGAAATGTCACTCCCACACATTCCAGTCTTGTATAAATAAGGAGGCTAGCGCTTCACTTAGAGATACACTCACTTGTTCATTGAGAGACAAGTTTCAGAGCTGCAGTTGGAGAAGAGAGAGAGAGAGAGGCNCATCTTTGGGAGAGGACTTTCTGTACTTGTTTGAGTTATCTCTTGGCATTGTATTGGCTATCTATATTAAGGAAGTTTTGCTGGGTTTTCTGCCCCATAAGGGTTTCCCAGGATAAATGATGTGTCTGTTGTGATTATGTATTTCTTAGTGATTCTATCTTATGCTATTGTTATCTATTGAAATGCAAAGAACTATAATAATGGCTTAAACATTAACATGGTATCAGAGCCAAGCTGAAGAGAGCATCTTTCACAAGAGAAAAGTGAAAAAAGTCACTATTGCCGTACATGCAAATTAGGGATTTTTGTTGGTGGGGTATTTCAGCTCTAAAACCATCTAGAAAAGTGCGCCCTCCCTCAAGGATCATTTTGGCACCTTCAACGCACCTTTTCAGTGGCTAGATCTCCCGGAAAGTGAAACCCTAGTTTCACAAAGTACCAGAAAACAAGAAAACCAGAGTACCAGAATTACCAGAAAACCAGAAGCACCAGTCCAGAAATCCGCAGATCAAGTTTGAGGGGGTAAAAGTTGGATTTTCAGAAATCTGACTGCACCAACTTACTCGCCTCAACTTAGCGCATCTATCCCCTAGATCAAAATTTCAAATTTTGAAGTTTGAAAAATTAGGGTTTCCTCATAAAACCCTAAGTTGCAGTTGCAGTTGCAGTCTCAGAACCAGTTGTAGTTGTAGTATCAGTTGCAGTTGTAGCCGTAGTACCAATTGCAGTCACTCTTGAAGTTCTTAAGAGTTGGTAATGATTACCACTGCTGCCAGATGGAGCCACTACCTGTAAATGCTATCAGAGGTATGTACTCACATATGTTTAAATTGTTAAAATTTAAAGAGTATTTGCATGAGAAGGGATCTCTTTCCATAGATCCAAAAGGATCTCAAGATCCAACACATTCAGAGGAATGATGCAACCCAGGTGTAATTATTCTGATATGCATCCATTTGTTATATTGATCAATGTTGCATGTTTTAGCTATGACCTTCATTCTAACCTTTTCTGAGTCAAGGTATTATATGGATTAAAAGTTGAGATCTTATCCTCTAACCCAACCTTTTGTCAAGATAGCGTATTGTCTTAGTACATAAGACATGTTGAAGAAAGCACTCGTCATCTTGAGTGAAGGAGACGCGAAAGAAAAGCAAGCACTCATTCCCGAGGACAAGGCTCTAGGTTTGATTAATGAAGTTAATAAGATTCAAAGGTACACATAACAAGTTTATGAGTATAGTTGAAATA
Organism: Picea engelmannii; assembly: GCA_009831015.1. Lineage (NCBI taxonomy): Eukaryota > Viridiplantae > Streptophyta > Pinopsida > Pinales > Pinaceae > Picea > Picea engelmannii. The sequence continues at coordinate 672,281 of ML792197.1, forward strand.
ATAGTCTTTGTAAAATATCATACTTGATAGCATGTGAGCACATAGAGGTAAATACTTAACGTAATCATTTGTATGATACAACTAACACCTTTTCTAGGAAGAATCTCGTGTGTTAGTTCCAGGTTGCATGGAGGAATGTTTGATCACAACACTATGAGAGTGTTAACCTCATTTTCGTAATGTATTCCTTACCTTTAATCTTTGCTTCAGACAAATGACAAGTGATAGCTCTAAAGGAGCTACTGTGATGATTGTTTGTGCTATTACTTTATATTGTCAAAAGGATATTACCCTTGCTTGCTATTTTGTTGACCTTGCTGAAGGTCACAGGTAATAACCCTGAGGAAGCTATAGTGAAGGTTGCAGAAGGCAACATGCTATAAAGGAGAGACCATAAATGAAGCAATCATCATTGAAAAAGAAGAAGGTGGCTTGCATAAGCTAAAGGGTCACTCAGAAGCTTCCATGACCCATGCCATTGAGAATCCATGTGAACTTTGGCATAGAAGATTAGCTCACATTAACTACAAGGTGCTACCATACATATGCAAAGCGGTCACAAGTTTACCAGAACTCAAGGTTGACCATGAAGGCGTGTGCAATGGATGTGCACAAGGGAAGAACATCAAGAACCCTTTTCCGAAGAGAGACAACAAAGTAGAAGGAGTCTTATAACTCATTCATTCAGATGTGTGTGGCCCAATTCCATCGTCCTCCATTAGTGGGTATGTATACTTTGTATCATTTATTGATGATTATTCTCGTAAGACCTGGTTGTATTTCTTGAAATCTAAAGATGAAGTGTTCAACAAGTACTCAGGTCAGATAATGGAGGAGAATACACTTCAAAAGAGTTCGTGAACTTTTGTAAAGATGTTGGGAACAAGAGGGAACTCACTACTTCCTATAATACTCAACAAAACGGTGTGGCTGAAAGAAAGAACAGAATGATAATGGAAGCTATGAAGATCATGATCCACGATCAAGATCTTCGTATGTGCTTATGGGCAGAGGCAACAATGACAACCGTATATGTGCAAAACTGATTGTCCCATAGTGCACTTTGGTTCAAGATCTTGGAAGAGATGTTCACCGGAAAGAAGCCAGAGGTAAGCCATCTCAAGATATTTGGCTGCCCAGTATTTATACATATACCGAAAGAGAAAAGAAACAAGCTGGAACCCTCAGGAAAGAAGGGAATATTTGTGGGATACTGTGAGGTCTCCAAGGCCTTCACGACCTATATACCAGGTCACCGCCACATTGAGATCAACAGGGATGTGACCTTTGATGAAGATGCAATGCTCAAGAAATCGAGAAAATGCCAGCTTGAAGAGGTATATGTAGAGGAACCCGTAATCCCCAGAGTTGCAGAATCAGTGAGGGAGGTTCCCAAAGCCACTGAACCAGTGAGAAGTCGTAACTTCCCCTGATGAGGAAATTCTAGAAGATCATGACGTAGCAGAGTTTCAAGAACCTCCCTAGATGACGATCCTCCATAAAAGAAAGCTAGCTTGGGCTAGAGAGATTATTCAAGATGGAGATAAATATAGTGTTCCCGAATGAACCACGAGACATGTGAAGAGACCTAAGCCATTCTCCAATTATATGGCTTCGATGTGTGATCTCCTAGAAAAGGATCCTACCTGCTTTGAAGAAGCCATTCAGAAAAAAGAATGGGCAGATGCCATGACAAAAGAATACCAATCCATAATAAAGAACATTGTATGGGAAATAGTTCCCAGACCAAATAGCAAGGATGTGGTATCGTCCAGATGGCTCTTCAAAATAAAACTTGCTGCAGATGGAAGTATTGAGAAGTATAAATCAAGATTTGTAGCTTGTGTCTTTTCTCAAAAATAAGGCATTGACTATGAAGAGACATTCGCTCATGTAGCCAGATACACTTCGATCAGAACCATCATAGCCCTTGCAGCTAAGATGAAGTGGAAGTTACACCAGATGGACATAAAGACAACGTTCCTAAATGGTGTTATCGAAGAGGAAGTGTATATAGAGAAACCTCAAGGATTTGAAGTTGAAGACATGAAGTCTCATGTCTGCAAGTTGAAGAAAGCCTTGTACGGATTGAAGCAAGCTCCTAGAGCTTGGTATGGCTGGATAGACATCTTTCTGACGATCTTGGGATTTACCAAGAGTAAAATAGATTCTAACCTCTACTTCAAGGTTATGAACGATGAGCCAGTAATACTATTACTATATGTGGATGACTTAATCTTAACTGGAGAAGAAAATCTCATCACTGAATGTAAGAAGAGACTCACTTCATAATTTGAGATGAAAGACCTTGGCCTAATGCATTATTTCTTAGGTCTTGAGGTATGACAGAGTCCAGAGAGGATCTTCCTTAACCAAGGGAAGTATACAGTCGAAATCTTGAAGAGATTCGACATGTTAGAGTGCAAGTCCATGAATACACCCATGGAAACGAAGCTGAAGCTGTTGGTCGATACTTCGTCAGAATTGATTGATGCCACACTGTATAGACATATTATTGGATCGCTGATGTACCTGACGAACACTAGACCAGATATTTGTTTTGCCGTGAACACTTTGAGTCAGTTTCTGGTAGAACCCAGACATGCTTACCTTGTGGCTGCAAAACATGTGATGAAGTACCTTAAGGGTACATTAGATTGTGGTCTCAATTATGATGGAGATCATGATTTCACATTGAGTGGGTACACTGATTCAGATTGGGCAGGAAGTGTTTCTGACAGGAAAAAAACTTCAGGATGCTGTTTCAGTTTGGGATTAGCCATGATCTCATGGCAGAGTAGGAAGCAATCCAACATTGCTCTCAGCACAACGAAAGAAGAATACATTGCTGCATGTTCTGCTAGCTGCGAAGCTATATGAATTCAAAAGTTGTTGACCGACCTATTTGACCTAGAGATGGAAGCAACCACGATCCTATGTGACAACCAGAGCTGCATAAAGATGACAAAGAATCCTGTATTCCACGACAGGTCAAAGCACATAGAGATTCGTTATCATTACATCCGTGACATGGTGCAGAGAGGAGCCTTAAAGCTCCAATACGTTAGCACAGATGAACAAGTTGTTGATGTGTTGACCAAGCCTCTATCTTGTGTAAAGTTTGAGCACTTTCAAGATAAGCTTGGTATAGTCCGAAAGGACCTTCCTCGAAGGGGGGAGTAGTTGCTATGATGATACATCTCTTGCTTCCAGCTTCAGTGCTGTGACGTAAAGCAAGAAGATGTGATGAGACTAGTATTGTGCTTCCGGTTTGACAGCTGTGATGTAAAGCCAATCTAGTATCTTGCTTCCAACCTGATGGTTGTGATGTAAAGCAAGACGATGTGATGAGACTAGTACTGCTCTTCCGGCTTGACAGTTGTGACGTAAAGCCAGTCTAGTATCTTGCTTCCAACATGATGGTTATGACGTAAAGCAAGACGATGATATGAGACTAGTATTGTGCTTCCAACTTGAGAAGCTGTGACGTAAAGCCAGTCTAGTATCTTGCTTCCATATTGAGTGCTGTGACGTAAAGCAAGACGTTGAGATGAGACCAACACTGTGCTTCCAACTTGATATCTGTGACGTAAAGCCAATCTAGTATCTTTCTTCCAGCTTGAGTGCTGTGACGTAAAGCAAGACGTTGAGATGAAACTAGTACTGTGCTTCCAGCTTGAGAAGTTGTGACGTAAAGCCAGTCTAGTATCTTGCTTCCAGCTTGATTGCTGTGACATAAAGCAAGACGAGTACTGAGCTTCCAGCTTAACAACTATGACGTAAAGCTAGTCCTATATTATGATGAGCCAACCTCGTGCTGTGATGATGATGATGTATTAGTTTTATACTAATACATATTGATGCAGATGATGATTGCATTCCTTTGAGAATGACGATGCTACCGATGAAGAAAACTTCCGATGATTTATAGATACGTCAGTCAGTGTTCCAAGATGATATTGATGACGCTGTCCTCCCGATGCTGTTGATGATAAAGGCCTCTCTCTCGTCTGATGCTGTTGTAGAATACCCTTCTTGTTAAGGGGGAGTGTTGAAATAATGTAACTGCAAAGTGTATTCTTATTATTATTTGATATATTATTCATTGGATCAATCCCCATTGTGGATTGATCATGTTGGCTATTGTAACATGACCAAATCCCCTTTTGTGGATTGGTCATAATGTAATTTTAATAGGAAGAAAGAGAAGTCGGCCCCAGAATATATCAAAGAGGCCCCATAATATAATAAAGGTGGTTATAACCACCCTGAAGAAGAAGTCGGCCTTGCCCGTGAAATGTCACTCCCACACGTGCCAGTCTTGTATAAATAAGGAGGCTAGTGCCTCACTTAGAGATACACTCACTTGTTCATTGAGAGACAAGTTTCAGAGCTGCAGTTGGAGAAGAGAGAGAGAGAGGCGCATCTTTGGGAGAAGACTTTTTGTACTTGTTTGAGTTATCTCTTGGCATTGTATTGGCTATATATATTAAGGAATTTTTGCTGGGTTTTCTACCCCATGAGGGTTTCCCAGGATAAATGATGTGTCTCTTGTGATTGTGTATTTCTCAGTGATTCTATCTTATGATATTGTTATCTATTGAAATGCAAAGAACTATAATAATGGCTTAAACATTAACAATACCCACTCAATGTGAAATCATGATCTCCATCAGAACTGAGACCACAATCTAATGTATCCTTAAGGTACCTCATCACATGTTTTGCAGCAACTAGGTGAACATGTCTAGGTTCTACCAGAAACTGACTCAACGTGTTTACGACAAAAAAAATATCTGGTCTAGTGTTCGTCAGGTATATCAGCGATCCAATGATCTATCTATACAACGTGGCATCAATCAATTCTGTCGAAGTGTCGACCAGTAGCTTCAGCTTCGTTTCCATGGGTGTATTCATGGACTTGCACTCTAACATGTTGAATCTCTTCAGGATTTCGACTGCATACTTCCCTTGGTTAAGGAAGATCCTCTCTGGACTCTGCCATACCTCAAGACCTAAGAAATATTGCATTAGGCCAAGGTCTTTCATCTTAAATTCTGAGGCGARCCTCTTCTTACATTCGGTGATGAGATTTTCTTCTCCAGTTAAGAATAAGTCATCCACATACAACAATAATATCACTGGCTCATTGTTCATAACCTTGAATTCRAGGTTAGAATCTGCTTTACTCTTGGTAAATCCCAAGCTCGTCAGGAAACTGTCTATCCTGCMATAGCAAGCTCTAGGAGCTTGCTTCAATCCGTACAGAGCCTTCTTCAGCTTGCAGACATGAGAATTCCTGTCTCTAACTTCAAATCCTTGAGGTTTCTCTATATACACTTCTTCTTCGATGACACCATTTAGGAAAGTTGTCTTTACGTCCATCTGGTGTAACTTCCACTTCATCTTAGCTGCAAGTGCTATGATGGTTCTGATCGAAGTGTATTTGGCTACATGAGAGAATGTCTCTTCATAGTCAATGCCTTCCTTTTGAGAAAATCCACGAGCGACAAATCTTGCTTTATACTTCTTAATACTTCCATCAACAACATGTTTTTATTTTGAAGAGCCATTTGGAAGATACCACATCTTTGCTCTTCGGTTTGGGAACTACTTCCCATACATAGTTCTTTATTATGGATTGGTATTCTTCTGTCATAACATCTTTCCATTTTTTTCTTTTGAATGACTTCTTCAAAGAAAGTAGGCTCTTTCTCTAGGAGATCACACATCAAATCCATATAACTGGAGAATGGCTTAGGTCTCTTCACCTGTCTCGTGGTTAGTTCAGGAACACCATATTTCTCTCCATATTGAATAATATCTCTTTCCCAAGCATGCTTTCTTTTATGGGAGATCGTCATCTAAGGAGGTTCTTGAAATTCTACTATGTCATGATATTCTAGAATTTCGTCATCAGGGGAAGTTAAGACTTCTCTCACTGGTTTTGCAACTCTGAGAACCTCCCTCACTGATTCTGCAACTCTGAGGATTACAGGTTCCTCTTCATATACTTCTTCAAGCTAGCATCTTCTCAATTTCTTGAACGCTACATCTTCATCAAAGGTCAGATCCCCGTTGATCTCGATGTGATGGTGACCTGGTATATAAATCCTGAAGGCCTTGGAGACCTCATAATATCCCACAAATATTCCCTTCTTTCCTGAAGGGTCCAACTTGTTTCTTTTCTCTTCCGGAATATGTATAAATACTGGGCTACCAAATATTTTGAGATGGCTTACCTCTGTCTTCTTTCCAGTGAACATCTCTTTCAGGGTCTTGAACCCAAGTGCACTATGGGACAATCGGTTTTGCACATATACGACTGCCATTGCTACTTCTGCCCATAAGCACATTTGAAGATCTTGATAATGGATCATGGTCTTCACTGCTTCCATTATCGTTCTGTTCTTTCTTTTAGCTACACCGTTTTGTTGAGGATTATAGGGAGTGGTGAGATCCCTCTTGATCCCAACATCTTTGCAGAAGTTCACAAACTCTTTTGAGGTGTATTCTCCTCCATTATCTGACCTGTGTATCTTGATCTTTCTTTCAGAAATATTCTCTATCAAGGCTTTGAATTCTTTGAATTTGCTAAACACTTCATCTTTAGATTTCAAAAAATACACCCAGGTCTTACGAGAATAATCATCAATAAATGATACATAGTATACATACCCACTAATGGAGGACGATTGCATTGTACCACACACATCTGAATGAATGAGCTCTAGGACTCCTTCTGCTTTGCTGTCTCTCTTCGGAAAAGGGTTCTTGTTGTTCTTCCCTTTTGCACATCCATTGCACACGCCTTCATGGTCAACCTTGAGTTCTGGTAGACCTGTGATAGCTTTGCATACGTATGGTAGTGCCTTGTAGTTGATTTGGGATAATCTTCTATGCCAAAGTTCACATGGATTCTCAATAGCGTGGGTCATGGAAGCTTCTGAGTGACCCTTTAGCTTGTACAAGCCACCTTCTTCTTTTCTAATGATGATTGTTTTTTATTTTTTATTTCTCCTTTAGTCCACATAAGAACTTTTCCATCTATAAAGGCAACTCTGAAGCCTTTCATTTCTAAAGCTGAAATGGAGAGTAGGTTCTTTGTCAAACTTGGTACATAGAGTACATCCTTCATCTTCATTGAATTCCCTAAATTAAGCTTGTAGTTTGATTCTCCTACTCCCTTGATGGGATATTGGTATTCATCTCCAAGTGTCACTTTCTGAGAAAAATTCTTTTCTGAAATGCAAGAGAGAATATCTCTTTGACCTATCATGTGCTTGGAGGCACCACTATCAATGAGCCAAGTGTCCTCTCTAGGTGTTATCGATCCTGAGAGGGCCGAGATTAAGACATAGTCTTTAATTTGTTCTCTTAACATCTTTGCGGCTGGATCTTCATCTTCAACTGCATGGGCATGGTGCCTCTTATTTTTCCTTTTGTATTCTTCTCGATTTGCTGGACACTATCTCGCAATATGTCCCATCTTGTCACAATGGTAGCATTGGACAGATGAGTAATCTCTTTCCTTTCGTTGTCCTTTCTTCTGGAATCTCTTTGGTTGAGATTTGTTTTGGGGGTGAGAATCTTTATGAGTTTCTTTCTGGAAGTAGGACTTCTTCCTTCCTCCTTTGGTGTGAGTATCTAGGGCTTGATCATCATCTCTTGCTAGTAACGCTTCTCGGTTAGCTACTCTTGTTTCTTCTTGAATGCATTCTTCCCATAGACCATCAAATTTTAGTTTCTTTGTTCTGGCACAGATCGTTTGGATGAATGCATCCCAAGGTCTTGTGAGACCATTAAGGGCCGTCATTATAAGTTCTTCTTCATCTATAGCATCTCCAATTGCTTCTAGTTGTTCTTTGAATTGGGATATTCTAGAGAAATATTCTTGGATTGATTCTCCTTTCTGCATCCTTGTATTCTTGAGCTGAGTTCTTAGATTCATCTTCCGGTTTATGTTCTTTCCTTTATATAGTCTGCTTAGGGCATCAAACATTTCTTTCAGAGTCTTCTTTGATGACACATAAGGGATCAAGTGATCTTTGATTGAATCTGCAATGATTCTTTTGGCCCTTATCGTGTCTTTTTGATGCTTTGCTTTGTCTGCAGCATCGTCGGGTTCCGATAGTTCTTCTTTGACGAATCTTGCTAGGTCATTCTCTTCAAGAATGAGTCCAATCCTATACTTCCAGGCACGAATGTTTTCCACACCTTCCATCTTGTCAACAAGCTTAGTGCTTGCAGACATATTTTACCTGGAGCTAGGAAAATGACTAAAAAATGAAAATGCTCAAAATCAAGTTCTGAACTTACTAGGAGGTGCGCTTGGCTGAGGCGAGTAGCCTGGTGTGTTTGGATCTGAGAAAATCTAACTTTTACCCCATCAAACTTGATCTGCGGATTTTTGGACTGGTGCTTTTGGTTTTCTGGTACCTCTGGTACTTTGGTACTTCCAGTACTCTGGTTTTCTGGTACTTCTGATACTTTGTGAAACTAGGGTTTCACTTTCTGGGAGATCTAGCCACTGAAAAGTTGCGATGAGGATGCCAAAGTGATCCTTGAGGAAGAGCACACTTTTCTAGATGGTTTTAGGGATGAAATACTTCATCAACAAAAAACCCTAATTTGCATGTATGACAACAATGACGTTTTTCACTTTCTCTTGTGAAAGATGCTCTCTTTAGCTTAGCTCTGATACCATGCTAAGGTTTAAGATATTATTAGAGTTCTTTGCATTTCAATAGACAACAATAGCATAAGATAGGATCACTGAGAAATACACAATCACAAGAGACACATCATTTATCCTGGGAAACCCTCAAGGGGAAGAAAACCCAACAAAAACTTCCTTATTATAGATAGACAATACAATGCCAAGAGATAACTGAAACAAATACATAAAGTCCTCTCCCAAGAATGCGCCTCTATCTCTCTCTCTCTCTTCTCCAACTGCAACTCTGAAACTTGTCTCTCAATGAACAAGTGAGTGTGTGTCTAAGTGAGGTGCTAGCCTCCTTATTTATACAATTTTGGTACGTGTGGAAGTGTCTCTTCACTGGCAGGGCCGACTTCTCAATCTGGGTGGTTATAACCACCTTTAATATATTACGGGGCCTCTTTAATATATTCTGGGGATGACTTCTTATTTTGCCTATTACAATTATATTTTGACCAATCCGCAAAAGGGGATTTGGTCCTTTACAATAACCGACATGATCAATCCGCAATGAGGATTGATCTAATGAATAATTCCACAATAATAATTAGAATACACTTTGCAATTACATTATTTCAACACGCTAGAAATACATGCTATGAAGCAAAAATCCTCCTCGAACCTTTTGGCAAACTCATCCACTGCTACAGAAGATGACATCTGTGGTTGGTTCTTCTTCTTCTTCTCTGGACATTGTGAGGCAAAGTGTCCCATCTTGTGACACTGGAAACATTTAACTTTTGAGAAGTCAATGTTCTTCTTTCCACCCTTCTTTTTCTTCTACTTTCCCTGCCTTTGCTAGCAAGAGCCAACCCTTCTTCATACACAATGTGTGGTGAAGATGATGATCCTGACCGACCAAGTTTGATGTCTTGCACAAAATCATCCCATAATCGCTGCCAATCAGGGAGTTCCTCTCGAGCTACAACTCCATGCACAAACACATCCCATGACTTTGAAAAGCCATTCAGTGCCACACACACCAACTCAGACTCTTCAATTTTCTCACCTACTACGCCTAGCTCATCCCTGATCTGTGTAAGTCGAATAAGATAGTGAAACACACCTTCCCCTTTCGCCATTTTGGTACTTCTCAATATCTCCCGAAGCATTATCACCTTGTTTTCATTTTTACTTTGGTAAAGGTCATTCAAGGAATCCCACTTCTCTTTAGTGGACTTTTTCCCGGTGAGATGAGGGATTATGTGATACTTCACCCCATCAAGGAGTATGCTCTTGAATTTATCCCCACCCTTCTTCCAAGTCACCAATGTAGTTGCATCTGTGGGAGCTGCTTCTTTATCATCAACATGATCAAGGACATCATTGACATCGAAGATAATAGTGACCCTTTCCTACCAGGTGGCAAAGTTTTGAGCACCCTAAAGCATATATTCTATTCTTAAGGTCATGGCCATAGCTGAAAATGATTATGTGATGTAATATGCCCTTCTGTTTTGTAGATCTAAACTCCTCGGTTGCAGATCTAAATTTTCCTTTGTAGACCTACACTTCTCTGTTGCATATCTGAATTTTTTTGCTGCAAATCTAAACTTTTCTGCTGCAAATCTGAAATCCTCTGTTGTTATTTTCAACATATCCACTTGTAATACTGCTTCAACAGTCCTGCTTTGATACTATGTGAATTTTCTTTAAACCCAACACAATAACTAGTTAAATTTCACTTAAAATAGATTTCGCTAGTTTATTTTCTCAACAAATAATTATGCACAATAGAATATTAAACGAGGAACATAACATTAGAAGAAAACAACAATCACATCACATCTACACAAATATTTTTGGACAATAGTCCCTGAAAAAACCTCAGAGGGAAAACCAGTGTAGGAGATTTGAAGATTTTATTATTCAACAGGAAAATATAGAGATCTTCTTACAGTAAATCGACCCCAATAAAACACTGATCAAAACCTCAATGTAAAGCTTCCAAGATAAAGTACGACCCCTCTTTCTGTTAAATTTTGAGCTTGATATCTGATCTGGAGGTTAACTCTTTAAATTATGTGACACTTTGAATTTAGCTTAATACGATTCACAATGCATAATCAAAACTGAACAACAATAACCATATAGATTTACTAGCATGCATATTCACAACACATATACCCTAGGGAAACCCTATACAGGGAAGAAAACCCCAACAAACAATCCCCTTTTATTGCAAATAGAATGTATGATCAATTACAAAACATCCACCATGAAATTCTGCACTTGAATAAGCTTGCCAAGATGACTTTGACTTGACTGTATGACCTGTAAATACAACGTAACCTTGCTGTCCTCTTTCTGCTGATATATACTAGCACTGCTACAAGAACCTTGCTGTCCTCTTTCTGCTGATATACACCAGTGCTGCTATAAGAATAATTTCACTGCCTTTATTCCTTCGCTGCCTTTACTCCTTCTCCCTCACGCTGCATAACCAAAGGTGTGTAGAATGAGGGTCGACTTCTGTATATGAAGGTGCATAGAATGAGAGAGTGTGAGCTCGAATTAGATAGGAGTTTGCATGTGTTTCACAACTCAATTTTACACTTAACTCGAATTAGAACTAGACTTGAGACTTCACTTAGTTCGAATTAGAACTGGACTTCAACTCGAATTAGAACTGGATATGCATGCGAAGCATCTCAACATGCACTTGACATGCATGCAACTCGTCATGCATCATGCATGCATGCAACATGCAACATGACATGCATGGCTTGACAACTTTGATTTTGACCGCTTCGACCTAGACATGCAACTTTGACTTTTACAACTTGAGTTTGACAACTTAGCCTTGACATTCACCTCGACTCTTTACAATTCGACTTATTACATGGCAATTCAAATTTCTTCATGGTGGATAATGTTACACGTGCCAACGCATTAGATCAATAGATTTACATTTATTTCATAAGGAAGATTGCTTGTTTCTAGCTCATACAAATTGTACATTCAACCTAACTTTTTCTAGATGCCTTGACTTTTGCTCATGGCTCACAAGGCTTGACTATGCTCACAGAGGTTGTATGTTCCCCTTGAATTTTGCACTAATCTGTCTTTTCTCACAAAGGTTGTATGTTCCCCCTGACTTTTTCACTAGACCGTCTATGCTCACAGAGGTTGTACGTTCCCCCTGACTTTTGCATTAGACTTACATCTTGACTATTGTCTTAGACTTACAATACTTATTCCTTTGCCTTGGCTAGACTCAAAAGATCATATAGCATCTCGTTCGTCCTGAATTTTGGTTTGAATCAAAGAGGTTGTACATTCCCCCTGGCTTTTGTCAATACCTCACAAGACTGGTTGATTCTCTAAATCTCCCTGGCTAGCCTTAGGGTGGCCCACATGGCCTCTCATTGGAGAATAACTATCGATGCTGTCAAATTTAACACTTTCAACCTCTATAAATCCAAATGCTCGAAAAAAACTTGCACAAGTGACTCTGCATAAACTGTACAGCCCCTGCGTGAGCCCTGCGTCACCCTTGACGGTTCCTTTGCTGGTTGAAGTATTTGGCCTCTGCTTGACCCTGAAAGTGAGTCGATCTACAACTAGAAGTCCTCCTCTTTCTCCTTGCAAAACTCTCTTCTCGCAAATCCTAGATCGATGCTCCTCTAATCCATCTCTCAACTATCTAATGTGCCCCCCTTAGCCAAGTCGATTCTCCTTATACTTAGTTGAGCAAATGAAAACCTTAATCTCATAAGGATGGAGGGATGATATTAACTCTCCCTCACTCTCCAAGATGGATGGCTAAGATTAAAACATCCATCATTTAAATTATTTTTCACTTTAACCTTAGAAAAGGTGTTCAATAATGTCAACTGAAGAAAATAACACATCAACTGTCCTTTTCCTAAGTTAGACTTAGGGAAAAGTTTAATTTAATCAACTTGAATAATGTTTCATTGTCCCCCACCATACTAGGACGCTGTAATGTGTGGACGACCTTCCTTGCTACATTCTCAACATCTCACACACATAATTTGTATAACAATGAAATTAAACACAATCAATCACCATGAACTTAGAAATTTTATCTTGGAAACCCAAATGGGAAAACCAACTATGAATGAGGTTCAGTTATTCATTATGGAAATATCTGGTTACATTTATTTCTTGGTTCTATGCCTCTTCCTCTCTTGGCCAAAAGGACCCTTTGAGAATGATAGTCGTTATCACAAGATTTGTACTTGTGCAAAGCCCTCCATTGTCACCACTGAAAGTTTCTACCACTGTCACCTAAGTAGAGACTTCCCTCGTTTTAGTGATGGAAGAAGGTCCACCACAATGGAGGCTTCCTTGGTGACCTCAAGGGATCAAATAAAAATATTATCTAAGCCTATAACCCCCTATCTTGGTCACCTGAAGGTTAGGTCTAGGTCTAGGAGAGGTAAGAAAGATAACAAGGTAATTGGTTCATCTGTACGAGACAATAAAAAATTTGGAGCATAATATAGACAATAACCAATTTATATAGTTCATAAATGACCTCTTAGAAACTAGATAATCAATAAATTAAATGACTGTTGCAAAATTACAACAGTAAATCAATGTACAACAACAATTAATGTTTTGCAACAGAAACAAGAAAAAGTACTAAGAAATGTAGCAATTTAGCATGTAAAACAAACCTTCAACATGTACAATAATATCCAATTGCTAGATCTGAATGCTGAGTATCTTAAGCCACTTTTCTGCGTATGTATGCAACAAATTAAAGTAAAAATTAGTGGCTGTAGCAAAATTTTGTAACAACAACAATAAATATCATTAGTTTGCTAGAGTTAGGTTTATAGAAGTGAGTAAGATTGTTTTGAGAGAGAGAATGCTAATTCTAAATGCAATTTTCACCACAAGGATATAGCTTTAGACTAGTGCCGTTATCTTTTAGGGCTTATGGAGTCGAGCATCAACCACTTTGAAGATTGAACTAGATGACATAGAAGAATGAGGTTTAAACACTAAGGTGCAAATCCTCTTGGGCCTTAGGACTAAATCTTCAAGAAAATGACCCCTAGGGTGCAAAGCCTCTTTGGCCCTAGCTGTCATTTTCTCTCTTCTAGATAACCTAGGTCAAGGATCAAAACCCTAAGTACAAAGCGTCTTGGGCCTTAGGTTCTTAACCCTAGCAAATAATGCTTCCACAAAACTTGGACAAACAAAGCGTATGGAGAGAAATACTTATGTCTCCTCCGTAGAGTTTTACCAAGACAAAGTAACTTGCAATAAAATAGTAATTATCATCTTAAACATTAACAATGACATTAAATTGCAACAATTACTTAGTTATCCAAATCGCTAGGCCATAAATAACCCTAGTTGCAACAACACATTATGCAAGAAAAACAAAAGAATCCACAAATTTCCTTCTCCAAAAGTAGTGCGTGAGATCTAAGACACAAAAAGAGAGAAATAACCAACTTTTCTAAAGTTGCACTCCCAAAAATGTGAGAGGAAGTGATATCCAAATGAGAGTAGTGCTAGCGTTATTTATAAGAAAACCCTAGCGCTACAAAAGTCACAAAAAGTGAAAAGTCATATCTCTTAGTGGGGCTGATCCCTCATGTTTTACTTTACAAATGTCAAAACATGAAAAATAGTACATAAATGGTCACACATGTGGTGACGTCATGCCTCCAATGGGGTAGGAGGGCCACTCCAAGGCCACGTGTCATCGTTTGAGGTACACGTGTGGTGGAAGAATGCTATGCCACATCTCAAAGTCATCACTGGCATCCAAGTGGTAGTAAACCCCATCATCTTTGTCAAACCCTAGCATTTCATCATCATCTAAATGCCGAGTGTCCAAGGTGCAAGGGGTGGCGTCCAAAGAGGAGAAGGTTGTATATCATCTCTGTGTTTCCTCCAATCAGATCCCTTTGCAACATCCTCCAACCAGTGTAAGATAGCCTCTAGGGTGTAGAGCCCAGGGTGTGGGCTTTCTGCCCATCTCTGTGCCACCATGATCAAATTTGTCAAAAATCAAGCCTATCTATCCATCGTCCAAGGTCCTGAAGATGTGAGAGCCATTGTCTGAATGTGTCAAGTCACTGGGTGACTGACTGCTCTGCATCACACGTGCCATATCCTGTAATAGAGGCACAATGTCTTGGGTGAAATTCTGGGGCGTCCTTCAAAGAACCATGTCAGGGGCATCCAAATCAAAACAAAATATGGAATCAAAATATGGAGAAATTTTTCCCATCTATTTGATTTCCTCCTTTCCATAGTGATTGTTAGATTATTTTTCCAATGTCATTTAATACTTCTAGAGGCGTTGAGAGAGTGGAGAACATATATGAAGGCAACAATGAGAGGACGTATTTTATCAGGGTTTTACGTGTGTATGGATTTATCCATTGTGTCACCCAAGATATAATCTCTCTTTTGAATTTTTCAAGAACATGAAGCTAGTCTTTTGTTCCCAATTTGTGAGTGGCAATTGGGATTCTCACATATGCAATTGATCTATATTTGAGTTCATATGGGAAAATCCAAAATCACAGATATTCTTGATAATCTGGGATTGTCAACTGTAGAAATTTCAGGTCCTATCAGCAGTCTTCTTGGT
>ML792197.1:704044-723409 GCA_009831015.1 Picea engelmannii
GCTGCTCGACTGGAGGTTGCCCCCTCGAAGAGGCCTGTGAACATTTCTATCTGAATCAAAGTGCTATTTCTGTTGCTATTTCGTATATCATTTCTGTGTATTGTGAATATTATGCTGGATATTTTATTGTTATTCTGTCATTTCTAGCATTTCATTTCTGTTCTGCATATTTTATACGAAATAGCAACACTTCTTCTTACATCCGCCTTATTCTATTTTATTCTATTAGGTCTTCTTACATCCGCCTTATCAAAGCAAGAAAATCAAAGAAGAATCATGGGAATATGTCCAATGAAGATCAATTATAGATATCTTATGAAGAAGTAGCAAATTTCATGAAAAAACTTAAGAAAGGAACTGGTAAATTCAAAGGAAAACTACCTCTTGAATGTTTTAATTGTGGAAAAGTTGGACATTTTGCCAACAAATGTCCCCATACAAAACAAGAAGAAAGTGATGGTGAATAAACTTACAAAGAGTACAAGAAGATAAAAATTGGAAACAAGAAGAAAGTCCACAAAAAGAAGAAGACCTGCTACACCAAAGAAGAAAACAACTCATATGAAGAAAGTGAAGAAGAAGAAGGAGAATCAGAGCATCTATTTATGCGTATAGAGAAAAATGATAATCCTACTAAAAATACTTTTGGTATGGATGAATACTCTGAAGAGGAAGGTGAAGTAGATCTTGAAGTGTAATTTCTTAGTGCTTTGGAAGAGCTCAAACAATCTAAAAAGAAGACTAAGTCACTAAAAGGACATTTACTAGAGGTTAAGGAAACACATAAATCAAGAGAAAGAGAAATCTCAAAAACAATCAATGAAAATGAACAAATCATCATTGACTTGAAGACTCAACTCCAAGAATCCAAAAGAATAGAAGAGGTCCTAACTGAACAACTTAATGAAAAACAACAAGACTGTGAGAAACAAGAAGCTGAATTTTTCCTTCTGAAAAAGGAACTTGAGAAAGGAAAGAATCACTCAAGATTTGAAAACAATTCAAAAATATTGGATGACATTCTGAATAGTCAAAGATCACCAAAGGATAAGACAATACTTGGTTATGATAAAAAATCTACCTCTACAACACATAAGATAGACAAAAGACAAATCAATTATGCAGATGCTCTTAAGAGCACCTTAAAAATTGAAAATAACAAGATGAAGAAGACACCATTAAAGATTGTTCATAATAAACTGACGTCTGCATCTCCCACAAAACATAAAGAAGACAAATGGAATATAATATCTAGAAGAAATCCTCCTAATAGATATCAACACATCTTTCTTGGATATTTCTACTCTCACAATAACTTTGGACATAAAGCAGTACATTGCAAGGCTTATAGAAAAACATACATTTATAGAAATAATAAAAAATATAAAAGAAGAAAAAATAATCCGAAGAATAGAAATTACAATTAATTCTCTCCATTATAAATGTTCAATATTGAATGCAAGAAGTGCAACAATTATGGTCATCAAACCAATGAATGCATGCTAATCACAAAAACAATTTTGTTTATCACTCAAGATAAAAAAAATATGGAAATAAAAACATATGGAAGATACAAAATGCAAAGTAGCCCTATATGCCAAGAACAAAAAGTGTCAATGGTACATTAACAATGGATGCTCCAAACATATGATATGAGATAGAAGTAAATTTCTCAAACTAACGATGAAGGAAAAAGGAAGTGTCACATTTGGAGATAATGTATCTACTAAAATACTTGAAAAATGCACAATCACCTTGGGAAACAAGAAAAACAAAGCATAAAATGTGTTACTAGTTGAAAATATGAAGCCTAATCTTCTAAGTGTAAGCCAAACTTGTGATCAAGGGAATATACTCATTTTTGACTCTTAGAAATGTTAAATAAGAGAAGAAGGACCATGACAATTAGTTTCTATTGCACCAAGAACCTCAAGCAATGTGTATATCTTAGATATTAAGGAAGAAGAAGAATGCCATATGAGTCAAGCAGATAAAAGCTAGTTGTGGCACAGAAGGATGGGACACTTGAGCTTTGATAACCTAATCAAAGATAGTAAAAAGGGATCTGCAAAATACATGCCAAAAGTCATCAATCCCTCAGATCCTGTTTGCAAACACTGTCAATTAGGAAAGAAGACATGAGTCAGATTCAAGACAAAAGAGCATTCTACATCAAAAGCCTTGGCGATTATTCACACTAATATCTGTGGGCCCTCTAGGACTAGAAGCATACAAGGAGAATACTACTTCATGTTTATCATTGATGACTACACAAGCATGACTTGGGTATATTTTCTCAAAGAAAAATCCGAGGCATTTGAAAAGTTTAAAGCATTCAATACTTATGTAGAGAATGAAGCAGATCTCAAAATAAAATGTTTAAGATTAGATAATGGAGGGGAATTTACCTCTAAAGAATTCAATAAGTTTTGTGAAGATCATGGAATAAATAGACAGTTCTCAGCTCCAAGATCTCCTCGAAAAAATGGAGTTGTGGAGAGGAAAAATAGAACTGTTCAAGAGGATGCAAGAACTATGTTGAATGAAGCCAAGCTTCCAGACAAATTTTGGAGAGATGCAATATATACAACAATTCATATACTTAACCGAGCACAACTTAGAACTTTCCATGATAAAACCCGTTTATGAATTGTGGTTTGGAAGACCAACATCTGTGAAACATTTCAGAGTCTTTGAAAGTAAGTGTTACATCAAGAGGGATGCAGATAATATAGGGAAATTTGACTCTAGATCAAATGAAGGTATATTTTGGGGATATTCACCTAACAAAAGATACACATTCTATAATCTAAGATTACACAAAATAGTGGAAAGTGCAAATGTAAAAATAGATGATCTAAAATTGAGAAAAATAAAATCTCAAAATGAAACAAAAATTGATGAATGGAGAAGAACCAATGATGATGAAGAAGATGGTGAATCATAAGATGAAGAAAATGATGAAGAGTTGCAAGAAAATGAACCATACAATGATGAATAAAACATTCAAGAAGAGACACCCATGCCAAAACTACCATAAAAAAGGGTTCAAAATAATAATCCAGAAAGTCAAATTATAGGAGACAAGAGTGTTGGAGTAGAAACAAGAAGGAAACTCTTATATGAATAAAAAACAATGATTTATCTAATAGAGACTAAAATTTTTGCAGAAGCCAATAAAAGTGAAGATTGGATAAAAACAATGAATGAGGAACTTGATAAAATAGAGAAAAGTCTGTCTTGGAAACTGGTTCCAAGAACTAAAGATAAAATTGTGGTAGGAACCAAATGGATATTCAAAAACAAACTCAATGAAAATAGACAGATCATGAAAAGTAAAGCCAAACTAGTATGCAAGGGATATGCCCAAGTGGAAGGATTTGACTTTGGAGAAACCTTTTCCCCAATAGCAAGATTGGAAACCATTAGAATGTTTTTAGCATTTGCATGTTTCAAAAACTTCAAAATCTATTAGATGGATGCCAAGTCAACATTCCTGAATGGAACCTTAGAAGAAGAAGTCTACATAGAACAACCTGCAGGGTTTAGGTTGAAAAAACAAACAAACTATGTATGCAAGTTAAAGAAGGCTTTGTATGGTCTTAAACAAGCCCCTAGAGCATGGTTCTCAAGACTTGATCAGTATTTGCAACAACAAGGATATAAGAGAGGAACTACTGATAGTAATATATATATATATATATCAAAATTAAAGAACAAAATATGATTGTTGTAGTGGTATATGTGGATGATATAATATTTGGAAGTAATCTGACTATACTAAGAAAAAAGTTTGCCACATAAATGCAGAAAGAGTTTGAGATGTCTATGCTAGGTGAACTAACTTTCTTATTAGGTTTACAAGTTACTCAAACAAAAAAATTCATGTTCATATGCCAAAGTAAATATGTCAAAGAAATGCTCAAGATATTCCAAATGGAATATTGCAAACCAATGAGCACTCCTATGGCCACAAGATGCAAACTGAGCTTAGATGATGATTCACCAAAAGTAGACTAGACTATATATAGATCTATGATTGGAAGTCTGCTCTATGCAACAACAACAAGACCTGACATAATCCAGGTTGTAGGATTAGAGGGTAGGTTTCAATCCACACCTAAAGAAACTCACTTAAAATAAGTAAAAAGGATATGAAGATATTTACAAGCTAACTTAGACTTTGGTTTATGGTATCCAAAAACAACAGAGTTTACTTTGAAAGCATATACCGATGCAGATTGGGCAGGTAGTATAGGTGATAGGAAAATAACCAGTGGAGGAGAATTCTTCCTAGGAAAGTGTATGGTGGCATGGATAAGTAAGAAACAAACATCTATATCACTATCCACCACATAAGCATGATACATTGCTACTGGATCTTGCTGGACACAAGTGATATGGATGAAACAAATCCTAGAAGATTTACAAGTGAAATATGATCATCCAATCACTATTAACTGTGATAACACCAGCGCTATAAGCATCTCTAAGAATCCTGTAATGCATTATAAAACCAAACATATCCCAATCAAATACCATTTCCTCAGAGATCAGGTTAATAAAAAATTGGTGAAAGTAGAGTATGTAGACACAAAAGAACAAATTGCAGACATTTGTACAAAACCCTTACCCAAAAGCACATTTGAAAATCTTAGACATAAATTAGGAGTAATCTCCGTCCATAAATGAACTATAAAAGATTCATTAGAAAAGGAAGCACAAAGACAGGGGGATAATAATCATAGGGGGAGCAAAGAAATATCCCTTCTATCATTTCTATCAAAGGAGGAGGACAAGCAGTAAAATTCAAGCTATAAAAATCAAAAAGAGGGATGATATAGCAAAAGGAAATTTTACTATGTTGTCATCAATGCCAAAGGGGGAGATTGTTGGAAGTCTAGTTGTCATTGATGTCAACAGTGCGCAGGACACAAGCTCAAAAAATAGTGCTGCATCATGCAGGACACTAGCGCTGCATCACGCAGAATGCAACCTCAGAGAAATAGCACTGCATCGCACATAAATCACACATGATGCTAGCATAGGAGAAATAGCGTTGCATTGCGCAAAGATTGTGTAGGACAAAAAATCAAGAGAAATATTGTTGCATCACACAAAGATCGCGTAGTAAGAAAGATCAGGAGGAATAACAATGCATCGTGCAATGATCACGCAAGACACAAGCTCAGGAGAAATAGCGCTGCATTGCGCAAAGATCCCGCAGGAAGCAAACTCAGGAGAAATAGTTTTTCATTGCACAGAGATCAAACCGTTGAAAAATATTCTAGATCAACGATGATAGATGTACCACACCTCATCCACCTAACCTACTGCGCACGACATGGAAGTAGTATTAAAACTACATTGTTGAGTCCCCTACCATGCATGACATGGAAGTAGTATTAAAACCACATTGTTGAGTCCCCCACCGCGCATGACATGGAAGTAGTATTAAAACCACATTGTTGAGCCCCTTATCGTGCATGACATGGAGGAAGTATTAAAGCCCCATTGAGACAACTTTTGAAAGATACAAAAGGCGCAACCTCACTGCGACAAGTTTCTAGACACGAAATGTGCAACACCATTGCGACAAGTTTCCTAGTTACGAGAGGCACAACCCCATTACGAAAAGTTCAAAGATACAAGAGGTGCAACTCATTGAGTTAAGTTCCGAGACACAGAAGGCACAACACCATTACAAAATTTTTTCAAGACACGAGAGACAAAACCCCATTACGAAAAATTTTGAGTTACAAGAGGCACAACATCATTGCGATAAGTTTTCGAGACATGAGAGGCGCAACCCCATTATGACAAGTTCTGAGACACAAGAGGAACAACTCATTGCGACAAGTTCCGAGACATGAAAGGTACAACACCATTGCAACAAGTTTTAGAGACACGAGAGGCACAAACCCATAATGACAAGTTCAAAGACACAAGAGGCGCAGTTCATTGCGACAAGTTCTGAGACACGAAATATGCAATACCATTGCGACAATTTTTCGAGAAACGAAAGACACAACCCCATTGCAACTTAAGCCATGATTGTTGCCTTAAGTTAAATGACCTGGAAATGGGTTGAGGGAAGGGACTAGGTGCCCAAGAAAGTCAGGCATGGAAATAAACTATCAAGATTGAATCCTGATTGCAATCCAACGATAGACGAGTTTCGATGAAAATAAGGCGTTGTGTAATGATAAAAGTGATAGTCTTAGTCATATTTTTTTAAGAGTTTCTCAGATTGACCATTTCATAAGGAATGTTGACATAAGAGAAATAAACTTAATTAATTTAAAGGGGTCTTGAAAGTCAATTCAATTTAATGTCAATAAAAACCTATTATTAATGAACAGGTACATTGATTCATTGACAAGACACAATGGTTCAGTGATGCACACCGTTTGGTAAGATATATGAAGAATGAAAGTGTGATTCAGGAGATATCTGAGTATACCTAAAGCAGAGTCACCAGAACATATGAGAGTAAAAATAAAAACTGTGGAGTGAGGGTGGAAGGGATGAGCTAGGAAGGACTATAGTCCTTTTTAGATAGAATCCTGAAACAACAAGGGTCGATGCCTCCCTTCAAGCTAGTGCTTGAAGAATTCAGGGGGTTGGACCCTCCTTTCAAGTTGGTGCTTGAAGAAGCAGGGAGTTGTAGCTTCCTTGAGTAGGTGCTCAGAAAAGGAAGGGGATTTGTGTCTCCTAGAATTCGTGCTCTAAAAAGGATTAGTGTCCTTCACAATAACATCTTGCTGTAATACAAACATTGTAATTCTTATTATTGATAAAAAAATAATTATTTTATTTAATTCATTGTTAATTTATTTCCGTGGTTGAAAAGTTTTAAAAAGAACGATTAATTGGATAAAAGGTAATACTGATTCAACCCCCCCGTATTTCCAACATATATCATCGACAAATGACCCTTCATGTTATTTAAATAGAGGTCATGTACCAATCAGATACTAATCCATGGATCAATTTAGCCATTAAGATTGAGGAGAATATGAGCCGTTAAATCACTCTATGTTAGGAACATATCGTGATTGCCGAATTTCCTAAATACAAATGCATACTAAAGAAACACACTTTTACCTAACGATACAGTAGACCAAGTTGATATTAACTAACTTCTAAGTGTCTAAATATATTCACAACCCACGTTATGAAAGTTTTTACAAACATAAAATAACATTTGTTTAATACTTATCATATCATTATTCAATTTCATGTTGTGTCTCATTATGTATTTCTTGAAATTAGGTGGATTCTAAAAGTTTTTAGGAGGATTTTAAGTATTCAACAATGGTTCTTGATTAGCATCCAAAATAAGAATTGAATCTTTGGTTGATTGAGAAACATAAACAAAATATAGAAATCCTACCACACTTCTATTTACACTAGTGATTGTACTTGCACCATTCTCTAGTTGAGTCAAAATTGTGATTTTAACAGGTCATTTATAGAGTGATTATGAAACCCAAATATAATATAGAATTCATACCGCAACTTTATTTTCAAATGCGTTTCTACTTACAATATTCTTTTTTACGTCTTAGATATTTGGATATTACATTTCTATTGTTATATTAGTGTTGTCGGCTAGACCCTTTAATTGTAATTGTACCCTTTGTTCCCATATATACCAAGGAGACCAAGTTTTAGAAATCATCTCATCTTGTACATTGTTCTATTGTAAAAGGAGGTTTCCCCCTTGAAGAGGCTTCACATTCACTATTCTCTCTCATTCTCAAGATGTGGAGTTACTTCTATTTCCCTTTTTATGCTATTTGGGTGTTTGATGCATAACATTTGGTTTTAGAGCATATAATCCTTGGATTTGGCTCATTCAAATGAATCATCTAATTTTTTTTATAACATTGTTTTGGAATATTTTCAGACCATGAAAGTTTTGGGATATTTACAATACACATCATACTACCTATGGTCAAATGTTTTGGTTCTATTAATCTACACTTTCGAAGATATAGCCTATGTGTTAGAAAATAGGGAAAATAGAAAAACAATGTACTTATTTTTTTTTTTCCATCAACTAGATCAACATAGGAGATAAACAGATCCAAAACAAACAATATTTCTGAGTACAAAATAAAATATAGCTTACCTCCAAAATCAAATGAGAGGTGTACCCGTCACATGTATAGATGTATGCCCCTATAGGCATGCTCAGATGAAGTTTAGGTTCATAGATCAAACCTCTATGGTTTGATCTCTGTCAAAAGAACTATGGGACAATTTTTCCATGGATAGTAAAACCCCAATGGAAACAACAATAATCCAAAGTCATAATAGAAAACAACCCCAATAGGAAACCCTTCAATAAACAGTGAAATCTCAACAAGGAAATCAATCACAAGGGAAACCTTAGATCTGGAATACAAGTGTCAAACCCTCCATTAAGAAAACACAAACTCATATTTGAAATACAAATGGCTCCATAAGAAAATACAAGCTTAGATCTGGAGATACAAGTGGTTCCATAAGCAAACAACTCAGATGTAGAAATATAAGTAGCTCTATAAGCAAACAAACTCAGATCTGGAGAAACAAGTGGCACTATAAGAAAACAACTAAGATATGGAAATATAGGTAGCTCCATAAGAAAACAACTCAGATTTGGAAATAAGTGACACCATAAGAAAACAACTCAGATTTGGAAATACAAGTAGCTCCATAAGAAAACAACTCAGATCTGGAAATAAGTGGCACCATAAGAAAACAACTAAGATCTAGAAATAAGTGGCACCATAGGCAAACAACTCAGATATGGAAATAAGTGGCACCATAAGAAAACAACTCAGATCTGGAGAGACAAGTGGCAAACCCTGTCACAAAAAGGTAGCCAAAGGAAAGGAAGCACTCGTGTCCCTAAAAGGGAGAAACAACCACTGAAACAGGTCCGACTGCAAGGGAGATAGATCCGAAAACAAGAGGGGCATAACCGACATCAAGAGGGGCAGATCCGACAACAAGGAGGTGGAGCCAACAAGGATGGCACCCTCAACACAGTGGCAACCATCGAACCCTCACAACATACAACAACAACCCATAGTTCACTCAAAAGAAGGGGTCGCAACACCTACAACAGTCCGAGGCTCCTCCAAGAAGTCAAGAAGTAGTTTGCGGGGATTTGGTAAGGTCCACGACAACCGCAACAAGCAGAACAGTCAAGGAATAAACTTCTAAGCCAACAGACAAGAACAAAAGTAGAATCTCCCAGCCAAGCATCCAACCATACCTCAGTTCTGAATACTGAAAGACCACTAGGATAGTTGTACCATAAACAAAGAAGGCAATTTGAGGTAGCTGTAGAAAGTAGGGAAGAGTGAGGAGAGTGAGAGTGAGTGAATCACAAAAATACAAAGGGTAGGGTCTAATTTATAGTTAGGGAGAGGGGTTAGGGTAATTAGAATTATATTTAATTATTGACATTTAATTAATATAAATATTAATTAATATTTAATTAAAACCCTAATCACATAAATAAAACCCTAATCCCATAAATAAAATCCCCATCACATAAAACAAGATCCCCATCACATAAAACATGAGTGAAACCAAACAACAAAGGGTTACCT
Organism: Picea engelmannii; assembly: GCA_009831015.1. Taxonomy (NCBI): domain Eukaryota; kingdom Viridiplantae; phylum Streptophyta; class Pinopsida; order Pinales; family Pinaceae; genus Picea; species Picea engelmannii. The sequence continues at coordinate 713,656 of ML792197.1, forward strand.
TTTAAGACAAATTCAAGGGGAGTTACATAATGGAAAAACATGTCCGCATGAGTCTCATAGAGACCTATAAACTTTATCATCATTGCATAAGAGGGTACATCAACAATGTGACCAGGTTCATCTTTATAGACACTCCTAGATACATCCCAGGAGAGAGGAAGATGATCACACATCAACACATCTTGGTATTACACTAAGATCTACCTAGTCAAGAACCAGGTTGTCCCAAAACACATCTAGGGTCTTATCCACCAAGGTACAAGACCAAGGATCAACCCATGCATTAAGCAAGGGTTCCCTGGAACACATCCAGGGGCCCTAGACACATTTAGGGACTTACTCCTTGGTCCAAGACCAAGAACCCCATTCATCTACTAGGGACCCTCACAAGGGTCTTTCTGCTTGGTTCTAGACCAAGAACCCTAGTCATCTACTAGGGGCCCTCACAAGGGTCTTTTTCCATGGCTCTCACTACTTGGTCTCATATCAAGAAACCCTAGGAGTGTGATGGGGACCCTAGTCTATAGCTAGGGTATTTTCCATACTCCAAAGAATGTCTTTCGCAACTCCATTAATTTCAACACTCCCTCTCAGTAAGAGAGGAATTCTCAGCAACACCAAGCTTGTCTCGAAAGTACACATACTTTGTCAATGACAGAGGCTTGGTCAAAATATCTGTGTTTTGTTCCGCCTTTAGAACATACTGAATACTGAGAATGTTCTTCTGCACTATGTCCCGAACATAGTGATATCTCATCTCAATGTGTTTTGTCATAGAAACACATGAATCAAAGAGAGCTTTACACAACTCTGGTTATCACAGTTGATTATTGTGGGTTCCAACTCAACACTGAACAAATATGAGAGTATCTTTCTAAGCCATGCTACTTCTATAATGAAAACACTTGCAACAATGTATTCTGCCTCTACAGTGCTCTGGGCTATGGAGCCCTGTTTCCTGCTGGACCAGGAGATCATAGTTGAACCCAAGCTAAAACAATATCTGGAAGTACTCTTCCAGTCCACTGCACTGCCCATCCAATCTGAATATGTATAACCATGAAGCATTACTCCTCCACTGAAGTGTATCTAAGCCCATAGGCTATAGTATCTTGTGTTAAGTTTTCATAGCATTAGGTTAAGCATGAATTTCATTCCATTTTATCAAATAACCATAACCATAAATGCTGCAGCAACCAAGATCACAAGAAGAAACACCATGCACAAGTACACAAGATATATCCTGGGAAACCCTTCTCAAACAAGGGAGAAAAACCCAGCCAAATACTTTTCTATATTATTCAAGAGAAAGACCTTTCACCACCAGAATGACTTAGCACACAAGAGGGTGCTTAAGCCCTAGAAACCCTAGTGCCCAAGAGAGGTGTGCACCCTTGCCAAAGAGAAGTACTTGTTGAAATTACCAAAACATATGTGGAGGATATAATTCTATAATGGAGAATCATCTCCTACTTATATTAGACTTTGATTGATTTAGCAAGGGCGTCTTATTGGCACAAGAGGACCGACCTCTCTAAGTCAAACACACTTTATTATTATAATTAATATTTTCATTATTAATTATCTTCTTTATATTAATTATATTAACATAGGGCCGACCTGTACCCTTTACATAATAACTAGGGTTACAAGTAGGTCTAACTCTTGAAAAATATAGAACAAATGATCTGATACACCCACTAGTGCTCATCCATTAGGGGTCACATCCATAGGGATGCCATAGACCTGAGTCATTGCATTACACAGATGAGCTAGGTCCTCACACGCGCACTTATGATCATCCATAGTCATGTCTTCTCTACATATATGCTTTCCCACTGCCACCAACATGAGTATCATCTGGAGTCTTCACATCAACTCTGCTGCTATTCAGAGGAGGCCATCACATCATCTTCATTCTTATTCTCATGATGATGTGCCCAATGCTTTCGGGATTTCCCTAACTCAACAAATCTCTCTTACATCGGATAATCATCTGGAGTTCTTCTCTCTCACGTCATGGAGGAGGCCATATACATTCCTAGCTCCTGTCCCAGGTTGAAACCACAAACCCTTTATTAGGGGCTTTCTCTCAGGTTTGTAAGCTGAGAGTAAGACTTCACATAGCTGCTATATTCCACATCTCATAGGTTTGTAAGATGGAGGATGTATCCTATAGCTTCATTCATCAACACTCCCTCTCAGCTAGGGAGTCATTCCCCATCAAGCCAAGTCTCATACCGATGTACTCTGAGTTTTGTTTTTGGCTAAGGTTATCCATACTCCCTCTTAACTTGAAAGGAGTTCTTCACCAAGTAAATGTTTGCAGTTTGCTCAGGTGTAGGAAGGTACTGCAAGTATACAATCTTTCTTTTGTATCACATCTCTGATATGAAGGTATTTCATCTCATCGTGTTTTTGAACCATTAGGAAACACTGGAATCTCAAGGAGTTTTACACACGGCTCTTAGTTATCATCATAGGATCCATCTCATGGTCAAGTAAATCTGTCAGAAGTTTGTGAAGCCACATTGCTTCACACACTCACTGCTATATATATACTCTGTCTCTGGTGCACTAAAGGACACAATTTTGTTTCCTGCTGTGTCAGGAAACCCTGGAAGACTTCAAGGTAGAACATCAACTGGATGTGATTTTCCGGTTCACTGTACTTTCTACTCAATCTGAATCGAGATATTTTGCCAACTCAATTCATACTGGAGGCATATCTCGGACCATATCCAACTGTGTCTTGACACATGTTTTGTTGTTGCCTAGTGAGTCTGTCTCAGTTGACTCATCACATTCACTGTGTGGCATGAATCAAGTCTGGTGTTGACCAAATACATCAGTGATCCAATCAACTGTGTATTAGTCTGTTCTGAATCATCATCAATCTTCTTCTTTAAATCCATCATGGTGGATTTTCATTCTGTCATACTTCTTTAATATTCCCACTGTAGTTTTCCTTGAATCAGGAAAATTTCATCAGTCCTCTGTTATACTTCTTGCCCAAGAAGTAGTGTATCATACTCAGATCCTTTATGAAAATCATAAGTCAATGCTTGTTTGTTTTCAACAACAAGGATTTATGAATAAGTCATCAAAATCAAGCTCTTGTCATCAACACTATAATAATATAGGTTTGGATAAACAATACAAACTCAACAAGAATCTATCTATTTGATATAGTTTCCAACTCATGGAAGGTAGTACGGATATAAGTGTATCAGGTTCACTAGGTCAAGTGTCTCATCATAGACAACTCCCTCTATTTATGAGAAACTTCTGTTTATAGATATCATTTTGTATTTCTTGACACTTCCATCAGTTGCATGCTTGATCTTATAGATATACTTGGAAGTTACCACAAAATTCCCTTTTTGGTCCCTGAATAATATCTTATGCATCATTCTTTAAGATGCACTGATATTCTTTTGTTATGACATCTTGCCATACGGGTTCTCTTGTTGCTTCTCTAAGACAAAGAGTCTCAACATCGATGAAGTGGCTCATGACTAAAGGATAGCTCGAAAACTCTCTCTTTTCTTTCTCAGAATGTGCCTTGAGAAGCTTGTATGTTTCTCTACCTCTAGCAGAGTGAGTTTAGGTAGGCCTTTTATGCCCTACTGCAATATCTATGAACATATCAACTGGAGCAACTGAATAATGTCTTTCTCCCTCTGAACTGTTGGAGGGGGAGACGGTATAGTCTTACTGTCAATCTCCATATGATATTCTCTGGATCTTTGAAAGATTATCTATTCTATAAGGACAATGTTTTTGCTTGTCTCAATCTGTCTCTGACCAGGGATGTCGATCTGGAGTGTCTTTGAAGATTCATTGTATCCTTTATTTCTAAAGGATCTAGCTTGGACTTCTTCTCTTTGGGTACATGAAGATACACTGGGCACCCAAATAACCTAAAGTGTTCAATCTCAGGCTTCACTCTGGTGAAGGCTTCTATTTTGGTGAAGACTCTTGTTCTGAACATATACTGCGTCATGCATGCTTCTGCCCATGAAATCATAGAAAGATTATGATCATGCATTATTGCATTGATTGTCTAAAGGATGGTTCTATTATTCCTCTTTCTCAAATAGTTTTGAATCCCTCTGAGTCAATGTGACTCCCTATGAAGGATAAGCATCTCCCTTTGTTCTTGACCTATCTGGAACAAGAAAACAAGAGGAACCAAAACAAGAATATCTCCTAAAGGAGAATAATGAGTACATATCTAGAATCAAAACAATTTTAAGGATTGTTATCACAACTACAACACCTATTTGTAATGTAGCAAAGTTTAGTAATATAAGTTAGAGGAATGACAATTACAACAATCAAACCTGGAGTCTTCACTTCCAATGTGTTTCTTTTCTTCCAAGTCTCCTCCACTCAAGATAACAAGTGCTTTCTTCAACTTGTGTTTTGTACTAGGACAATATTCTATATTGACAGAAGGTTGGGTTAGAGAACAAACTCTATGATCTCAAATTTAATCCATCTAATATCTTGACTTTAATTTTGACAAAAGGTTAGTATGATGGTCATAGCTTCAACATGCAACCTAGATAAAATAAATGTCATAACAAATAGATGGATGTCAGAATAATCAAACCTGTGTTGCATTATTCTTCTGAATGTGTTGGATCTCGAGATCCTTCTGGATCTATGACAAGAGATCCCTTCTCCTGCAAATACCCTTTAAATCTTAACAATTTAAACATATACGAGTACATACCTCTGATAGCATTTGTAGGTAGTGGCACCATCTGGTATCAGCGGTAATATTTACCAACTTCTTAAAATACTTCAAGAGTGACTGCATCTGGTACAACAACTGATACTTCAACTGATACTGCAACTGCAATTGATACTGCAACTGATTCTAAAGCTGCAACTACAACTGCAACTTAGGATTTTATGAGGAAACCCTAATTTTTCAAACTTCAAATTTTGAAATTCTGATCTAGGGGATAGATGCGCTGAGCTAAGGTGAGTAAGCCGGTGTAGTCAGATTTCTGAAAATCCAAATTTTACCGCCTCAAACTTGACCAACGGATTTCTGGACTACTGTTTTTGGTTTTCTGGTACTTCTGGTTTTTCTGGTACTTCTGGTTTTTCTGGTACTTCTGGTACTCTGGTACTTCTAGTTTTCTGGTACTTTGTGAAAACTAGGGTTTCATTTTCCGGGAGATCTACCCACTGAAAAGGTGCGCTGAAGATGCCAAAGAGTTCCTTGGGTTAGGGCACACTTTTCTAGATGGTTTTGAGGCTGAAAACCTTCTTCAATAAAAAACCCTAATTTTCATGTACGACAACAATAACGTTTTTTTTTTTTTTTTTTTTACTTATGAAGAATGCTTGTGAGAGTTTCTTGTGCAATGGGTTCTTTCATGACCTATGCTCTGATACCATGTTAAGTTTTCATAGCATTAGGTTAAGCATGAAGTTCATTCCATTTTATCAAATAACCATAACCATAAATGCTACAACAACCAAGATCACAAGAAGAAACACCATGCACAAGTACACAAGATATATCCTGGGAAACCCTTCTCAAACAAGGGAGAAAAACCCAGCCAAATCCTTTGCTATATTCTTCAAGAGAAATACCTTTCACCAACAAAATGACTTAGCATACAAGAGGGTGCTTAAGCCCTAGAAACCCTAGCACCCAAGAGAGGTGCGTACCCTTGCCAAAGAGAAGTACTTGCTGAAATTACCAAAACATATGTGGAGGATATAATTCTACAATGGAGAATCATCTCCTACTTATATTAGACTTTGATTGATTTAGCAAGGGCATCTTATTGGCACAACATGCTTGACCTCTCTAAGTCAAACACACATTATTATTATATTTATTATTATAATTAATATTTTCATTATTAATTATCTTCTTTATATTAATTATATTAACATAGGGCCAACTTGTACCCTTTACATAATAACTAGGGTTACAGGTAGGTCTAACTCTTGAACAATATATAACAAAGGATCTGATACACCCACTAGTGCTCATCCACTAGGGGCCACATCCATAGGGATGCCATAGACCTGAGTCACTGCATTACACATATGAGATAGGTCCTCACACATGCACTTATACTCATCCATAATCACGTCTTCTCTACATATATGCTTTCCCACTGCCACCAACAGGAGGATCATCTGGAGTCTTCACATCAACTCTGCTGCTATTCAGGGGAGGCCATCACATCATCTTCTTTCTTATTCTCATGATGATGTGCCTAACACTTTTCGGGATTTCTCTAACTCAACAGATCACTCTTACATCGGATAATCATCTGAATTTTTTCTCTCGCACGTCATGGGGGAGGCCATATACATTCCTAGCCCCTATCCCAGGCTGGAACCACGAACCCTTTATTAGGGGCTTTCTCTCAGGTTTGTAAGCTGAGAGTAAGACTTCACATAGCTGCTATATTCCACATCTCACAAGTTTGTAAGCTATAGGATGTCTCCTATAGCTGCATTCATCAACATCTCGAACATATCTCAGAAAAGGTTTAACAACAACCATATGAATATGCTTCAGTTCACACATGAACTGGATGAGGGAATTCAATGCATGAGAAATATCTGGTCTGGTATGTATAAGATACATCAAGGACTCAAGGAGGTCTTCCAGATCTGAAACTGTAGCTTGATCTTGTAGCTTCTTCAGTTTAGAAATCATCAATGTGGATATGGACTTACACTCTAACATGCCAAGTCTGCGGAGCATATCCACTGCATACTTGCTCTTGTGAGAGAAATATCTCACCTGGTTTCTGCCACACTTCTAAGCTCAGAAAATAATGCAAAAGGCCCAAGTCTTTCATTTCAACTTTTGTTGAAAAGCTCCCTCTTAGTCTGAGCTATAAAAATTTTCCTTTCCTGTAAGGAACAAATCATCCTAAGATAACAGAAACCAAGCCCTTAGATCTTGCTACAATCTATGGGATTCTTCCCATGGATAACCTCTTGCTCAACTTCACTGTTAAGGAAAACAGTCTTAACATCTATCTGGTGAAGTTTTCCAAAACAAAAACTGCAACAAGAGAGATAAAGATCTGGATGAAAGTAAGCATCTCGTCATAGATAATCCCATCTTTTTGATAGAAGTCACGAGTCACAAATTTAACCTCAACAATGCCATCTGTTACAGGTCATGGTCTAACTCACATGTAGGGACTTGTCCCTCCGAGTCTCATAAAATGTCTACATTAATGTATGTTCCAACTGGCTCTCTTTGAATCTCATAAAATCCTATGACTCTGATTTGGTGTCATATCTCTGTAGGATGTACTTGCTGTTGGTACCAAGTTTAATATGAAAAGCCGAGTCAAAATTTTACCAGGTTATGCTTCTGTCATGTGACCTCACAAACTACAAGACAAGTAGCCTTATTGAGAAACTAGCTTGAGCTGAAGACACACATGTGCTTTGCAGCCTGCCACCAGCTGAAGTTATCTGGGGCATCTTTGTGTATGCAGTAAGTACTGTTAGTTCAAGAAATTGTCCTACTAGATTTATGTCTATGTAGGACTCCTTTTATAAGAGTTTTGGTTCCTGATCAAAGTTACTTAAAACTGATCAAAATGATCTTGAACACTATCTATAACAGAAAAGAAAGGATCCACCAAAAATTAAGGAACACTAGCCTCCAGATTCTCCTAATAGGAAATATCTCTCAACTAGCAGTGGTCACTCCACCAATAATCCAGACAAGTTTACTTTGGCATCCAAAGTTGCATCCCACAAGTGTACAATAAGATAGTCTTTCACTATCCTCGGTTGAGCCCAATCTTTTAGACCTTTTATAAACAACATTATGTTAATAACATGTTTATTAACACTGTAGCAAATTAAATTTTGAGTCAAAGCCTACAGACTCTAAATCTGGAATCAACATCCTGGTATTCATATTAGAAAAGGAAATAAATTAAATATGACTATCTTCTATTGAGTTGATGTTCTCAAATAAAAAAAAAAATGCCATCTGTCAAGAACCATAGAAGAGAGATTGTGGTTGCTTTTATGGTGTATTTAATTTCATCAAGGATGATTAAAAATGCAGATTCTTAACCATTCAACAGGAGTACAAAGATCATCTATTCTCTTCTCCAATAAGAACCATTCGAGGCTAAGTACCCAATGAATGTTTTAGTAGAAAAACGTAACATTCTCCCCTTAAGCAATCTAAAGAGACCAATTGTGAGGAGCTTCTATAATTTTGTTATTTGAATAATTAAAGTTTTGCTTTTAAGACTTAACTAAAGCAATTGTAATGATAACATTCAACAATCAGAAGTACATTAAAGATGAGGGAAACAAGTTTAACCAAAGGCTGGTGGTATCCTATATCCTTCAATAGATAAGGAAACAACTGCTATAACTGATTTTGGAAGTATCCAACAATAGAGAGTAATTCAAGGTAGAGTCAACCCTTGAATTTGGTGTGTAATCCACTCCATCTCAATGGTGGAGTCATTTAGGTAGGTTGCAAAGATTTAAACTGCTGAAGATATATTGTTACAGTTACAATCATAAAACAACTTTGACTTGAATTAAATTCATTTCTTGCATGAATCTCTGTGCACCTACATAATAGTGACACAATATCCCTCAATGCTACAATATCCCTTACAAAATCAACTATTATGACAAAACACAACATTGAATTAAAAGAAGGTTATTTACTAAACCATTCTACCTTTGTTGGATCAGTGGCCCATGTTGCACATAACACTCCATGTGTCCACCACTAAGCACATAAAGTAGCAACTTAAGACAATAACCACCTTCAAAAAGCAAAATCAAAAACTAAAATTAGGTGCCCTTACAAGTACTCTCTCTTTAAAAATAAATCAAGAACATAGCAAATTTGTACACCCTAAGAAGTGGATATATGCAGGCTCAAGTCTGCAACTCTTGAACTCCTTTCACGCCCTATGCTCTAATACCATGTTAGAAAATAGGGAAAATAGAAAAATAATGTACTTTTAATTTTTTTTCTATCAACTAGATCAACAAAGGAGATAAACAGATCTGAAACAAACAATATTTTTGAGTACAAAATAAACTATAAATTACCTCTAGAATCAAATGAGAGGTGTACCTATCACGTGCATATATGTATGCCCCTGTAGGTATGCTTAGATGAAATTTAGGTTCATAGATCAAACCTCTAGGGTTTGATCTTTGTCAAAAGAACTGTGGGACATTTTTTCCATGGATTGTAAAACCCCAATGGAAACAACAATAATCCAAAGTCATAATAGAAAATGTTCGACAACACAGGTATTCCAGCAGAGGACGAACACCTTCAGTAACCACTCACATAACCAGATCAAAGATCAACACACCGATGTTTTCACGTGGTAAAACCCCTACGGGGAAACATCCACGGCCCCAGCCAACGCGGCCACTTGGAGCAGTTTATTAATGCAAAGAAAAAGATTACAGAGAGATTTTACAAGAGAGTTTCTCACAATCGATCATCGACAAATGACCCTCCATGATATTTAAATAGAGATCATGGACCAGTCGGGTGTTAAGCCACGGATCAATGGCCGTTAAGATCGAGGAGAGTATGAACCGTCGATCACTCTATGTCGGGAACATATCGTGACCGTTGGATTTCCTAACTACAAATGCATACTAATGCATACTAAAGAAACACACTTTTACCTAACGACATATTAGACCAAGTAGATCTTAACTAACTCCTAAGTGTCTAAATATC
>ML792197.1:728661-750044 GCA_009831015.1 Picea engelmannii
AAACACAAACTCAGATCTGAAATACAAATAGCTCCATAACCAAATACAAACTCAGATCTGGATATACAAGTAGTTTCATAAGCAAACAACTCAGATATGGAAATATAAGTAGCTCCATAAGAAAACAAACTCAGATCTGGAGAAACAAGTGGCACTATAAGAAAACAACTCAGATCTGGAAATACACGTAGCTCCATAAGAAAACAACTCATATATGAAAATAAGTGACACCATAAGGAAACAACTCATATCTGAAAATACAAGTAGATCCATAAGCAAACAATTCGGATTTGGAAATAAGTGGCACCATAAGCAAACAACTCAGATATGGAAATAAGTGGCACCATAAGTGTAACACTCTTTCTTTTCATTTGAAGCTATTACGCCTTGATACCATACTGTAACGCCCCCTTTCCATCAGTCGGGCAGATGCTACTTCACAGAATAACAATCTCATACTTAATTATATATATATATGACATGCATTTAAAACAGGTTAAACACATTTAAACTCAGAGTGAGCATAAGAATTACTGTTATTATAAATAATCAATGGCTTTAACATTAATTCATATGCATAGTAGAGTACATGATAATTATAAATACACAGACATGCAGTAACATAATTGAAATATCATCTGGTACTTATCTTTGAAAACGGTGGTAATTCCACCAACCAGGTGCAGGCCTTCCACGAACCTCCCAGCCTTAGACTGTGCTACTCATCAAGCTCAGTAGTAGGTCACCCCTGAGCTGGGACTAAGCTCCACCCCAAGGAAAGGAATCCTAGGCTAGGCTGAGGTTACAGGGAAAACACACAATCACAAGGAAGGATTTATCTCCCAGGAACCACTCATATTCACAGCCCACAGACTCTCCTTCCCCACATGCCTATTCCACCCGAGGAGTATACACCTTCTCTGTCACCTAGACAGTCCTTCGACTGCTAACTTGCCTTGCCTTGGGTTTCAACAACAAACTGGACCGGAAGTCTCCGAGTTCTATGGCAGCTACAGGGTTCCTTCCAAGAGTTCTCTCCTTCCTCAACACACTCTCTCACCTGGAGAGAGTCGCTCACGGGTCAAGCAACCTATTCTTCCAATTCAACCACCTCTCTCACCTGGAGAGAGTGTTGTACGATTGGCCAACAAGCCACACAGGGTCAAACACTACACGTTCACCACAGTCAACAGGAATTCAGACACGAACACCCCTGGGCAGCAATAGACAGGTGCAACTGCATAACCAGGCTTAGCAGGGATGGGACTTTTCCGTTTTCTCAATCCGACAACACGGGATAGACTCATGCTCTGCTTCTCAAGGATGCGTGACGAGTTGTCCACGCAGGGGTCTACTCAGACTTAACGATTCACAACCCAAGGGGTGTACCAACCTTCTAGAAGCAAATATAAACACATGCCTTTTCTGTTTCAGAGCGCACGAGGGTATCCCTTGCAGAGGTCGAACAGTTTCACGCTCAGACCGTCAGGTAGAATGGAGGAGGAACCCCCACCATGGCTCATCTCAACCATTTTATTTGCATGTGCCTGGGTTGACACTTGTCACCCATGCAACTGCATGCCTTCCTTCATCATGCATTCCTTCCATTCGAAAGTTGTTTGTCATTCCAAAAGAACTTAGGATAAAACATATTATTCACATGTCTTTTGGAATAATATTAAAATATTATTCCCAAGGACCTAAGCCCCTAGGCTCAACAATTAGTCCCTTTTCCCACCTTCCAGCCCCTAATTCCTTTCCCACTCTGTGGAAGCTTAGTCCCCCATCACTCGTTCATCGTGGTCGGTTTGCACGCGGCTGTGTTTATATTTTATTACTGTTCTGCATAAATACAGGTACAAAATCAGGCTCTTGGCCTTCAACACTTAGGTTCTCTGGCCTAACAATCACATAAGCCCACTAGCTTAGATAAACTCGGCTCACCAGCCTATAAAACATATTTACAATTCATTTCATAAACAAGATTTACAATAGGGATTGGCCTTGGGGACATTACAATCCCCCTCCCCTTATTTCCGCACTGTCCTCAGTGCAACTTGACACTGCATCTGCAAGCTTTTCAAAATTTTCAAAAAAGATGTGGGTACTCTGCCCGCATAACATCTTCATGCTCCCATGTCGCGTCCTCAGGACCATACCAGGTCCACTGGACCTTTACAAGCTCTATGGCTTGATTCTGGAGCTGTTTTCTTTTCCTGTCAAATATGCGCACATGATGCACTTGCAGGACACCTTCTGGTTCCACCTGAATCACATTCCAATCGATAACATGATTAGCATCAGGTATATATTTCTTAAGCAACGAAACATGAAACACATTATGTACAGTCATAGATGCAGGTAATGCAAGCATGTATGCAACTGGCCCAATCCTTTCCAGGATTTCAAAAGGCCCACAGTATCTTGTTGCCAACTTGGTGCAACTTCCCAGCTTCAGGGAACTCCTGTTAGTTTTCACTTTTAGGAAAACATGATCACCCACTTTGAATTCTCTGTGGGTTCTGTTCTTATCAGTATAACTTTTCTGCATATCCTAGGTAGCTTTCAAATTCTATTTAATTCTTATCATTTGGTCTTCCATCTCCTTGAGCAACTCTGGCCCAACTACTGCTCTGTCAGCTGGATTGTCCCAGCTCACTGGAGTGTTGCACTTTCTTCCATAAAGTGATTCAAATAGGCTCATCTTCAACGATGCATGATACCCATTATTGTAGGCGAATTCTACCAAATGCAGGTAGTCTTCCCATCTTGATGGTTTTTCCATCACGTACATTCTCAATATGTCCTCTATTACTCTGTTCACCCTCTTTGTTTGTCCATCAGACTCGAGATAATACGCTGTACTAAAATTCAGATTCGTTCCGAATCCTTTGAATAGTCCTTTCCAGAAATTCGAGGTGAATTTTGGGTCCCTATCAGACACAATCGTCTTAGGAATTTCGTGCAAGCGTGCCACTTCTTTTAAGAAGATATCAACAACATCTGCTGCCTTGTGAGTGGTTTTCAGTGGAATAAAATGGGCAGATTTTGTAAGCTTGTCCACCACCACCATGATCGAATCATGATGCTTGCTTGTTCTGGGCACTCCTGTAATAAAATCCATTGTTACGACTTCCCACTTCCACTTTGGAATGGGTAAAGGCTGCAACAACCCTGCTGGGTGCCTATGCTCAGCCTTAACTTTCTAGCACTCCATACATCTGACAATGTATTCAACAATCTCTCTCTTCATACCCGGCCAAAAGTAATGGCTTTTGACTGCTACCACAATCTTCTGATATCCAGGATGTCCAACATAAGTCACGTTATGCATTTCTTTTAAAATAGCAAGTTTCAAATCCTGGACATTGGGTATATACACCCTGTTTTTGTACAAAAGTACTCCATCATCTTCCAAGGTGTAATTTTCCTCTTTCTGTGGTCTTTCACTCTGTTGTAGCTTTGCTACTAAGTCTCTATACTACAAATCAACATTTGCAGCTTCCAAAATTCTACCCTTGATATCAGTCATGTACATGCTAATGGCTGAAGTATGTAAGTCATGCACTTTTCTACTGAGTGCATCAACCACCTTGTTTTCCTTCCCCTTGATATACTTGATATCAAAGTCGTATTCACACAGAAACTCCAACCACCTACTTTGTCTAGCGTTTAAATTTGACTGATCAAACAAATATTTCAGACCATTGTGGTCTGTTCTCAATTCAAATATTTTTCCCATGAGGTAATGTCTCCATTTCCTCAAAGCGTGGACGATTGCTGCCAGCTCCAAATCATGAGTGGCATAATTCTTTTCATGCTCTTTCAATTTCCTGGACTCATAACATATTACAAATCCATTTTGGCTGAGAACTCCTCCCAACCCTTCCTTGCACACATCTGTGCACACCATAGAATCCATATTTGGATCTGCAATTCTCAGGATTGGAGCACTGGTTAAAAACTGCTTCAATCGCTGGAAACTCTCTTCACACTCTTCAGTCCACTGAAACGTTTTCTCCTTCCTTTGCAAGGAAGTGATAGGGTGAGCTATCTTTGATAATCCTGTGATAAACCTTCTATAATAGCCCGCCATACCTATAAAGGATCTAACTTTTGTCACATTCCTTGGCGCTGACCATTCTCGGATGACCTCAACCTTCTCAGGATCCACAACGATCCCTTCTTTTGAAATAATATGTCCCAAGTAGTGGATCTGTCTTTGATAAAATGAGCATTTGCTCAACTTGGCATACAACTGGTGTTCTCTCAACACTTGCAACACCATCCTCAGGTGTTGTTCATGCTCTTCCTCTGACTTGGAATACACCAATATGTCATCCAGAAAGACTATGACAAACTTGTCTAAATAGTTCCTGAATACACCATTCATCAAGCACATAAAAACAAAAGGTGTGTTTGGCAGTCCAAACGACACCACTGTGAACTTGTAATGACCGTACCTTGTTCTAAAGGCGGTCTTGTTGATATCCTCATCCTTTATTTTTACCTGGTGATATCATGATCTGAGATTTATCTTCAAAAATATTTTCGCACCCTTCAACTGATCGAAAAGATCATCGATCCTCGGCAGAGGGTACTTATTCTTGACAGTTACCTTGTTCAACTACCATAAATCAATGCACAACCTCAACGTCCCATCCTTCTTCTGCACGATCAGGACCGGGGCACCCCAAGGTGACACGCTGGGGAGAATGTACCCTTTCTTCAGAATCTCTTTGAGTTGCAATTGCAACTCTTTCAGCTCTGGCGTACTCATTCTATAAGGAGCTTTCGACACCGGAGATGCTCTAGGCATCAAATTTATAGAAAAATCGATGTCTCTCTTCGGAGGTCATCCAGGTACCTCCTGAAATACGTCCTTGAACTCTGTGAGTACCTCATGGTCTCCAATTCTTGAGACTTCATCTCTGGATGCTTCCTCCACATGGGCTGCAAATAATTGTCATCCTTTCCTGTAACACTTCTTCAGCTGCATGGCTGAGATTTCTCTAATAGCCATAGCTATGGGAATTCCTTGGACTGTTTTCCAATTTATCTCCTCATCTAGGCATGTAAATATCTTGTTATGACAGTCCAGGAGGGCATGGTGCTGGTCCAACCAGTCCATCCCAATTAAGCAGTCATAAGAGCCTAAAGGCAGAACATTCAATTCAGCCTTCGTGCTCAATCCATTCATGTCTATCGAACAGGATTTAACCAATTCAGTGACCTTCCTCTTGGTTCCTGTAGCCAACTGCACTAACCAAGACCTTTCATGTTTGCTTCTTGATAAATGCAAACTTTCCACCACCCTAGGATCTACGTAACTATGGCTAGCCCCGGAATCAATTAAAATAATAAATGCTCGGTTGTTGATCATACCTTCCACTTCAATCATGTGCGATTGAAATTCTGCTTGCTTGTTGTCTAGGGCTGCGTAGATCCTTGGCATCCTGCTGCCCATATCCTCCACTGTTTCAGCTTGCTGAATATTGTGGACGATTCTCGCTTTATCTTTTCTGTGGGGGCAGTCCCTGTACCTATGGTTCCCTTTATAGCCTCAACACTCCATATGTGGTAGTCTGGGCATTTTCTCACCCACTTCATCCTTCCTGGGCWCTCTGAAAGATGGTTGTCCCTGAGGACCGTTTATGAAAAATGGAGGCTTGTTTCCCTTCTGCCTCTACTCTTTCCTGAACTTCTTCTGATCAACCCAAGCCTTCCGAAAAGTAGGCATTTCTCTTTGTTGTTCATATAAACATTTTTCCCTTCTTATTGTTTCTTCCATAGTCTTAGGATCATCATACTGAATCTTGTCACCAATAGAAGGTGGCAGTCCACTCAGATATCTCTGAATCTTGATAGCCTCATCTTTGATGAACAGAACATACTTCAGTAGTTCCAAAAACCTTCGTTCGTATTCATCAATGGTCATGCTGCCCAACTTGAGTTCAAAGAACTCCTTCATCTTTCTGTCATAGTACCTTTTGGTCAGGTATTTCTTCTCGAAATACCTCTTGAACTCCTTCCAAGTGATATCTTTCTCACTAATGTGCTGCACCTGCACAAACTGATCCCACCACATGGATTCTTTTCCTTTCAATTGATACATCGCAATTCTTCCTTCTGCATGAGAGGAATAATTCTGCAGTTGGAAATATTTCCTCATGCCAAGCAACCATGTTTCGACATCTTCCTCCTTCTTATGTTCCCCATAAAATGTAGGAGGCTTAATCTTATTCATCTCCCCTTTCAATTCATCCATCCCAGATCTCCTATGTTTTTTGGTAGGAGATGGGCTTGAACTATTGTGTGCTTCCTTACCGAAATGTTTTGGGGAGCGACGATGATGTTTTCTACCACTCCTCGATCTTTTTCTTCTCTCAGGGGTCCTGCGACTCTCTGTCTTGCTTGAGCCACTCCTCTTCTCCATATTCCTTTCTATTCTTTCCAGGTTCTTCAACATTTTAAAGTTGAATTCTCCCTCCTGATCCCTGACCCTCATGAGCTTTCGTCTATCAGCTCGGCGAGCCTGGGCATCTTTCTGCAATCTTTCAATGAGTTTCATCATATGTCCTTCCTTATCCATCTCTTTTCCGTTCCCATTAGAGTTTGATCCTTCAACTCCCAAGTTGACATCCCTTCCTACCCTTTCGTCCTCTGTTTCGGAGGCAATCTGTACCTTTTCCATTTCTATACTCAACGTGGATTCACAGTTGACCCGACACTCATAGAACTCTGCACACAAAATGTGCAATCAACCAAAGTTTATCAGGCCCTTAAACCTTCAAGAAACTTACAAACCTCATAAACCAACATGAAAAAGAAAAATGTTTCGATTCCATTAAGCTTTCTGAGCTCTGTTTGGCTCTGCAAATTTCAGGACTTTTGGTTTCAGGGTCTCGGTTCACGAGACTTTCATACTCACTTTTGGGTGATAGCTCCCTCTTTCTCCCTACCATCGTAACCAAATGCACCTTTCACAACTTCGCGATCTCGCGAGTTCGCGAGTCGAAGACCCTTGACTCTTCTTCCTCCAAACGTCGATACCCGAGATGCGATACGGGTATGGCTCCCTCCTCTCTAGTGTCTGCTACATATAACTGTAGGCTAGGGCTAAGTGCTAGCACCTCTCACAACTCGCGACTTCGCGAGTTGGATTGTTGAGCCCTCATGCTCCTTCCTTGCGAATCCCGAAATCCCGATTTACTTTACCCTCTGGGCCCACATAGCACAACTGTCTCCACATCTACAGTGGCGAGTGGCACCCTTAGGAGGGTCCACATTATCTATGGTGACGTCATCGGGTCCCACCATGCTCAATTTTATTTTGTCCCACTAGAACGTGGTACACACCCATGTGTCCACATCCATTCTAAGTGAAATCCAACGATTAGACCTTTTTCGAATCTACGGCGCAGATCCTTTTGGTGTTTCAAGGTTTCGGGCATCGGGAGTTCGTGCATCCACACCTCTCGAACTTCCATTTGCTGAAATCCCGAAATTAATGTCTACCCCTCCACTTGATCCAATGGTCAAGTTCCTATCTTACGATCTACGGTGTAGATCATTTCAGAATTTCGAGTTTCACTATTTTGTGACTTGCGAAAACAAGGTTCTTCACTTTTGGTTTCCCAGGTACCGAAACGCCGTCTGGCAGCCATGTGTTCCCCTCGATGGATGGTCCCGACGAATTCGGGTTTTCACGTATCGCAATTTCCACGTTCCTGTGCAACTCCAAAGGGTTTTTAAACCCTGTGCACATTTTACATATCTGACGGTCACGAGGGTTCTCCTTTCCCCCGAATAGATCCTACGGCTCCAACACTTCTGGTGTGGAGTCCTCTCTCCCTGTGGTCAGATACCACATCGGCTGTGGTTTCATAACACCGCTACACCTCCTGAGCTTGGTAACACGGTCAAGTAACTCCTTGACACTCAGGAGAATTTAAAGGTCTGAAACTGGTCCTCCACACACAATTTCTCCTCAAACCCTCAGTCCAAAGAGCACTCAAATGGCCCATCTAGGCTCAACGTAGAATCCTTGGCTTTGATACCATACTGTAACACTCTTTCTTTTCATTTGAAGCTGTTACGACCTGATACCATACTGTAATGCCCCCTTTCCATCAGTCGGGCAGGCGCTACTTCGCGGAATAACAATATCATACTTAATTATATATATATATATATATATATATATATATATATATATATATATATATATGACATGCATTTAAAACAGGTTAAACACATTTAAACTCAGAGTGAACATACGAATTACTGTTATTATAAATAATCAATGGCTTTAACATTAATTCATATGCACAACAATGTACATGATAATTATAAATACATAGACATGCAGTAACATAATTGAAACATCATCTTGTACTTATCTTTGAAAACGGTGGTAATTCCACCAACCAGGTGCAGGCCTTCCATGTTCCTCCCAGCCTTAGACCGTGCTTCTCATCAAGCTCAGCAGTAGGTCACTCCTGAGCTGGGAGTAAGCTCCACCCCAAGGCAAGGAATCCTAGGCTAGGCTGAGGTTACAGGGAAAACACACAGTCACAAGGAAGGACTTCTCTCCCAGGAACCACTCATACTCACTGCCCACAAACTCTCCTTCCCCACATGACTGTTCCACTCTAGGAGTATACACCTTCTCTGTCACCTAGACAGTCCTTTAGCTGCTAACCTCCCTTGCCTTGGGTTTCAACAATAGACCGGACTGGAAGTCTCCGAGCTCTGTGGCAGCTACAGGGTTCCTTACAGGAGTTCTCTCCTTCCTCAGCACACTCTCTCACCCGGAGAGAGTTTCTCACAGGTCAAGCAACCTGTTCTTCCAACTTCAACCACCTCTCTCACCTGGAGAGAGTGTTGTATGACTAGTCAACAAGCCACACAGGGTCAAACACTACACGTCCACCACAGTCAACAAGAATTCAGACACAAACACCCCTGGGTAGAAACAGACAGGTGCAACTGCATAACCAGGCTTAGCAGGGACAAGACACTTCCATTTTCTCAATTTGACAACACGAGATAGAATCACGCTCTTCTTCTCAGGGATGCGTGATGAGTTGTCCACGCAGGGATATACTCAGACTTAACGGTTCACAACCCAAGGGGTGTACCAGCCTTCCAGAAGAAAATATAGACACATGCCTTTTCTGTTTCAGAGCGCACGAGGGTATCCCTTGCAGAGGTCGGACGGTTTCACGCTCAGACCGTCAGGTAGAATGGAGGAGTAATCCCCACCATGGCTCATCTCAGCCATTTTATTTGCATGCACCTTGGTTGACACTTGTCACCCATGCAACTGCATGCCTTCCTTCAACATGCGTTCCTTCCATTCGTAAGTTGTTTGTCCTTCCAAAAGAACTTAGGATAAAACATATTATTCACATGTCTTTTGGAATAATATTAAAATATTATTCCCAAGGACCTAAGACCCTAGGCTCAACACTTAGTCCCTTTTCCCACCTTCCATCCCTTAATTCCTTGCCCACTCTGTGGAAGCTTAGTCCCCCATCACTCATTCATCGTGGTCGGTCTGCACGCGGCGGTGTTTATATTTTATTACTGTTCCGCATAAATATAGGTACAAAAACAGGCTCTTGGCCTTCAACACTTAGGCTCTCTGGCCTAACAATCACATAAGCCCACTAGCTTATATAAACTCGGCTCACCAGCCTATAAAACATTTACAATTCATTTCATAAACAAGATTTACAATAGGGCTCAACCTTGGGGACATTACAATAAGAAAACAACTTAGATCTGGAGAAACAAGTGGCAAACCCTGTCACAAAAGGTAGCCAAAGGTAAGGAAGCACCCGTGGCCCTAAAAGGGAGAAGTACCCACTGAAACAGGTCCGAATGCAAGGGAGATAGATCCGACAGCAAGAGGGGTAGATCCGGAAGAAAGAGGGGAAAATCCAGAAACAAGGAGGTGGAGCCAACAAGGATGGCACCCTCAACATAGTGGTAGCCACCAAACCCTCACAACATACAACAAAAACCCACAATTCACTCAAAAGAAGGGGCCGCGACACCTACAAAAGTATGTGGCTCCTCCAACCAGTCAAGAAGTAGTTTGCAGGGGTTTGGTAAGGTCCACGACAACAAAAACAAGCATAACAGTCAAGGAATAAAATTCTAAGCCATCAAACAAGAACAAAATGACGCATACCTCACTGACCTTCGGGCCGAAGTCCACTCACATGATCGTTCTTTGTCTCCTTTGAGCCGAATCGGCTCTTTCGATTCCTTGCTGGAATCTCAATTTAATCGATCCACAAGTCCTTTCGGAAAACTCCCCTGCACGAACAACACTAGGCATGAGCTCCTTTCTCCCCAAGCGACCACAGCTCCATGAACAAGGGCCTAACCCAAAGTCACTTGTTGCAACTCGTGATCTCGCGATTTCGTGAGTCGAAGCTTCTGACTCTTCTTTCCCAATCTTTCGATACTCGAGATCACGAAATGGGAATAGCTCTTTTCTGTCAACACCTTCCGCGCGTGACCACCGGCTAGGGTAAGTGCTATCTCCCATCGCGACTTTGCGATTTCGCAAGTCGAAGGGTTGAGCCTCCGTGTTCTCCCTGTGTGAACCTCCAAGACTTGAAAGTCAACGAGGGTTGACCTTCCCTTCGCACTCCTCGCAACTCGCCACTTCGTGAGTTTTAGCGTCGAGCTTCCATGTTCTTATCTCGCGAATCCCCAAGACGTGAGAAGTCAACGGAGTGTTGACTCGTTTCCTCCTGGTGACGTGTGTCCTCCTGTCTATCACTCGGTCCGACCTTGTGGTTCTGCCACGTACCTCTCGTGCCCAACTTTGACACTTCGTGACTTTGCTTCCCGAAGCGCTGCCTCCTTTGTATCCTGACACCCGAAGTGTCGAGATCCCAAACTCCTCGTTACTCCTTATCGCAATTCACGTCTTCAGGATTTTCGGGACAAAAGTCTCGACTTCTTATCCTTTGATATGACGAGATGCCGAATTCTGACATGTTTCCTAGTGCTGGCCCACAACGAAACTTCCCGCCTTTTCGAAATTTCGGACTTTGCGATTTCACAAATCTCGTTGCAAGGCTTTCGGTTCTCCAACTTGCGAAACCCCGAAATGAGATTACGTGAATGATCCAACGAACCCTGTTGGCTAAGATCCTACGACTCTTTTTCTTCTGAGCTTTACACTTTAGAAAACACTTGTCATAACTCTCCTTGCTCCTTTGCAAGATCCGACGGCTCTCGGGACTTCGCGAATTCTCCACGAAGAATTCCGATCGTCCAATGCCTCCTTGACAACACCTGCAAAATGAACAGGGTATTCCTTCATAGAACTTGTCCACCTGCAAACCAACTTCGCTACGCCTCCTTTCAACACTTCAAGGCACTAACTCTTCTGAGATTTTACCACAACTCGAGTCTCCAAAAAGACTCCTGTACGCACTCCTTGTGGAAACCCTTCAAATACTTCCAAGTATTTGAATTCTTAGACTCTGCGCACTCTCTTTGCAACATCAGTCCTTCAACAACTCCCTCAGGTTGCGAACTCTGAGACTCTATTCGGCCAACGCACACTTTGCACGACTCCTATTCTTAACTTGCACTTATGTGAGAATGAGAACAATGTTATCCCTCCTGAGTTTTCAGAGACGAACTCTGATTTCTGTCAACGCACACCTTACAGACAATTTCACTGCACTCCTTGCAGGAAAACTCTTGCTCAGACAAAGAAACAATTGAAACTCATTCCTTACTCTCTCTCTCTTCAGATTTCAGACATTAAATATGAAATCATACATTCCCACATCAAATAAAATGCATAACAGAGAGTAACAAGCATATATCAATCAACATGTACAAACGCAGAAAGCAATTGAACACCATGAGTTTGAACTAAAGATCTTTGTATTAATCCAGAACTTCTGTACATGGGTTTCTTTACTTTACACAACTCTCTGCTTCTACTCTCCTATGCTCTCTTCAATTGATAATGTTACAATGATACAATATGAGGGTGTCTATAGTCGGTTTTCCCTCCACTCCTAAAACTGTCTAATCTAGAATTTAATTCTACCTACTTACATTTATTAGCATAAATGCCTCTTAATCCTTCAGACGAGAGCGGGATGCTCAAGGTCTGATTACAATCACAAGTACGCCCTTTCTTAACTACTCCATTTATGTTTGGTGTATCCCACTTCAAAACGATTTAAACACTTTTGAACATGTGCCAAAATGCATTGGCGTTTGTCCCCCGCTCACTTATTGTTGGCGATGCTCCTGCATCATACTCCCTCGCTTGAAAATTTTCATGGGCTCTGTCCATGAGCTCTCGCACGGTCTGCCCATTCTTTTGGATCTCTGCTTCATTTTCTCAGCTGGCATATTCAACTGGATGTCCCTTTCACTTGACCAAGTATTCAAAATATTCCCTTCTTCTGGTGCTTTTGCTAACTCTTTTGTCCAATATGCTTTCCATCTGTGGTTTCTCTGCAATTGGCATCTGTTTTGTCCACTGAACCTCTGGTTGTTCATTACCTGCTTCTGCTTCTTCAGCTTTATAAGGGTAAAAAAATGAGATGTTGAATATCGGAGAAATTCCGATCCCATCGGATAATTCAATCTCATAAGCGTTTGCCCCGAATTTCTTCAAGACCTTACATGGTCCAATTTTCTTCATTTTCAGTTTATTGTATGTTCCTCTCGGGAACCTTTCCTTTCTCAAGTGTGAAAGAATCAAATCATCAACTTTGAACTGAAGTTGTCGCGCCTGTGTTGATATGCTCTGCGCTTATAGTCTTGGCTCGAGTTCTGCAATCGCTCCTTCACCTGGCTGTGAAGTTCTTTCATTGCCTCGACAAAATCTTCTGCACTAGCACTCCTAGTTGCGTTCTGTTATGAATCCCTCAATTCAGAAAATCCCCTTGGTTTCATGCCATAAACAATTTGAAATGGACTCTGCCCCGTGCTTCTATTGATTGAATCGTTATAAGAAAATTCCTCCTGTGGCAGAATATTGTCCCACTGACTGTGATGTTTAGTCACCAAACTAGCAAGTCCCCCAAACTTCTGTTCATGACTTCTGTCTGTCCATCCGTCTAAGGATGATAAGTTGAAATGAACGAAAAGTTCATTCCCATCTTTTTCCATAAGGTTCTCCAGAAGTGTCCCACGAACTTGGTGTCTCGATTCGAAACTACGCTCCTTGGTAAGCTGTGAAGTCGAGTGACTTCTTTGAAAAATAGATTCGCAATGTGAGTTGTGTCATTGGTTTTCTGACATGGTATAAAATATGCCATCTTAGAAAATATATCCACCACCACAAAGATCGAGTTGAACCCTCTTTGTGTTCTCGGCAGCCCCAATATGAAGTCCATGCTTACCGCATCCCACGACCTCTCAGGTATGGGTAACGGTTGATATAAGCCTGCATTCTGCCTCTTTCCTTTTGAATGCTGACAAATTCTACATATGTCCATGAATCTTTTGACGTCTGCTCTCATTCCTGGCCAAAAATATGACTCATTCAACTTTGAGAACGTCTTGTCATGACCAAAATGCTGGGCCAATCCTCCACCGTGTTTCTTCTTCAACAAATTCTCCCTCATGGAGCATTTTGGAATACAAAGTTGATTACCCTTAAACATTAATCCATCCTAGATCATGTATTCTGTCCATTGACTTCTGTCCCTAAGAATTGGATTCTCAGCTGCTTCATATGCCTCCTTAAAATCTGGATCATCTATGTACATTTCCTTGGGGTTATCAAAACCCAAAGTTTTGACTCTGAACTCCTGCAATAGTAAACATTTCCTGCTCAAAGCATCAACAACTTTGTTAGCAGTTCTAGAAATATGTTTAATTACAAATGTAAAATTTTGCATGTACTTAACCCATTTAACATGTCTTTGATTCAACTTCTCCTGTTGAGTCACAAATTGCAAAGCATGATTGTCACTGTATAAGACAAACTCCTTAGGAATTAAGTGGTGTCTCCATTTATTCAATGCCTGAATAATAGCATAGAATTCTTTATCATATGTAGAGTATTTTATTTTGGCTTCATTCAGCTTCTCGCTGAAGTATGCTATCGGTCTGTCTTCTTGACTCAAGACTGCCCCTATTGCAAATCCACTTGCATCACATTTTACTTGAAATGTCTTTTTGAAATCCGACAACACCAAAATTGGTTGTTCCGTGATTTTCCTTTTCAACAAATTAAATCTTTTCTCAGCCTCTTCTGTCCAGTGAAAATACTTGTGTCTCTTCTTCACTATGTCCATCATTGGTGCACTAATTCCACTAAAATTCCTGATGAATTTTCTGTAGAAACTAGCCAATCCATGAAAACTTCGAACCTCAAATATACTCTTTGGCGATGGCCAATTCTTAATCACCTCCACTTTATCTGGATCCATTTTCAACTTGTCTGCAGAAATAACAAACCCCAAATAAATGAGCTCTGTCTTCATGAATGAGGATTTCTTCATGTTTATCAACAACTTCTCTTGCTGTAGCCTCTGCATCACTGTGGCCAAATGATTCAGATGCTCTGCCTCTGTTTTACTGAAAATCAGTATGCCATCAAGATACACAATGACAAATTTTCCGATGAAATCCTCCAGGACTTCATTCATCAATCTCATAAAGGTAATTGGCGTGTTTGTTAAGCCAACCGACATAACAAGCTGGTGCAATCCTCCCCACTCCTCAGAGAACGAGCACGATCACCAGGACCTTCTCTTCCCTTCGGCCCGAAGAACTCAACGGTTCTTCTACTTCCCTATCGGGAAGTCTGCACCCACAGATTCTACCTTGTGCGACCTCCGCTTCTTCCTTCGGAGGATCGGGACTTCGCTACTCGCGAGTCCAACCGCTATGCGTTACCTCTTCGGATCCCTGAGACCTGAGATGTGTCAGTCCACGCTGACTTTCTTTCTCTGCTATCGAAACTTCGGTCCTATCGCCACTTCGCAACCTTCAACAATACTTCCTCCGCCTTCCGAGTCCCGATAGTCTGAGATGCCGAGACTCCGACAAACTCGCTATCTCGCCTTTTCGCGACCTCGTCACTCGCGAGAACAGTTTCTTGGGCCTTCAACTCCCGAGACCCGATGTCCTGAGATCACCTGCCACGTCACCACTCTTGTGGTCCCCGCGATCTACGAAATTCCTCGGAACTTCGCGCCTCGCGATCTCCACAGCCAAATTTCCAATCGCTTTCACGCGAAACACCGATATGCCCGGTCCATGAATAGAGTCACGCTCCCAGTGATACCGATCGATGCCCCTGCTCTCCCGGACTTCGAGAAACAATTGAAACTCATTCACTCCTTCTCTCAGATTTCAAATCAACCATGAAATCACATACACAACATATAAAGAAAATGCATGACCGGAAGCAAATACTCATGAGCATAACATCAACACACAAAGAAATAACACATAACCATGGAATTGAATCAAAGCTTTCTTCTATTAATTCAATCTGTACATGGGTGTTCTTCATACAATTCTCTGCTCTGCTCTCTCTCCTTGCTCTTGTTTCTCATATGTTACAATGTACAAAGGAGGGTGTCTATATCCTGTTTCTCTCTCAAATTCTAAAGCTATCAAATCTACAATAAATTCCCTATCTATCAACATTAAATCTATTAAATGCCTCAACTACATAAGGACGAGAGCTTAAAGGCTCAAGGTCCCTTTTACAATACAAGTGCACTTCTTTATGAATGACTTCATTAAAGAGCGACGCGACAATTTTCAAGTATTTCAAAATGTGTGCTGGCACTGTCCAGCTGTCCTTTCTGCTCCACGCGCTGGCTCGCTTGATGAGTGAGCGATGCTCCTGC
The DNA here is from genome assembly GCA_009831015.1 of Picea engelmannii. Taxonomy (NCBI): domain Eukaryota; kingdom Viridiplantae; phylum Streptophyta; class Pinopsida; order Pinales; family Pinaceae; genus Picea; species Picea engelmannii. The sequence goes on from ML792197.1 coordinate 744,534, forward strand.
ATCATACTCCTCGGCTTGAAAAATTTCATGGGCTCCTGTCCATGAGCTCCTGCACGGTCTGTCGATGCTTCTATATCATCGCTTCGTTCTCCCAGCTGGCATCTTCTACTGGGTGGTTCTTCCATTTCACCAGATATTCAAAATATTGCTTTCGTCTGGTTTTTCTGCCGACTCGCTTGTCCAGTATGCACTCCATCTACGGATTTTCTGCAACTGGTAATTTCTTCTGCCACTGGACCACTGGTTCTTCAGTTCCAGCCTTTGCTTCTCCATCCCTGTATGGGTATAAATCCGAAATATTAAAAATCGGAGATATCCCGATGCCATCCGGCAACTCAATCTCATAAGCGTTCTCTCCAAATTTCTTCAGGATTCTACATGGTCCGATTTTCTTCATCTTTAGCTTGTTATATGTTCCTCTTGGGAACCTTTCTTTCCTCAAGTGCGCCAGAACAAGATCGCCAACTTTGAACTGAAGTTGTCTCCGATGCTGATCTGCTCTACGTTTGTATTCCTGATTTGACTTCTGCAGTCGCTGCTTCACCTTTGTGTGAAGTTCCTCCATCGCCTCAGCGAATTCTTCTGCACTAGCGCTGCTAGTCGCAGTCTGTTCTGACTCCCTGAGTTCAGAAACTCCCCTCGGTTGTGTTCCGTACACAATCTGAAATGGAATCTTGCCTGTACTCCGATTCGCAGAATCATTGTACACAAACTCTGCCTGTGGCAATACGTTGTCCCAGCTGCTGTGGTGTTCTGTCACCAAGCTCCTCAGCAAGTCTCCCAGACGTCTATTGACCACCTCGGTCTGTCCGTCTGTCTGCAGATGGTAAGATGAACTAAAAGCCAAATTAGTCCCTAGCTTCTTCCATAGCGTCCTCCAAAAATGACCTATGAATTTGGTATCCCTGTCCGAGACTATGCTTCTCGGCAATCCATGAAGTCTGACAATTTCTTTGAATTTTTTTTTTGTGATGTGGGTCGCATCGCTGGTCTTATGACACGGAATAAAATGTGCCATATTTGAAAACCTGTCTACCACCACAAAGATGGAATCAACACCTCTCTGTGTCCTCGGCAAACCCAATACAAAATCGATGCTTATTGCCTCCCATGGTCTCTCTGGTATGGGAAACGGCTGATAAAAACCTGCGTTCTGCTTCCGGTCCTTCGAATGTTGACAAATCCTGCACCTGTCAATGAACCTCTTGACATCGGCTCGCATGCTCGGCCAAAAATACAATTCGCTCAGCTTTGCGAATGTTTTATCATGACCAAAGTGACCTGCTAAGCCCCCGCTGTGCTTTTCCTTCAATAAATTCTCCCTCATGGAGCAATTCAGAATACATAGTTGATTGCCTCTGAACAACAATCCTTCCTGGATCATATAATCTATCCACGGGCTCCGATCCCTGAGAACTGGATTCTCAGCTGCTTCATATGCCTCTCCAAAATCCGCATCACCTGCATACATGTCTTTCAGATTCTCAAAACCTAACGTCTTGACCCTGAACTCCTGCAGCAACAAACACTTCCTGCTCAAAGCATCAACCACTTTGTTAGCAGTCCCTGAGATGTGTTTGATCACAAATGTGAAATTCTGCATATACTCTACCCATTTTGCATGCTTCTGGTTCAACTTATCCTATTGACTTACAAACTGCAATGCATGATTATCACTGTACAATACAAATTCCTTGGGTATCAAGTAATGCCTCCACTTATTCAATGCCTGTATGATGGCATAAAAATATTTATCAGATGTGGAGTATTTAAGCTTTGCGTCATCCAACTTCTCGCTGAAATATGCAACAGGCCTGTCATCCTGACTCAAGACCGCTCCTATAGCATACCCACTGGCATCACATTTCACTTGAAATGTCTTCTGAAAGTCAGGCAACACCAGAATTGGTTGCTCTGTGATCTTCTGCTTCAACAGATTGAAGCTCCTCTCAGCCTCTGTTGTCCAATGAAAAACTTTATGTCATTTTTTCACGGTGTCCATCATCGCGGCGCTAATTCCACTGAAATTCCTAATGAACTTTCGGTAGAAACTAGCCAAACCATGGAAACTCCTCACCTCAAAAATATTTCTGGGTGATGGCCAATTCTTGATCACTTCCACTTTCTCAGGATCCATCTTTAACTCATTAGCCGAAATAACAAAACCCAAATAAATGAGTTCTGTCTTCATGAAGGAACATTTCTTCATGTTGACCAACAGCTTCTCCTACTGCAGTCTTCTCATCACAATGGCTAAATGCTTCAAATGATCAACCTTTGTCTTACTGAAAATCAATATATCATCCAGATATACGACAACAAATTTCTCGATGAATTCCCTCAGGACTTCATTCATCAGCCTCATGAATGTGCTTGGCGCGTTTGTCAAACCAAACGGCATGACCAACCATTCGTACAAACCTTCGTTTGTCTTGAATGTTGTCTTCCATTCATCACCCTCTCTCATGCGAATCTGGTGATATCCGCTCTTCAAGTCAATCTTCGAAAAATAATTTGCCCCACTCAGGCAATCCATCATATCATCCATTCTCGGTAGTGGAAATCTGTACCTGATGGTGATTTTGTTTATCTCTCTGGAGTCTGTACACATCCTCCAGCCTCCATCCTTCTTTGGACTCAGTACTGTCGGAACAACACATGGACTTAGGCTCTCCCTGACCAGTCTTTTATCCAGCAGCTCCTGCACCTACCTTTTGACCTCCTCATTCTCCTGAGGCGTCAACCTGTACGCAGCCTTATTTGGCAAACTTTCTCCAGGTATGAGGTCTATGTGGTGACTCACACTCCTCATCGGTGGCAACGAACGAGGTAGTTCGTCCACGATGATATCAGCGAACTCTCCCAGCAGTTCCTGAATCTCTTCTGGTAAGTCATCCATTCTTGTGCTATCCAGGACAATAATCGGTTTCCTGACCACAAAGAATTGTGGATCTTCCTTCTTCTCCATCTCATTGAGAAGTTCCTTCCCACTCATGAGAAGTATCGTATTGCTTACTTCCGGCTTCACTTCTTTATCTTTTATCGGAAGAAACCTTCGTGTTCTCCCATCCTTCTCCAAAGTATATGTGTTCATCCTCCCGTCATGAACAACATTTCTGTCATATTTCCATGGTCTACCCAATAATACATGACAGACATCCATGGGAATAACATCACACATAATTTTATCATTGTACCCACCTATCTTGAATTCAACCAAGCATTGTTTCGTAACACTTACCTGGTGTAATTTCTGCAGCCACGAGACTTTATATGGACTCGGGTGGTCAGTTGTCTCCAGCTCCATCTTTTCTACCATCTCAGTCGAAATGAGATTATCGGTGCTCCCGCTGTCCACGATGACCTTGCATTTTCTATCCTTGGCTGTGCAAGCTGTCCTGAATAGTCTGCTCCTCTGAGCTGTATTCTCCATCTCCTTCTCGGGTGTTAAGAGAACTTTATGCATCCCAAGTGATCTTCCCCTGTCTGCATCTTCATCCTCAGCATCACGCCTCTGCGCTTCAGTGACGTGAGCTTCTCCTCCGGCTTGCTTCTTCTCTGGACACTCAAATGACTTGTGCCCATTCTTCCCACATGTAAAACATGTGATCACTCCACCTCTTCCCCTACCTCTACCTCTAGTACGAGGAAGAGTGTTTGCATCAGCATAATCTCTGCGCTGATGATTTTGTTGTCTTCTCTGTTCAATCTGTGGCTGTCCTCACTGTGAGGTTCCACCTTTTTCAATCGGGCCCCGAGGTTTCTGCCATTCCTCCTTGGGCTTCTGGAATTTCTCCTGGGCAACTGTCTTGCCTTTGGGATGAATTCTGCCTTGCCCTCGCTGACCTTGCTTACGACTCAGCTTTTCCTCGGCTTTCAGAGCCATCTGGTAAGCATCCTCAACTGTCTTGATGGTTACCATGCTTAATTCATCCTGAATGTCATACCTTAAACCATTCAGATATCTCGCCACCTTCTCATCATCTCTCTCTCGATGACCTGCTCTGATGTTGAGCCTGTAAAATTCTTCGGTGTACTCTTTCACCGTCATCAGTTTCTGTCTCAGGTTCTGCATTCACCTTAACAGTGTGATATGATAATCCCTCGGGATGAATTTTGCTTTCATTTTAGTAATCATTCGGTCCCAGATTTTAATCTTCTGTTTGCCTTTGGAACGTCTATCTGCCTATAGCTCGTCCCACCATAAGGCTGCATGCCCTTTCAACTTGGTAACAACATGCCTTACCTTCTTATCCTCTTCGATCTCTTCATAGTCGAAGTAGGTATCAAGAGCCCTGATCCAGTCCAACAACTCTTCTGCATCCAAGCTTCCTTCATAAGCTGGAATATCCATTTTGGTCTTGGAACTCATTCGGGCAATGGCCTTGATCAATCGCTCGGTTGATGCGTCTTCTGCTGTGACCTCTTCTGCATGTCCAACTTCCTCTTCAACTTCAGAATCACTAAGATCCCCTGCACCAGCTCCGCGTCTCTGCGCTGTCTCCATCTCCTCGAGCCTTTCTCGGAGATCTCTCATTTGTCATTCCATTTCTGGATTCCCTGTAGGCCTACCTCTTCTTCTCACCTCCCTGTCTTCGGGATCAGGTGACTGTCTTTCCCTTCTCGGCGGCATGATGTCTTCTCTCCTCTGCTTCAGAAAGCAAAGATGCTCTAGCTCTGATACCACTTGGTGCAATCCTCCCCACTCCTCGGAGAACGATCGCGATCACTAGGACCTTCTCTTCCCTTCGGCCCGAAGAACTCAATGGTTCTTCTACTTCCCTATCGGGAAGTCTGCACCCACAGATTCTACCTTGTACGACCTCCGATTCTTCCTTTGGAGGATCGAGAATTCACTACTCGTGAGTCCAACCGCTATGCGTTACCTCTTCGGATCCCCGAGACCCGAGATGTGTCAGTCCACACTGACTTTCTTTCTCTGCTATCAGAACTTCGGTCCTATCGCCACTTCGCAACCTTCAACAATACTTCCTCCGCCTTCGGAGTCCCGATAGTCCGAGATGCCGAGACTCCGACAAACTCGCTATCTCGCCTTTTCGCGACCTCGTCACTCGCGAGAACAATTTCTTGGCCCTTCAACTCCCGAGACCCGATGTCCCGAGATCACCTGCCACGTCACCACTCTTGTGGTCCCTGCGATCTACGAAATTCCTCGGAACTTCGCGCCTCATGATCTCCACAGCCAAATTTCCAATCGCTTTCACGTGAAACGTCGATATGCTCGGTCCACGAATAGAGTCACGCTCCCAGTGATACCGATCGACGCCCCTGCTCTCCCGGACTTCTAATTCCTGCACACAAAGTTTCGGCCCCTGCTCGAACACTTCAATGCGCAGCTTCCCTGCGCAGTCCTTAGACAAATTCAAAGGCTTATCTCTCCTGAGATTTTTTCTCGACTCCTCAAGTCCTTTTGAGGACGGTTTTGCACGCACTCCTTGCGGAAAATCTTCAACAACTGCTAAGTGTTGAAGTTCTTTGACTCTGCGCACT
>ML792197.1:767128-780198 GCA_009831015.1 Picea engelmannii
TTCCTCAAGGTTATCACCTGTGACCTAAAACAAGGTCAACAAGCAAGAATAATACTCTTTTGATAATAGTAGATAAAACAATAGCACGAATAATCATCATAGTGGATCCTTTAGAGCTATCACTTGTGACCTGTCTGAAGCAAAGATCAAAAGTAAGAAATACAATACGAAATGAGGTCAACACTCTTATAGTGTTGTGATCAAACATTCCTCCATGGCAACCTAGAACTAACACAATAGATTTCTCCTAGAGGAGATGTTAGTTTGTATCAGGAAAATGATTACATTAAGCATTTATCTCAATATGCTCACATGCTACTAGGTATAGTACTTTTCAAAGACTAGTTATCAACTTGTCATGTGCAACTTTGAATCTTATCAACTTAATTAATCAAACCTAGAACCTGGAGCCTTGTCCTCAAGAATGAGTGTGCTGCTTTTCTTCCAAGTCTTCTTCACTCAAGATGATGAGTTCTTTCTTCAACCCGTCTTCTTGTACTAAGACAATATGATATCTTGACAGAAGGTTGGGTTAGAGAATAAACTCTATGATCTCAACTTTAATCCATCTAATACCTTGACTTTGATTTTGACCAAAGGTTAGTATGATGGTCATAGCTTCAACATGCAATCTAGATCAAAATAATGCCATAGCAAATAGATGCATATCAGAATAATCAAACCTGGGTTGCATTATTCCTATGAATGTGTTGGATGTTGAGATCCTTCTAGATCTATGACAAGAGATCCTTCTCTTGCAAATACCATTTAAATATTAACAATTTAAACATATGTGAGTACATACCTCTGATAGCATTTGTAGGTAGTGGCACCATCTGGTAGCAACATAAATGATCACCAACTCTTAAAAACTTCAAGGGTGACTGCAACTAGTACTACAACTGATACTTCAACTGCAATTGATACTACAACTAGTTCTGAGACTGCAACTGCAACTGCAACTTAGGGTTTTATGAGGAAACCCTAATTTTTCAAGCTTCAAATTTTGAAATTCTGATCTAGGGGATAGATGCACTGAGATGAGGCGAGTAAGCTGGTGCAGTTAGATTTTTGAAAATACAAATTTGTTCCCCCTCAAACTTGACCAACGGATTTCTAGACTGGTGCTTCTGGATTTCTGGTACTTCTGGTTTTCTGGTACTTCTGATACTTTGTGAAAACTAAGGTTTCACTTTCCGAGAGATCTACCCACTGAAAAGGTGTGCTGAAGGTGCCAAATAATTCCTTGGGTTAGGGCACACTTTTCTAGATGGTTTTGAGGTTGAAAATATTCTTCAATAAAAATCCCTAATTTTCATGTACAACAACAATGACGTTTTTCTTCTTGTTGTGAAAGATGCTCTCTTCAACTTAGCTCTGATACAATGTTAAGGTTTAAACTATTATTAGGTTTCTTTTGAATTCACTAGATAACCATAGCATAGATAGGATCACTAAGAAATACACAATCACAACAGACACATCATTTATCCTAGGAAACCCTCATGGGGGAGAAAACCTAACAAAAACTTCCTTAATATAGATAGCAAAAACCCAAGAATGTGCCTCTCTCTCTCTCTCTTCCTTTTTCTCCAACTGTAGCTTCAAACTTGCGCTCTAATAAACAAGTGAGTGAATGAACAAATGAGGCATTAGCCTCTCTTATTTATACAATCCGGTAGGTGTTGAACTGAGGTGTCTTTTCATTGGCAGGGTCGACTTCTCATTCTGGGTGGTTATAACCACTTTTAATATATTCTTGGGACGACTTCTCTTTTAGCCTATTACAATTAGGGTTTGACCAATCCACAAAAGGGGATTTGGTCATTTACAATACCTGACATGATCAATCCACAAAAGGGATTTGATCTAATGAATAATACATCAATAATAAATAGAATACTCTTTGCAGTTACAATATTTCAACAAAAATAAGGAAAAAAATAGTGTTGAACTTAAATAACATATGAGGAATAATTCAACAAACTTGGAGAGAATGATTATTGAATCCAAAAATCACGATCATTCATAACTCCTAAATATACATCATCGAGGGTTCAACTCAGGACCAAGGAACTAATTAATTCCCAATATCGATATAAGGAATTTTGATGGTAAATATACTATAACATGGATATTCCATATGGAGAAATTAAATGATCTACACCACATCCCAAATTTACAAAAGGTAACTCTTGAATCCTTTTATTTAGGAACCAATCAATTTGTTTGGTATTGATGGTTTTGTGAACAAAAAAAGAATTCTATTGTCTTCTTCCCCATTTTACAGATGAATTGATAGCACATTATGGGGATATTAAAAGAAACATGTTATTTAGTCAATTGATAAATATATAGCAAAGAGTTCCAACCATAGAGCACATTCAACAATTTCAAAAGTAGACTCTTAGAGTAAATAACATTCCAGAGGATAATTTGTTAGATCTCTTTATTGGAACTTTAAAGGAGAGCATTCAACATGAGGTGCATCTCTTGGAACCTAAATCCTTGGAGCATGCTTTTTTTGTGTCAAGAAAAATTGAAAGTAAAAATATGGATACTAGAAGGGTAGCCACTAAATACTATAGAGAGCACTGTGTTCTATCTCCTAACCTCACTCAAACTACAAGGTTGACACCTCAACAAATAGAGGAAGGAAGAGAAAAGGGGATATGCTTCAATTGTGAAAAAAATTATAGTAAGGGCATACATGTGGTGAGAGTAAATTATTCTATATATATTGTGAAGAGGAAGAATATCATGAACTAGAACCATTGATAGATCTAGAATTAGAAGAGACTACTCCAACTATATATTTTCATGCACTAGCTAGTGTTATGTTGGAACATCATGCATTGATGGTTTATCACACATCTCCTAGGTTCAGTTGGTTGAGTGGTCTACCTACGTATGGATATAGTTGGTTAGGAAATTGAATAGAACACTACACTAGTTGGTCGAGTAGTCGATGTGCCTATCGGTTGGAAATTCAACCAGTAGTAGAATATAGTCGGACAATGGATTGACCAACCCAATAATTGACTATGATTTGGATGCATAGGCGGTTGGGTTGAGTCTTGTCGAGCTGACTTGATAAAGCAGATTTAATGGAATCAACTATAACAATCGACGGTTACATGTGGACAATATATTCTGGATTATATGAAAAAACGTTAGACTTGAGGCTATAAAAAGAAGACCCTTGGGTTCATTACCAACAAGTGAATTGATATTGTGCAATAGATCATGCTGATAAAGATGTGCAACATGCACTGTGATGTTCTGATTATAATGAGCTCTACTTAAGTGTTGCAACGATGTCTTTAGACACCACCTCTTATCTTCAAAATTTTTTAGTCCTCTTTGATTATTTGTATTACCGTGTCCTTTGTTTCACGTCGTGTTCCACCCCATTCCCAAACATGGTATCAGATCCGATGGTTTAAAACCTCGACCTGTTATCTACAAATCTCATCGAGTTGAATCCATGGTGAGATTGACTTTGGGCTGGTGATTTGCTAATTGGAACTAATTGAAACAAAACCAATATTTCTAGATATTGAAGATGGCTTCGAAGATTGATCATGTTCTTCTGAATGGATAAAATTATGCAGTATGGGAACCAAACATGGAAAACCTATTGAAGAGTAAAGGACTGTGGCAGTATACGAAAGTGGCGATTCCAAATCTAATAAATGACCAGACAAAGTTCATTGTTGATGGAAAGAAGGATGAGGCAGTAGGAGTCATTACTACCTAATTTTAACGGGAGATTTGCTTTCACCTCAATGGAATTGACTATCCTCATCAGGTCTAGATGAAGTTGAAAACCTTGTTTGATTGAGTCGACGAGAGACACATCATACAATTGGATAAAGAGTTGATCTCTCTCGATCCTCATTCTTTTAAAAGAATGGAGGACTATTTGATGCGTGTAAAGGAACTCCAGTTTAAATTGGGAAAATTTGGAAAGAAATATCAGAACAAGGATGGACAACTCATCAAGATGGTCCTAATGAACTTGAGAACACCATTCAAAATGTTCGTGTCGACTTTCCATACCAACTAGAAAGAAAAAAATGAATATGGTAATGATTATACCTTTGAAGCTTTCTGTAGTCTTTTGATGGCTGATCAACATAGATTGCTTGGAGAAGGAAACCTTGGTGGTAGACACCAAACCCACTTGTTCAAGGGAAAGGGCGAGATGGATCCCAGAAATAGAGGGCAGTTTGACACCTCTACATAGAGGCTTGCATACCATGACTAGGGACTCAAGAGAAAACTGCAACATAGTTGTTAGAAGAAGACATGTGAGTACTATGGAAAGATTGGACATATGGAGAAAAATTTCTATAATAAGTGAGACTATTTAGAGGAGAAGGTTAAATTCCTTGAAGAATACATGCCCATTGTTCACTGATCTGCTTATAATTTGACCTTCCAAGTCAAGACATCTCAGGCCTTGCTATCTCATTCTGTGCAAAAAAAATGGGTTTTCGACTATGGGTGCACTCATCATATGGACATAGATGCCTCTTTATTCATGAGATTGAATAAAGTTGAGATTTAAATCTATGTTGCTGATGATTTTTCTCTGGATGTTTTTGGTGAGGGTGGTGTTGCTTGTCGACATGGGAAAATTGTTGACATCTATTACAGACTAGATCTCAGTGAAAATCTGTTGTCTATAGCTAAGTTGACACATACATGGAATATTGTGTAATTTTGGCCAGATCGTTTCAATGTTCGTGATTTGAATAAAGGTAATTCGATTGTCGCTAGTAGGCTTATTGACCCGATGGATAGTTTGTACAAGTTTCGTGACTCGAATTGACCTGAACCAAAACCAACTGCACTTGTTTCTCACATCGATGAGAGAAGTCAAATTTGGCATGAACGACCCAGACACTTGGATTTCCGAAGTCTATAGGCAATGGAAACTTAGAACATGGTTGTTGGTTTAACAAAGGCGTTTCCACCTGAAGGAGTTTGTAAAGGCTATGTGCTTGGGAAAGACCATTAGACACCATTCAACTTTGGTACAACATGGAGATGATAGAACCTACTAGAATTGGTTAACAATGATGTATGCTGCATCAATTTACCTTCACTAGCATGTGCAAGGTACATTTTGACTTTCATGTATGATTTCTCTTGCTTCACATGGGTCTTTTTCTTGAAGAATAAGAACCTTGTGTTTGAAAAGTTAAAGGAGTTTTAGGCCTTTGCTGAAAATAAATGTGGTCGACCCATAAAATGATTGAGATTAGACAATGGTGGTGAGTATGTAAATATACCCTTTAAAGAATACCTACTTCAATATGGTATTGACTGGAAACGACTGGAAACGGTCGGTTCCTCACAAACCATAGAAGAATGGAAACACAAGAATCAGACATTGGTTGAAATGGATAGATGTATTTTGCAGGCTAAATAATCTCGTCCTCACTTTTGGGCTGAAGCAGTCTACTATGAAAATTAACTGCTCAATCGCATGTCAACTTGAGCTATTCCTTCCATGACACCATTCGAACAATGGTGTGGGAAGAAGCCTTTAGCTGGCCACCTCTGTGTGTTTTGATGTGTTTCCTGTGATCACATTCCTGATGATTGCAAAAAGAATTTGGATGCAAAAAGGCATGCTTGCATCATGATGGGCTACTCTGAAGAGTCAAAAGGTTATCGATTGTTTGATCCTATCAAATGACAAATTATTATCAGACGTAGTGTTCGATTTGATGAGAAATATTATAGATTTAAGTTCTTTAATACCTCCTCTAGATTTCTACAAAATGATCCCTTTGATGTTATCACTGACACTAGTGCTCCTGTTCCATTCTTCAATCCTTCTAATACACAGTCCAACTATCTCCACATTCCAACTAAACCGTCGACCTCTGAGTCGACTAGTTCATCGTCCAACTTCAGATCGACCTACTGAATTGAACTTTAGTTCACCCATTTCTTGTATACTCTGATGGGATTCCAAGATAATTGAATTTGTTGGAGTTGATGCTGGAGATGACTCCTACTGTTGACAAACTCGAAGTCAAAAGAAACATGCGAGTGTTGCCTTGATGACTCGTGTACTTGAAACCTTTGACCTTGTCCCCTACTCAAACACTAAATTATGACCTAAATGGGATGAGGAAATGAAGACTGAAATTGATTCTCTATCGAAGAATCATACATGGGACTTGGTTGCCTGATTGTAAGGAAAGAACATTGTGAAGTTTTAATGGGTCTATATGACCAAATTTTCCTCTGAAGGTGTTGTTTAGCAACATAAAGAATGCCTAGTTGCGAAGGGATTTTATCAACAAGAAGGCATCAACTACATTGAAACCTTTTCCCTTTTTTCAAAGATGAACTTTGTTCAACTCATTCTTTCCCTTCCTACTCATTGTGGATGGAAAATCCATCAGATGGATGTGAAGAGTGCCTTTATTCATGGAATACCTCTTTGAATAAATTTTCATGGAACAACCACATGATTTTTTGATAGATTCAAATTTGGTTTGTCGACTCAAGAAGTCATTTTATGGTTTGAAGTAGGCTCCCTGAGTTTGGATGCTAAGACACAAAATTTGTTTGTTCAACTTGGTTTCAAATGGTGTGAATCTGATCACATCTTGTATGTTCTCCACACCAATGGAGTCACTTTGATTATTGCTGTATATGTAGATGCATTACTCATTACTAGAAATAATAATTATATCATCCTTATATTGAAGAAACAACTTGCTGATTCCTTTGATATGACAGATCTTGGTACTCTGCATTATTTTTTGGGTCTTCAAGTATGACCACTTTGTGATGGATTTTCCATTTCTTAGTCTAAATATGTGATGGATCTGTTAACATGTTTTAATATGGATTATTGCAAGCCTTGCACTACTCCTTTTTAGTCTGGAGTCAATCTTACTAAAACCTGTCAAACACCCGCAATCGATGCCACACTTGATAATTGGTTGGAAATATTATTTATCTTACTCATAGTCGACTTGACATTTCCTTTGGTATTAGTGTGGTTTCTTACTTCATGCAAGACCCCAAAGAAAGCCACTAGAAATTATCCAAATGAATTTTTAGTTATCTGAAGGGTACCACTCAATTTGGTATCACATATTGTTGCAGTATAGATTCACTAGTCGACTACATCGAATCTGACTAGGTTGGCGATGGTGATGATCGAAAGTCTAGTTATGGCTATGTGTTTTTCTATAGCACTAGACCTTTGGTGTGGTCATGTAAGAAAAAAAAATGTACTCTCCTTGTTGACTACAAAAGAAGAATATCGTGGCATCATTCAAGGAGGTAATGAAGTAGTTTGGTTTCTCCAACTTTTGGGAGAGCTTGGCATTTCTATTCAAACATCAACTGCAATCTATTGTGTTAACCAAAGTGCCATATGGGTTGATGACAATCTTGTTTCCCACAGTAAGATGAAGTATGTTGAGGTCCATGCTTACTACCTAATACAATTGGCTCATGAGCATGTTATTTCTCTTAAATATTACATAAACAAATATCAAGTTGCTAATATCTTCACTAACCTTTAGTTGAAGACACATTTGTTAAGTTCCATGCGATGCTTGGGCTTCACGAAGATGCAATTATGGTGGGGTGTCCTACTAACATAATTTCACCTCCTAAAACTCTAGAGCCATGTGTTGATGGGGGTTGTGGGAATATCAAGCATTGATGGTTCATCACACATCTCTAGGGTTGAGTTAGTCGAGTGGTCGACCTACATCTAGATTCAGCTGGCTAGACGATCGAATAGGACACTACACCAATCAATTGAGTATTTGACATGCTTTTCGGTCAGATATTTGACCAACAATCGAAGATAGTCAGGCAATGGATCAACCAACCAAACAATCAACTACGATTTGGATGCCTAGGTGGTCGAGTCAAGTCCCTTCGAGCCGAATCGACATAGCGTATTTAGTGAAGTCAAATATAACAATCGACGATTACATGTGGATAAGATCTTCTAGATTATATGAAAATCAGTTAGATCTTGAGTCTACAAAGGGAAGACCCCTTGATTCATTACCAACAAGTGAATTGAGATTGTGCAACAGATCATGTAGATCAATATGTGCAACATGCACTGTGATGTTTTGATCATAGTGCGCTCTACTTAAGTGTTGTAATGATTTCTTTAGACACCACCTCTTATCTTTGAAATTTTTGTTCCTCTTTTATTATATACAATAATGTGTCCTCTATTTCACATCATATTCCACCCCATTTCCCAACATGTTATCACTCCTCAAACTCTCAAGATAGAAGGATATTTCATAAATGAAAAGGTAACAATGTTGATTAATTATGGTAGTACCCGTAAATTCAATAATTGAAAATTAGCCAAACTTCCCAATTACTTTATATATCAAACACCATAGTTTCAAGAAATTATTGTAGATGGAGGTAACCTAAATTTGTTAGGGAAGTGACATAGTATTAAGATCACTATGGGGGAGAATTTATTTGATAGTTCCATAATTACTATCCAAATGAGTGGTGTTGATGTTGTATTAGGGTTCCAATGGTTACAATCAATGAGAGCAATGGATCTTAATTTTCAAGATTTTTTCATGAGATTTTTCTTGGAAGACAAGGAAATTGAAATTAGAGGTATGCAAGGTAAACCCTCAAATGTGATAATTTCTAATATCCTAACAAAATTGATGAAAAAGGGACACCATGGTGTAATTGTACAATTGTGCTCACTAGATGCTCAAACATATAGACCCTATGCTCCCATGGATATCCAAAAAGTTATCAATAATCATTCCAAGGTATTTAAAGAGATGCCTAAATATATTCCACTTACTCGAGATCATGACCATAATATTATTCATTTGCAACCAACAAGTGTACTGCCTAATATTAGAAATTATAGGTACCCATATGCACAAAAGAGTGAAATCAAGTATATAGTTCAAAAAATGTTAGGGGATGGAATCATTAAACCTAGACAAAGTGATTTCTCTTTATCAGTGGTGATGGTTTAAAAAAAATAAAGGTTAATGGTGTATGTGTCCAAATTATAGAGAGCTCAATAAAATGACAATTAAAAATAAGTTTCCTATTTTAGTCATTGATGAATTATTAGATGAATTTCAAGGATACATTTTCTTTACCAAGTTAGATTTCCATTGCATATTTCATCAAATTAGAATGAGGCAACATGACATCCTCAAAATATATTTTAGAATACATGAAGTTCATTATCTGTTTTTGGTGATGTCAATTGGCCTCACTAATGCACCTCCCACGTTTCAAATATGGACGATTCTATTTTCAAACCCTTGGAAAATTTGTGTTATTATTTTTTGATGGTATACTAATATACAAAAAATATTGGTAAGCGAATATACAAAATGTTGACATGGTCTTAAAAGTATTGGAAGAGAAACAACTATATGCAAATCCTTCCAAGTGCACCTTTGAGGTTCATGAAGTGGAACATTTGGGTCATATTATATCTAATGAAGGTGTCAAAGTAGACCCTAACAAAATTAATGCTATGATGAAATGACCAATTCCAAAATCCTTAAAAAATCTTAGAGGATTCTTAGGATTGATGGGATATTACTGCAAGTTTTTCAAGAATTATGGTCAAATAACAATAACTCTAATAGTTTTATTAAAAAATGAGGCATTTTCTTGGACTCAAGAAGCAATCAAAGATTTTGAAAAACTTAAGGAGGCTATGCGTACAACTCCAATCCTGGCCATGGTTGACATCAAATAAACATTTATTGTGGATCTTGATGCCTCAAGGCATGACATTGATGTAGTTTTGATGCAATAAGGAAGGAGCCTTTCATTTGAAATCCACCAAGTGAAAGGAAATAACTTACTCAAACCCATTTGTGAAAAGGAAATTTTGTCCATATTGCATGCAGTTAAGAAATGTAACGCCTACTTGATAGTAAGAAATTTAAAGGTTAAAAAAAATCATTATATATTGAAGTACTTCTTGGAACAACGATTATATTTAGAAGATAAAAAAATGGGTGAAAAATATACTAGGTTATGACTTTGAAATTATCTACAGAAAAGGAAAACAAAATGTGTTGGTAGATGAAAATTTAAGGAAATAAGAAGACATATAAGGCTTACTTTGTGCTATTTCCATTCCACAATTTGATTGGATGGGAGACAAAAATATATAATGGAAGAAAGAAAAGAACATATGAAATACCATTCAACAACTACAAGAGGACCTAAGTTAATTAGATAAATTTGTGTGGAAGGATGATTCATAATGGTATCCATATTTCCTATATTTATGTAAGAATTCCCAACTCAAATATAAGTTCCTTTTGTAATTTCACACTTCTCCTATGGGAGGACATTCAAGGATCCTAAAAACTTACCACAAGATCAATAAGGTCTTAAAACTGATGTTCAAAAGTTTTTGGTCGAATGTTTGGTTTTCCAACAGAATAAATGAGAGAAAATAAAGACCCTAGGTCTCATATAACCATTAGCCATACCAAGTCAATGTTGAGAAGAGGTCTCAATGGATTTTATTACAGGTCTTCCCAAGTCCAAATAAAATAAAATCATGATGGTATTGGTGGCTCGACTCACAAAATATGCCCATTTTTCTCTCTTTCTCATTCTTTTAAAGAAGGTACAATAGCTACAACATTCATGGATACAATTCAAAAGCTACATGTAATCCCTAAGATTATTATAACTGATAGAGATCCAACTTTCATTGGTAAATTTTGTATTGAATTATTTTCTTGTTTGGGTACTCAATTGGCTCATATCTCCTCTTACCATCCTCAAGCCAATGGGAAAATTGATATTGTGAATACACTTCTAGAAGGGTATATTTGTTTCTTTGCATATGATAAACAAAATCAATGGGTCAAATGGTTTCCCTTAGCAGAATGGTGGTACAACACATCATTACATACTTCCTATACAATTTCCCCTTTTATGGAACTTTATGGATATCATCCTCCATCCATCACATTACCCTTGAAAGTGAAAGTGAAGGTTCAAGTAGTAGGAGGACCACATAGAGCACCAACAAGAGGTTATCCAACTATTGAAGGGAAACTTAGTTACAACAAAAAATAGGATGAAACCAAAATCATATCAACATTGCAATGAAAGCGAATTTGAGGTGAGGGATTATGTATTATTGAGGCTACAACCATACAAATAGATGTTCCTCAAGCAACAAAATAAGGACGATAAATTAACACCCAAGTACTATGGTCCCTATAAGGTGTTGCAGAGGACTAGAAGTATGGCTTACAAATTGGAGCTTCCTCCATATTCATGTGTACATATAGTTTTCCATGTTTCTTTCTTAAAGAAGGTGATCAATGACAATATCCCAATTTAAGCTGTTTTGCTAGAGATTATTGAGGAATGGAAAATCATACTATAACAATAAATAATCCTTAAAACAACGATCATGCAACTGAAAAAATGAACAATTATGAAGTACCTCTTTAAGTGGAAGAACCTACTAGTAGAAGAGGTGATATGAGAAGATGGTTTCTTCATGCATAAACATCTACAACTAATCAAGTTTTGAGGGAAACACTAGTTTGAAGGGTGTTGTAACCTAGGTCTGCACCTCTTTCTCTCCTATCTCTTTTCTCTATGTCTTCATCATTTTTCCTCTTCTAGTTGGTTGATTCAGTTTCCCATTACTGAATGACTTGGTTCTTATTCGTTTCTTTCCTATTTGAGTCTTTGCGCATTTCTGTTTCTGTTTTTCCTGAAGGATAAAATACATGTCGTATTTGGTTTGGAATGTTTGTCATCATGTTTGCCATTGATTGAGCTCACAACAGGTCGACCAAGCCTTTTTATATACACAGGAAACACCCGTGGACAAATGCAGCCATTCATAATGGTCATTTTCGGGCCAGGATTGTCAAAATGAACAGGAAAATTTTCAACGGTAAAGATCCACCAGGACAATCAGATCAACGGATCTCATCCATTTGGGGGTGCATAATCGCGCGGGTTTTAACATCATCACTTCAGAATATTTTCATACTTTATCACCAGAAACTCCCGAAGTGCCGAAGTCCTGAAGAGTCGAAGCCCCGAACTCCCGAAGTGCCGAAGTAGCCAAATTCCCGAAGTGCCGAAGTGTTGAAGAGCCGAAGCCTCGAAGAACCGAACTTGCCAAAGTCTCGAAGAGTCGAAGTGCCGAAGCACATGGAACCCATCGGTCATGACACACAGAAACAAATCATTCACTTCGGATATTTTCCTCCGAAATATTTTTCATGTTTCATAGTCGAAACTCCTGAAGCCCAAAATTTCGAAAACTTGAAGTGAATTTGGACCATCCATCAGCAGGGACACGGAACAACAAATCATTTACTCCAAATATTTTCCTCCGGGAGTTTTTCATGCTTCACATTTGAAACTCCTATAGCCTAAAGTTCTGAAGCACGTGGCAACCAACATTTGAGACACGTGGCACACTCATCAGTCATGACACATGGCACTCATTCCAAGTCATTTGGTTGTGACATTCACCATTTCCATGTGACATGTGTCACCATTCTTTCCATGACACATCAACAGCTGTGACAGCATATGACGTCAGGACACCACGTCACTTTGGAAATTTTCCTCTGGGATATTTTCATGCCCAACATTTGAAACTCTGGAAACTCAGATTTCCGAAGAAAATCAGGACCATTCATTGGTCACGATGCATGGCGACAGATCATTCACTTCAGAGATTTTCCTCCGAGAGATTTTTTGATGCAGGAGCATCGTAAGCAGCCAGCCAAGCAAGTAATGTAAAAGGTGGAAGACAATTGGAAGACCTCCAATGCACGTTTTTGAAATGTTTTTGAAGCATTAATGTAATGGTTAAAGGGAAGTGTACTTGCATATTGTAAACAGATCATGAGCGATTTTCTCTCATCTGTAGAAGGTAGAGGAATTTATGCATAGTTAATGAAAGTAGGTAGGTTTGAATTAGAGACTAGACAGTTTAGAAGAATAGGAGGAAAAATGGATATAGACACCCTCATCTTTGTATCATGGTATCA
>ML792197.1:805514-822635 GCA_009831015.1 Picea engelmannii
TGTGAATAGACCTTGTGAAAAAGGTCGATGAATGTGAATAATATTATGAATATATATTGCAGGACTGCTGAGAGGGGAATTTGCTGAAAAAGAGACCACGATGGCTGGATAAAGGTGGTGGAAGGCACCTGGAATGGTGGCGTTAACTTCCACCGAAAACCAATACCATATTTGGTCTTCACTGGCCCGGAGAACCAAGAGAGGATTGCTGGCCCGAAATTAATTATTCGCAGGTTGGTAGGTGGATGGCTCCTCATGCATAATGAGGGATGGGGGTAAAACTGCCCATTTGTGGGGTCCTAAAACCTGACCACCACGAGGGAGATCGTGCCACATGCAACATCGCCAGAAAGGAAAAAGGCAGGAGGAGTGTGTGATCACAGGAAGACGCGAGGGAGGAGGAACTCTGGAAAAATATGCAGAGTGAGTGATAGCGGAGAAGAAGGAGAGTAACCTTCGTTCTCGGTCACTGGCATATAGAGACACAGTCTCGCAGTATTGTGGTCTCATCTCAGGGGTGGCTAGTGGTAAATCCATTGGGAGTCGCTGAGCCTACGGTTGGGTGGAAACGAGCACCCCTCTCAACAGTTGCACAACCTCTAGTGTTTTTCTGATAAGTGTTTTGTCTCTGGCATCTTGAAATATATATATATATATATTCTGACATTTATGCTCATAAGCTGTGAAATTGTGAATGATTTCAGTGTAAGAATGTTTGTATGGTGTTTTGATCAGTTCTGGTAGTTGCATGTTTATAATGGAAATACTACGTATGGCTTATGTTTTCATAAATCGCTATTTATATGCATACTGATCTAATTCATACTTCACGTCTGGTTCTCGAGAGAGAGATACCCTTATCTACCTCAGATAGTACCCTGGGTAAACCTCCCCATAGAGATACCCTCCTTGAAAATCCCATCAAGAACCTGGAAAGAGGATGTGAAGGCGCAAGGCCTCAGTAACCCTGCACGAGGAGGAACAATCCTCTTGAAATCCCGAGATGGCTGTGTAGGGATAAGTATCGTTTGATGGGAAAGATCCCATCAGAAGATCTGCGGTCATTCGTGACTGTTAGATTGGAAGCAGAAGAGGGGGCGTTAAATGCCTCAACCCCTTTCCTTTGTTTTCATGAGTAGCGTTAAAGGCATAGCTCAAGAGAGGTAGTGTGGTTATGCACAGGCTCCCTGTAAAGCAAGTAGAGACCGAGATCCACTCAAGTCCTAGACTTGATGAAGGAGAGCAATAGATGTGCTGAAGACTCTTTTAAGAGTCAAACCCAGGAGAAAGAGCGCAAAGCTCCCAAGTCCCTCATAGTTGACGAAGCTCAGGACAGATAACACCTGGTCATATGCACAGACCCTGTAGGAATTCATAGAGGTTGAGGAAATCTTTCATGGCTTCAGAGTAGAGAAGCCCGGGAGGGATAGTGTCATTTTGTGCACGGAGCCATAGCTGTGAAGGTCGCGGAGGAGAAGAAAATGGCGAAACCTTTGATACTTAAGAAATCTTCCAAGGAGAAGAAAGAGAAGTGCATGCTCAAGGAAGAGCTACAACTGCCATTAGATTATCTTGAGCGAAATAGATCTGGGTCATCGAAAAGGTACGTCCAGACTCGTGCAGAAGAGAGAAGAAACGGATGACAGAGACACTTTGAGATAGAAGAGGCAAACAACTGATAACCATTGGATCTTGCAGAGTTGCAAGGCGGTTAGGGTTGGGTGCTTCAACCCAAGAAGTTGCGAGAAGTGTGAAAAGGAGGTCAAACCATCGCTGACTTTCACGTCTCGGAGGTTCGCGAGATAGGAGCATGAAGGCTCGATGCCCCAACTCGTGAGGTTGCGAGTTGCGAGAAGTGAGAAAAGGAAGTCAAACCATCGTTGAATTTCGTGTCTTGGAGGTTCGTGAGATAGGAGCACGAAGGCTCGACGCCCCAACTCATGAGGTTGCGAGTTGCGAGAAGTGCGAAAAGGAAGTCAAACCATCGCTGACTTTCGCGTCTCAAAGGTTCGCGAGATAGGAGCACGAAGGCTCGACGCCCCAACTCACGAGGTTGCGAGTTGCGAGAAGTGCGAAAAGGAAGTCAAACCATCGCTGACTTTCGCGTCTCGGAGGTTCACGAGATATGAGCACGAAGGCTTGACGCCCCAACTCACGAGGTTGCGAGTTGTGAGAAGTGCGAAAAGGAAGTCAAACCATCGCTGACTTTCGCGTCTCGAAAGTTCGCGAGATAGGAGCACAAAGGCTCGACGCCCCAACTCGCAAGGTTGCGAGTTGCGAGAAGTTCGAAAAGGAAGTCAAACCATCGCTGACTTTCGCGTCTCAGAGGTTTGCGAGATAGGAGCATGAAGGCTTGACGCCCCAACTCGCGAGGTTGCAAGGTGCGAGAAGTGCGGAAAGGAAGTCAAACCATCGCTGACTTTTGCGTCTCGGAGGTTCGCGAGATAGGAGAACGAAGGCTCGACACCCCAACTCACGAGGTTGTGAGTCGCGCGAAGAGCGAAAGGATGCCATACTGGTTAGGCCTGTGGCCATAACCGCTGATCAGATGAGTGCGGTTAAGGGATGGCAGGGTCTGTATCAGTTCCCATAGGGACTCGGGGAATTCTATTCTTCGAAGAAAAGAAGAGAAGGGGTGAAAAGTTTTATTATGCCGTAGTGGGTGTGTTACAACAGCTCTGGTTGTCACATAGGATCATGGTTGCTTCCATATATAGATCGAATAGACCTGTCAACAACTTCTAAAGCCATATGGATTTACAACTAGCAGAACATGCAACGATGTATTCTGCTTTTTCCGTGCTAAGAGAAATGCTTGATTGCTTCCTACTCTGCTATGGGCTCATGGTTGACCCCAGACTGAAACAACATCCTGAAGTTCTCTTTCTGTCAGAGACACTTCCAACCCAATCTGAATCAATATAGCCACTCAGTCTGAAGTCATGATCTCCATCATAACTGAGACCACAAACTAATGTACCCTTAAGGTACCTCATCACATGTTTTGCAACAACTAGGTGAACACGTCTCGTCTCTACCAGAAACTGACTCAAGGTGTTCACAACAAAACACATATCTGGCACGGTGTTCATCAGATACATCAACGATCCAATGATCTGTCTGTACAGCGTAGCATCAATCAATTCTGACGAAGTGTCAACCAAGAGATTCAACTTTGTTTCCATGTGTATATTCATGGACTTGCGCTCCAACATATCAAATCTCTTCAGTATTTCAATTGCATACTTCCCTTGGTTAAGGAAGATCCTCTATGGGCTCTGCCAGACCTCAAGACCTAAGAAATAGTGCATTACGCCAAGGTATTTCATCTCAAATTCTGCAACAAGCTTCTTCTTACATTCAATTATGAGATTTTCTTCTCCAGTTAAGAATAAGTCATCCACATACAACAAAAATATAACAGGTTCATCATTCATAACCTTGAAGTAAAGGTTAGAATCATCTTTACTCTTGGTAAAGCCCAAGCTCGTCAGAAAACTGTCAATCCTTCCATACCAAGCTCTAGGAGATTGCTTCAATCCATATAGAGCATTCTTCAACTTGCAGACATGAGTCTTCCTGTTTTCAACTTCAAATCCTTGAGGTTGTTCTATATGCACTTCTTCTTCAATGACACCATTCAAGAAGGCAGGTTTCATGTCCATCTGGTGTAAGTTCCACTTCATATTAGCTATAAGGGCTATGATGGTTTTGATTGAAGTGTATCTAGCTATAGGAGAAAATGTCTCTTCATAATCAATGCCTTCCTTTTGAGAAAAGCCACGAGCAACAAACCTTTCTTTATATTTCTCAATACTTCCATCAACAACATGTTTTATTTTGAAAAACCATTTGGAAGATACCACATCCTTGCTCTTCGGTCTAGGAACTATTTCCCATACATCATTCTTTATGATGGATTGGTATTCTTTTGTCATGGCATCTGCCCATTCTTTATTTTGAATGGCTTCTTCAAAGCAGGTAGGCCCCTTCTCTAAGAGATCACACATCAAAGCCATATAACTAGAGAATGGCTTAGGTTTCTTCACTTGTCTCATGGTTCCTTCGGGGATACCATACTTCTCCCCATCTTGAATAAGTTCCCTTGCCCTGGATGGCTTTCTCTTGTGGGAGATCATCATTTGGGGAGGTTCTTGAGATTCTATTATGTCGTGGTCTTCTATAATCTCCTCATCAAGGGAAGCTATGACTTCCCTTACTGGTTCTGCAACTCTGGGAGCTACAAGTTCCTCTTCATATACTTCTTCAAGATGGAATCTTATTGATTTCTTGAGTATTTCATCTTCATCAAAGGTTACATCCCTGCTGATCTCAATATGATGGTAACCTAGTATATACACTCTGAAGGCCTTGGAGACCTCATGGTATCCAAAAAATATTCCCTTGTTTCCTGAAGGGTCCAACTTGGTTCTCTTCTCCCTTGGAATATGTACTAATACTGAGCAGCCACATATTTTGAGATGGCTTACTTCTAGCTTCTTTCTGGAGAACATCTGTTTAGGGGTCTTGAACCCAAGTGCACTATGGGGCAATCTGTTTTGTACATATACTGTTGTTTTTTGCTGCTTCTTCCCACAAGTACATTGGAAGATCTTGATCATGGATCATAGTCTTTACTGCTTCCATTATAGTTTTGTTCTTTCTTTCTACTACACCATTTTGTTGAGGATTGTAGGGAGTGGTGATCTCCCTCTTGATATTAGCATATTTGCAAAATTTTGCAAACTCTTTTGGGGTGTATTCTCCTCCATTATCTGACCTGAGTATCTTGATCTTTCTTTCAGAAAGATTCTATATCAAGGATTTGAATTCCTTGAATTTACCGAACACTTCATCTTTTGATTTCAAAAGGTAAACCTAGGTTTTATGAGAATAGTCATCAATAAAGGATACATAGTATTCATACCCACTGATGGAGGATGATGGCATTGGGCCACACACATCTGAGTGAATGAGCTCTAGGATCACTTCTTCTTTACCATTTCTCTTTTCTCTTCGAAAAATGGTTCTTGATGTTCTTTCCTTGTGCACATCCATTGCACACACCTTCATGGTCAACCTTGAGTTTTGGTAGACCTGTGACTACCTTGCTTACATAAGGTAATGCCTTGTATTTTATGTGGGATAATATTCTATGCCAAATTTCACATGGATTCACATTGGAGTGGGTCATGGCTGCTTCTGAGTGACCCTTTAGCTTTTACAAGACACCTTCTTCTTTTCCAATACCAATTGCTTCTTCCATGGTTTTTCCTTTGGACCACATAAGAACTTCTCCATCTATGAAGGAAACTATGAAGCCTTTCTTTTCTAAAGCTGATATGGAGAGTAAGTTGTTTGTCAAACTTGGTACACATAGTACATCCTTCATCTTCATTGGGGTCCTTGAATTAAGCTTGTAATTTGATTCTCCTACTCCCTTGATAGGGTATTGATAATCATCTCCAAGTGTAACATTCTGAGAAAACTTCTTTTCTGAAAGGAAAGAGAGAATGCCTCTTTGACCTCTCATGTGCTTAAAAGCACCACTATCAATGATCCAAGTGTCCTCACTAGGTGATACTGATCCTGAGAGGGCAGAGATTAAGACATAGTCTTCAATATGTTCTTTTATCATCTTTGTGGGTGGCTCTTCATCCTCAACTACATTGGCATGGTGCCTCTTTTTTTTCTTCTTGTATTCTTCTCGTCTAGCTGGAAAATGTTTTGCAATATGTCCCATCTTGCCACAATGGTAACATTGGTAGGATGAGAAATCTTTTTCTCTTCTTTGTCCTTTCTGAAACTTCCATAATCTCCTTGGTTGAGATTCTTTATGTATGAATTTGTTTTGGGGGTGAGACTCATGAGTTTCTTTCTGGAAGTAAGACTTCTTTCTTCCTCCTTTAGTGTGAGTATCTAGGGCTTGATCTTCATCTCTTGATAGCAAATCTTCTCGGTTAGCTACTCTTGCTTCTTCTTGAACACATTCTTCCTAAAGACTGCCAAATTGTAGTTTGTCTTTTCTCGCACAAATAGTTTGGATGAATGCATCCCAAGGTCTTGTGATACCATTAAGGGATGTTATTATAAGTTCGTCTTCATCTATAGTATCTTCAATATCTTCTAGTTGTTCTTTGAATTGTGATATTCCGAAGAAATATTCCTGGATTGTTTCTCCTTTCCACATCCTTGTATTCTTGAGTTGAGTTCTTAGATTCATCTTCCGATTGATGTTCTTTCCTTCATATAATCTGGTTAGGGAATCAAAAATTTAGTTTGGAGTCTTCTTTGAAGCCACTTGAGGAATCAAGTGACATTTGATAGAATCTGCAATGATTCTTTTGTCCCTAACTATGTCCTTTTGGTGTTTTTCTTTAGCTGCAACATTGGCAGGTTCTGGTACATTCTCTTTAATGAATCTTACTAGGTCATTCTCTTCAAGAATGAGTCTAATCCTATACTTCAAGGAATGAAAGTTTTCCACACCTTCTAGATTGTCAACAATCTTAGTGATTGCAAACATCTTTGACTTGGAGCTAGGAAAATGACCAAAAAATGAAAATGATCAGAATTGAATTTTGAACTTACCAGGAGGTGCGTGTTTCTAAGGCGAGTAGCCTAGTGTGGTTAGATTTCAGAAAATCCAAAATTTTCCCCTTCAAACTTGACCAACGAATTTCTGGACTGGTGCTTTTGGTTTCCTGGTACTTCTGGTATTGGTGAAAACTAGGGTTTCACTTTTCGGGATTCTATCCACTGAAAAGGCACACTGAAGGTGCCAAAGAGTTCCTTGGGTTAGGGCACACTTTTCTATATGTCTTTTGGGATGAAATTCTTCTTCAATAAAAAAACCCTAATTTTCTTGTATGACAACAACGATGTTTTTCTTTTTCCTGTGAAAGATTCTCTCTTTTCAATTTACTAGATAACCATAGCATGGATAGGATCACTGAGAAAAACACAATCACAAGATACACAACATTTATCCTGGGAAACCCTCACGGGGAAGAAAACCCATAAAAAACTTCCTTAATATAGATAGCCAATACAATGCCAAGACAATAAACCAAACACTAGAGAATATACTCTCTCAAGTAATGCGCCTCTCTCTCTTCCTTCTTCTCCAACTGCCGCTACCAAACTTGTGCTCTGGATGATCGAATGAGTGAGTGAACAAATGAGTGGCTAGCTTCCTTTATTTATGAAAACTGGAAGGTGCTGAAAGGAGGTGTCTCTTCACTGGCAGGGCCGACTTCTCTTTCTGGGTGTTTATAACCACTTTAATTTGCCTGGGGGACGACTTCTCAATTTTCATATTACAATTAGGGTTTGACCAATCTGCAAAAGGGGATTTGGTCATTTACAATGCCCGACATGATCAATCCACAAAAGGGGATTGATCTAATGAATAATACATGAATAATAAATAGAATACTCTTTGCAATTACAATATTTCAATAGGAGTGGCCCTCCTAGCCCGTTGGAGGCATGACATCACCACACATGTGACCATTTATGTACTATTTTTCAATTTTTGACATTTGTGAAGGAAAATCTAAGGGGTTGGCCCCACTAAGATACATGAATTTTCACTTTTTGTGACTTTTGGAGTGCTAGGGTTTTCTTGTAAATAAGGCTAGCACTCCTCTCATAAGGCTAGCACTTGGTATTGGAGAGAAATGGGTCTGTCTAGATTGAGGAGAATCTGATGAATGTTGATGATGTGAAGATGAGTTTTGTTCTTTTCAACACAATTTTGATGTGGGAAGTCTGTGGAACAGATCTTCATCTCAGGCATAGGTGTATAAATTCTATTGTGTATTGAAAAATTCCTGGCAATGTTATTGTTGGAACTATGCATACACCAGGAATGTTTCATATCTGGAAAGAGTCTAGAATGGTAGATTTGAGGATATTTTATTTATTTGTTAGGTTGGTTGTTACTCTTATTTTGTTTAATATCTCACTCAATTGCTGCCCATGAATGATTAAGCTCATCATGAGTATTGACAGTGTCTAAAATGGTGTTAAATAGGTTCAAAGCAATGATGGTCTGATCTTGAAGATTGGGCTCAATATTGGGCTGCCTTGCAACATGCACAGTCATTAATAAATAAAACAGTCAAAGAATCAATATAAAAAAAGATATGTATTTGATGATAATCGATTATAGAAATTAACCAGAGAGATATTGAAGATCTCCCCAGTATGGTCGCCAAATAAATGTTGAGGAAAATATATGAAATGATCTTACTCAAGCATTTTTAGATTCTTCTTCGCTAAAGAAAAATAGATGAGAATGTCACCCTATGTTTATAGCCATAAAAAATAAATCCTAACTCACAAGTATTGATTACAAGTGCTTAGGCTAGTCTTTTTATAAATAAAATCTTGCTGGAAAATTCATTATTTATATAATTTTCTGATTATAACAGTTGCTAAAATAAATGTAGAGACAGAAGTAAAGACACCAAGATGATAATCAAGATAGATTAGACATAAAGCAAACCTTTATTTCATTCCAATTCGTCAAAGAGTCATTCCTTTTACAAAAGTTAGTGAAGAAGTTTTTGACCAAAGTCAAACTTAGACGTCCCCGATGAAACATACAAAGGGACCTTTGACAGAAAATACAAAAACTAAACTCTAAATGATGGATCAACTTGCCACAGATTGTTGCCCACTCGACTCTGCACAATAGCCTTTGTCAGTCATGAAAACTAATTCACAAACAAACAAGTCTACACAGACTATCAAAGATAGATCAACACCTCTGAAAAACAAGTGTTTGAATGATGTGATTCAACCCTGAATCTTGTTGTCTACAATAAAACCTTGCTATCATAAAAATGAATTAGGCTTATGATCAATTAATGAATGAATGAAAACTGAACTATCTCAACATAAACTCAAAGAGAAAACCTTAGTATGCTTCTCCTTCTATCCTCCTCTTGTTCCTCCCTTTCCTTTTTCCTTTAAGAAAATTAGAATTGGTTGAAGTAGTTGAATTACTTCATTAGTTAAGTTAACTAAAAACTCAAACAACTTCTTAGTTGAGGGGGAAAAGTAATAAATCATAATAAGAGTTTTAAATAAATAATAACTAGTAGGTGGGACCCCTTGTGACTCCCTTTATCTCTTGACAATCATAACATAACTAGTTAATTAAGCAAAACACCCCTCCTTGTGACTCCTATCATCACATTCACATTTGACAATTTATCTCATTGATATTTGAAATTATTTTCAAAAATATATTACTCATATATCCAAAGAAAACATGCTATCCAAAAACTTCTGAAGTCAATTGGCATCAACAATAAATAAAATAAAACTCAAAAACCATATTTTCCACTATGAGATGCAATCTTTCCTTGATTGCTGCTGTCACCCTTTGATTTCTCCGAATTTTCCTTTGGCTGGGCTAAATCTTTAGGCCTAATCTTGCTGATCAGATGAGAACAATCGTCCCTCAAATGCATCTGGAAAGACACAGATTTATCAGAGCCATTGGAGGGTGAGGAAGGGGAAGCAATGCCTTTTCCTTTGTCAGGGGCATGGAGGGCCTCAGTTTTCAACCTTTTTCTAGCATGAGAGGACTGAACTGGTGATTGGAAAGGTGCAACTTGGACATTCTGATTGATAGGCGTGGGAGTAGGTAAGGACAAATTGGTTCAGCCATGATGTTGGCAGACTGCTGGGTGGACAATCTCTTTCCATCTGTCATTTTCGGGAACCTCGGGTTGTAATGAGACATGAGGGGGCACATAAATACTAGGGGCTTGTGGAGCTTGGAAGGGAGGCCTTTCAGGCCTGGGTTGGACCACTCCTTGCCCAATCCAATTGAAAAATACAGCCTGAAATAACTTTCCTTACTCTTGGGAGTCAACATCAAAGTGTATGGAGAATCTTGGCCTTCTTGGGCCTCTGTTCCAATTACCTCTCCCTCAATTGCCTCTGCTAGGGCTACCTCAGATGAAAAATCTCATTACTGCATGCATGATTGATTAGCAAATAGTTCCTTTACAACCATACATGACAACTCCTTAAAAATATGAAATAGACTTTGGCTCAACAACATATCATACTCATGCAATCCAATCCATATAAATTGTTTAACTGTTGTCAATGAGAAGGGGGTGAACAAAAGGTCCTGGGATATGCGAGGGATTTGTATTGAGCGAAACATGATAAAATGAGGGGGAAAAGAAACATGGTTACTTCTCAAAGAAAACAAACAATCAACTTTAATGCAAACCAAAGAAAATATCACCGTGATCCAACCAAGAAACTGCAATTTCAAACCGTTTCAATAGATAATTCTTCTTAACTGTAATTAAATTTTAAGAACAGGGAGTGAAAAATGAATGTGGAAAGGCGATGGGGTTGTAATTAGAAAAAAGATAAATAATGGTAGGGAAAGAGAGTGGATACTATTCATAAAATTAATTAATTAATCCATAAAACCATTCTATATCAAACGTAAAAAGAAATAACACCAACCAAATAATCACTGTGATCAAATGAAAAACTATTGTGTATAATTCAATAAATTATGTGCATTAACTTTCTCACTGTTTGTAATCAGATCTTTAACACAGTGTCACCAAAATAAGACAATATGAATCCCACAACAACCTGTAGAAGATTTATGTTTCTTCTCATTGTCCATTTAATGTTTTAGAACAATTCCCAAATGAATACACAACCACTTATTTCCACTTTGTTCAGCGTCAACTCATCAACCACTGTCCACGAATTATTTCAGTCATCAAATACAAACACAAAAATCGTGCCCGATTTCGTCCTTTAATTCATTTAATAATCAAATTTTAATGAGATTATACTGTCACATAACCCGTGCCTTTCTCTAATACGATGCATGATATTCATCAGTGCACATAATGGACAACCAAATACAACCATCAATATTTTAATTGCAAAGATCCTGACTTGGCATTTAAACACACATAATTATAACCAATTAGAACCAACACATAACAGGCCTGATCCATTGCCAATAAAACCAAGATTTCATCAATCATGTAGAACCATGTAAGCAGTGTCGAACAACAACATAAACATGAAATAAGAACTAGATCTGATCTCCCAATCTACAGGGGGGTCCCACCTACTAGTATTATAAATCTTGTAAGCTTATAATATTAGGATTTAGAAATACTTTATAGGCAAAATCCTCATTGCGATTTTAATCGTCAACAAACTGGCAACTCCACAGGGAAATTTGTTTTCAACAGATTAGAACTCAGAACTCATGATTTTGCAAGTCAAGCATATATAACTAGGAATATTATGTAACAGGGGGAAGTGAGTGGATTTAATGGAAACATGACCGGGAATTTGGAAATAACTCATGAAAAGTGTTACGTATGAGGGGTTTTACCATTGTGTGCATAATCGTTCAACCGAGATCGACTCTTAACTTTAAGGATAAAATTTATGGACTTGCTCTCTTAAATTATCAAATGGATGAAGAAAAGGACAACAGAAGCGGGAGCTAATCCAAAGAATTTTTTTAGACAACAGTGGAAGAAGATAACAATTTCAAGCATAATGTTTAGGGGAAAGATCGTGATAGCTGTGTAAGCTTGATTGCTATTGACCAACACATCTTGCAGGAGTGACACTGTGGAATAACTGATCCATCATCTTATTTTGACCAAATTAACTAAAAGGTGGTAGGCAACAAAATCATGACAGAAGTAAAAATGCAAAAATTAAAACAACAAAAATAAAATGACCGAATGTAAAAGCAGTAGGAAATGTTTTAAAACGAAACACAGAAGCCAAACTACTATAAAATAAGAAAGGAAAATAGTGCAAAATTGAAAGTAGAGCTAAGTTACTAGTATACAAAAAATCCAAACAACGTTAGCATTTTTCACGTTGGTCCCACGTAATGTTTCAAGTGAGAACAGTTAGTACTGTAGGAAAAAATTGCTCTTGTAAATCCTTTAGAATGAAATAGTTAGTATCCAAGACAAAAGCAATTTTGAACGAACCCATAAATAACACTTGGGACTCTGAGGTAATAATCAACCTTCTAATGTGTACAATCAGATCATCAAGATATATATGGATACTGATCAATTCATCCAGAGTTGTCCGTATAGGTCTTTTAAAAGAGGTACTTGAATAAGGTAAGACAAAAAGTAGGCATTTAGAAGTCATGGTACCCCAATTAGTGATAAGAGTGGTTTTGTGAGCATCTTCCCCTTTTCTCTTGATTTTACTGACCCAAAAAATTGTCAAGTAAGGGCCTTATTTGTGACCTTACAACCTGTTGCAGAATCATTTCCATATTAAAAGGAGGAAAATGGTTTCTCATAATAGCCTGACTGAAAGTGCAAAAATTAATACAGGTTCTAATATGATGATTCGTCTTTGGATAAGGTACCCAATTGGAAACCCATTCGGGGTAAACTGGAAAAATGATCCCAACCCTTAAGAAATTTTCCAACTCCCTTTGAAAAGTTGCTTTAAATCCACAGTTAATAGGTCTTAGTTTCTGCCTAACTGGTTTCATGCCTTCCTTGATGGGGATAACATGTTATATAAGACCAGGATAAAAAACACGAAGATCCTCATAAGACTAAGCAAAAACATCTTGACATCTACCAAGTAGCTTGGCCAACTTCATTGCTTCTTTATCAGAACATTGGACACTTATTTTAACATTCCTTGAATATTCGAGTGCCCCAATGTTCAGGGAGATGGTTTCACCCACCTCCCTTCTTGACTCCTCTTCTTTCTATTTCTCTTTATTTCCTACATCACTTGATGAAAATGAACTCTCTAGAGGATTCGGGCCCTTAGGAATCTTGTTTTCTTCTATGGATATAATTTCATTGGGATTAAGAGGTTCATATTGAATGAAAGCACAAATGTTCTCATCGTTAGAGAGGGCCTTCCAAGATTCTATATTGTCAGGGATATGTGGACGATATAAAGATTGAAAAGTACAATCCAACATGTGTGGAAAAAGTTTTTGATTAGGAGAGGTTGCAAAAACAACTAACCGATTAGCCATTGAATTCAACTCCCTCTTAACATGAGTGATGTTGAAAGATAATAGGTTCGAGACAAGTGCCCAAACAGTTTGGGTGTATCTTTTATCAACTTGTTGCCAGGAGAGTAAATTTTATGTACAAGGTTCACAACAAGCTCAGAATCCCCTAAAATGGAAAGGTGACCACAACCAAGATTATAGGCATTCTCAATGCCCAATAACAAAGCTTCGAATTTGGTGACATTGTTTGTGAAATAAAACTCCAACCTATAAGAAAAGTTATGGATTTTTCCTACAGGAGAAATCAAGATAATGCCAGCTCCGTTACCTTCATTAGAGTATGAACCATTAAAGTGCATGTGCCACATACCATCATCTAAATCAATTTGTTCTAAGGGAATGCTATCCTCCTCAACAAAGATGGAATACACTCCTAGGTCCTCTTTTATATAGTTTACATTAGGTTGTGGGACACTCTCTATGTAAGGTGACATCCTTCCCTCTTTAAGGACTATAATGTTTTTACCGTTTCGAGGAACGGATAAATGTGTTCCGTCGAGTGAGAGGTATCTGTTGGCAAATGTTTAACAGGTAGCGTATGCTTGTCATTGATGGCAAGTACAACAGTGAAGATGGAATGAGTATAGGAAGAATGTAATAGACGGGCATCAAAAGTAGTTTGGAAAGACGCTGCAGAGCAAGCTCGATAAGATCAGAAGAGATAGTGTAGAGGATGGTTGGCATGCTTTATAGGCAGTATGCTCTTGTCATTGATGGCAGGATCAAAGTGTGCATTGATGGAAAAACAGGAACAAAGTAAGCTCAAGAGGAATTAACACAGAGTCGAATGCAGTGCATAGGTGTGTACCAGGGATGAGGTTAACTCATGGCTAAAGCTCAAGGGAGATAGCGTACTTAGGATCACAGGCGGATCAAAGGTCGAGGCCTTTGACACTTAGAAATTCTTCCAAGTAAGGAGGATGCGTAATCTTGGAGGAGAAGCGTCGGTGATCGTTGGATCCCATCCCGAATTCCCGATGACCGTCAGATCTCATTGTAGACAAGAGGAGCACACAGATATGGAGGATAGATCTTGGGCGTTAGATCCGAGTGCAAAGTTCGAACACCGTTGGATTGAGGAGAACATGCACGTTCTTTAAATTGCAAGGAGTAGAGGGCTCACAAAATCTCAAAAGAAGGAGGACCGTACATCTTCAGGCAGGACACGTGGACACAGATAAACATTTCACTGACTAGAGAGTCAAAGGAACGGGGTTCCCTAACCTCTCGAAATCACGATATGTGAAATCACGACTTAACCACAGCCGTCAGATCAAGATGTGATCTGCACCATTGATCCAACTCCATTTCAGAGTTTCACGGATCGAGAGTTGGAGATGTCAAGTAATTTCAATCACAAGAATCCCGAAATCATGATATGCGAAATCGCGATGTAATCTGAGCCGTCAGATCAAGGTTTGATATGGACCGTTGATCTCAGTCCATTTCGGAGTTTTGCGGATCGAGAGTTAAAGATGTCAAAGAATAATAACCACAGGAATCCCGAAATCGCGATATGCGATATTGCGATTTAATCGCAGCCGTTAGATCAAGATGTGATCTGGACCGTCGATCCGACTCACGTCAACAAACCACGTCAGCTAGGAACATGTGGCACAACCAGGTAATGACAAGTGTCAGACTGATTCAACATTTCAAGCACATGTAAGTCACGAATCAGGGTGACACGTGGCAGGTATTCGACACGTGTGACGTTAGTAGGTTTACACCACTTCGGAGTTTCGGAAATCGGGAGATAGAGATGTCAAGAAACTCTCAGCATCAGGGGTCCCAAAATGCCGAATTGCGAAACGCCGAAATCCCATCAACCGTCCATCTCTAGGGGTTATGTGGACCATTGATCCGACTCCCTTTCGGAGTTTTGCAGATCAAGAGTTGGAAGCATCAAGAACATTAACCACAGGAATGTCAAAATCGCGATATGCGAAATCGTGAAATGATCTGAGCCGTCAGATCAAGTGTTGATCGGGATCGTTGATCCCACGCCATTTCGGGGTATCGGGGATCGCGACTTGGTGAGTCGAGATGCCTCATCTCTAGACTCACGCAATGCGAAATTGCGAAAGTGCCTTATGCATAAGGATGTGGTCACTGCCCTTGGTCAGATCAGTAAGAGCTAGAGCAACCAAGCTCCGTTTCGGGGATTGCAACTGGGAATGTCGAAATGCATGGTCACATGAATGCCAAATTGTCGAATGCCGAAATTTTGAAATGAATGCAAAATCCCATGGAATCAATCCAATGGTGCAGGTGAATTTGAACAAGATCGGAGGGCTACTATAGCACGTCGCAGTATAACTTCTAGAAATCATTGATGGTCTCTGCTAGAGAATTCGAAGAGACCTCTGTGTGATCGCCAGAGAAGATGAAAAGTCTCTAAGCTTCATCCAGTAAAGAAAGACGATTGTTAGGAGGATTGACAGATGGATGAGCGTTGAAGCCTGTAACTGAAACATAAGGCATAAGCTCGACTGTGCTAGAGAAGACGAGGAGTCTCAACTACCAGAGAGGCTGAGGATTCTTAGAAAAACACCCAGTGTTTCTGAACATGTGGTGGGAACCACCAGAGAAGCTGAAGAGTTGTGATGATCAGGAAAAGCACTCGACATGTGCAGAAGATTGGGCGCAGTGTGAGCATGCAGTGGCATGGAAAATATTGCAGGCACAAGGAGCACATGTACTATAAGAATGATGAACAAAGAAGAGATGGTGGTTGTTTTCGTGGGGAGGATTCAAGTGTGAGCAAGGAGGCAGAGCGCAGGAGTAGAGATGCATGCTAGAGGAAGGTTGCATCAAAGGGATATGGTGCAGAGAGTATAAAAGGCAAAAGAACAAAAAGTGCAAGGGGCATGCAAAAGACACTGATGCAGATAGGGAAGAGCATCTTAACAGAACAACAACAGGGCTGGTAAGCCATTGAATAATTTTGTATCACTGTAATAAGTTTCAGTAACAAAGAATTTATTATTCAGGGTGGTTGGGAGGTGCTAGGGAGGACTGGTGTCCTCAAAGGTTCAAGTGGGTGCTTGAACATAGGGAGTTGGTGCTTCCTTCTAGTTGGTGCTAGAGAAACCAGGGAGTTGGTGCTTCCTTCTAGTTGGTGCTAGAGAAACCAGGGGGTTGGTGCTTCCTTCCAGTGGGTGCTAGAGAAAACAGAGAGTCGGTGCTCTCAGCAAGCTGCAGCTTGCATAACCAGAGGTCTTAACCTCACAATGAGTTGGTGCTCATATGTATGATAATGTAAAGAATGTAGATAATACTTATCATATAAAGAAAAAGAGGTTTTTACCCTGTATGGGTTTCCTTGGTAATTATCTATCTATGTCTTTCTCATATATGTGACTGATGATGAATGTGCCTTTGTTTATTTCTCTGCATTATTTTGATCATCATTGAGTGCCTTGTAAAGATTTCAAAAGAAGCATAATTGTTTAAGCACGGTAACAACTGATTCACCCCCGCTCTCAGTTGTCCAACAATTGGTATCAAAGCTTGCCCCTTTTATCTAAGGGTAGATCCTAGAGCTTAAACATGTTAAGCCATGAAGGAAATTCAACCGATAAGGCTCCTCTGTTCAATGGAACAAACTTTGCCTTTTGGAAAGTTAGAATGAGAACCTACATAATGGATTTAGGTGCAGATGTCTGGGATGTGGTAGATACTGGGTATGTAAATCCAGTTGTGCTAGATAATAAGGATGACAAACTAGAATTTAGATTCAACACTAAGGCTATGAATGCTATCTTGAGTGGGCTTGCAGAAGCAGAATTCGTAAAAGTTATGCACCTAGAAACTGCCAAAGAAATGTGGGACAAACTCATTAGCAGTTATGAGGGTAATGAGAAGGTAAAGGATGGAAAGCTTCAAACCTACAGAATACAGTTTGAACAACTGAAGATGAAGGAAGATGAAACTATTGGAAAATACTTTCTAAGAATAGAAGAAATGGTAAATGCAATGAAGGCACTTGATAAAACAATTGGGGAACCTTCTTTAGTTCAGAAAAT
>ML792198.1:0-17750 GCA_009831015.1 Picea engelmannii
AGAATTGGGGAGTTGGAGCTTCCCTCAGGTTGTAGCCTAAGAAACTAGGGGGTTGGAGCCTCCTTCCAGTTGCAGCTGGAAAACAAAGGAAGTTGGTGCTTCCAATGAATGTAATTCTTCAAGACATATAAGAAAAATCATTTTTTGGTTTTCTCCCTCTTTGGGTTTCCATGTAAAACATCGGTGTACTGTGTATGTGTATGATTATTCATTTGTCCATTGCTTGCTTACTCTGCAGTTATTGGATGATAATGCTAAATTGATATAACACTTGGATTATATGGTTAAAAAGGATTACATTGCTCTATTATTGATTCACCCCCCCCCCCACCTCTCAGTAATCCAACAGGCCTTGAGACATGATCTCCTTAGTTATCCCTAGGATAGGGGATAACATCTAGCTCCAACTCGAGGACATGTGTTCATCGTAGAGCTCATGAGAACCTCAGCATCTATGGTATGACTTATGCCTACTAAATCTCAACAAAAGATATCAGTAATCCCTAGGGTGGTGATATCACCCCTTCGTCCATATATGATAAGAGCATCTCTATTCTAACATATGATTATGAACATACATATATACATAATGAAACAAGACAATATGAAAATTGCAACTACAACTATGCTAGAATAATATGCAATGGTATGTACAATGGATGCAAATGCCTACCTACTTCTACTTATCTGTTGGTTGAATGCTAGGTGTAGTCATATAAACAATGAAACCATCCTAGTAATACCTCGTAATACCTACCTTTGTGCTTCATCATAAACCAAAACAATGACAAGTCAAGCACAAAAATAACATGAGTTAGAGGATGCATCATATCATAGGAAATCGTAAAGTCTAGCTCATGGAGGCGGGAGGGAGGGACAAAATCATGCCAAGTCACCCTTCTAGAAAAGTGATCAATCCATCTCAGAAAAGGATCGTGAGAGGTCAAGGAATCAAAGGGTTGGCTCAAAGAGTCTAAGGGTTGACTCCCTTAGACTTCATCACTCCCTGGGGTCTGAGAATGGATTAACAAGAACTTAGAGGGAAACTGACAACTTCTCAGGGGAAAGCCGAAAGATTGAGATAATAAACTTCTCAAGGAATTCAACCTCCCCTTGAACTCTAACGGAAAGGTTTTCCCTAAAGAAAACTTGAAACAAGAGACATGTTCCCCAATTGCATCCTTAGTGATATAACGAGGTAAAGAGATCGGAGGGAGATGGAAAACCTTGTCACATGTATCCTGCTTCAAGCAAGCAACATCCTCACCTTTATCAAAATTTTAGCACAATGACGGTTGATAATATTCTTCATAGAATAAATCCAAGTGCTCAAAGGAATACTTATCAAAATCCTCAAGGTATGACCCAAAATCATCAAGAGAACATTGCATTGGGTCATCCTTGGGTGCTTGGAAAAATTTTGTAATTATATCATCATCTTGTTGCCAAACATCAAAATTATTAGGAACAACATATGATTGTTGTAAAGGAAACATTCCAAGATATCCTTCCATATCATAAATGGGATCCTCATCAGAACCAATCACATCCCACTTATGTCTTCCAACATGTATGAAATCATCAATATTATCAACCATGTCACTACCTTTATTATAACATGAAGGATTTAATGCATCCAAGGACTCCTCTAATACTTCTTCACTTTCCAAATCATAAAATAAAGAATCATCAAAATCTTGGAAATGGAAATAACTTGCAGTGTTCACTTCTTGATGTGCAAGAGCGTCAATGGCTTAAATGACTTCATCAAATGGAAGAGGATCTAGTACATCATCCCCAAGACTTGTCTCTTTAATCATCTTTTCGCCTTCATCAGAAAATGAAGGACCTAGCTCTTCCAAGGGTTCCTTTACTTCTTCACCTCCTGAATCATAGAACAAAGTGTCATCAAAAACCTGGAAAGGAAAATGATTCACTTCGTTCTCTTCGTCTTGTGCAGGAGAGATAGGATCTTGGAGAGATTCATCGGACAGAGAAGAAGATACTAGTGCTTCATCCTCATAACTCGCTTCTTTAGTCAAGTCTTTACTGCATTCTATTCAATCATGGGAAAAATATTGCTCCTCTTCAAGGGCCTGACAACTTTCTTCATAAATATCTCCTTCTATATTAGAGGTTTCTTGTTATTGAGTATGGTACACATCCCTAATATCTTCCACAATCTCAGTGGTGAATCCTTCGTCCTCTAGGGCTATTGCGAGATTTTGAAGGGCATCTTCATATGTCTGTCATTGTTGTTTCACAAACTCAATAAACCTATTGATGAGGTCTACGAAAGATGAGATACCCTTATATTTGCAACAACCCTTAATCCAATCTTGCAAAAAAGACGGTAGGGAAAGTATGAACGGTTTTACCAGAACATCCTCCCCTTCCAATTCTATCTCACTTATATACTTCAAGAATTATACAATGTGAGTAATTGGGAGGCCTTTGAATCTTGGAGAGTTGTTTAACCATTTTGTATCAAAATAATTCGGGTATCCTTGAAAACTTTGAAAATCAATAGTCGGATACACTTGTTCCCAGGGTGCCATGATCCCATATCTTGGAAATATCACAAAGTTGAGAGTAAGGTGGCACCATGGAAAAGGTCAATGGATTCTCCAGATATCCTCTTAAGGATTATCAAAGGGAGTGAGGGAATCACCCACAGTGGAGTCGCCAAGTAAGCCTCATAAGATGAAGGAATTGAGGGAAAGGCTTACTGAAAAAGTGTCGTTGAGGAATATTGATTCAGTGTTCCTCGGAAACGGCGCCAAAAATGTTATCACACAATATATACTTTCCCAAATCCTGAAGACAAGTAGGCTTAGATTGACGTAACATGGAGGTAGTCCTATCGTTCTCACCCCAATAGGGTACCTCTTTCTCTTTAGGAGGAGGATAAATCCACTCCAAGGGAGACGTCCCAAGACCTAGGGGGTTTGAGGAAAAGGAAAAGGTAAGGCTAACCACCCCCACCCTCTCTAGGTCACTCAAAACAGACTTAAGACTTGTTGGATGAAGCAAAGGAGAATAAATTTTACATGCCCCTTACCAAGACAACAACAAAAGTTATGGCAGCAACAAGTGATGACAAATGCTTCAACAAGACCCCAAGTTTATAGAGATTACTGCTACAAATCAATGTATGAAGCAAGTGATAAATATATAGCGGCATTAATTAATTAATGATAGCCGTAATAATATCCAAAAAAGGCACTTGAATAGACAATATAACAAGATATTGTAAATTCCTAAAATATAACACTTGTCTCATACAATTTCTAGATATATGTCAATCAGAAAATAAACTTTAACAGGCTGCCAATGATAATTGTAGCAACAACAAAATAAAGTAATGACAACAGTAGTAAAATCTTCATAAAAGTATTTAGAAAGGAAATTTGATGCACACTTTAG
Organism: Picea engelmannii; assembly: GCA_009831015.1. Lineage (NCBI taxonomy): Eukaryota > Viridiplantae > Streptophyta > Pinopsida > Pinales > Pinaceae > Picea > Picea engelmannii. The sequence continues at coordinate 3,427 of ML792198.1, forward strand.
TCTTGGTTGATTGTACCATGCCTTATATAATTTTTGGATTGATTTAAGTGGTCAAACAAGTTTGGATAGGCTGAAAAATGATGGTTGTAGTAGTGATTATAACAACAACATCTTAGTGGTTAGTATTCCTAGACTAGGTTACGAAGTTAGTTTAGGTTAGTATGGTATTAGGTAGAGAGATTGAGTATGAATTTTGATGATTCTTGTCAAGAAACAAGGGTTGAGGACTACTGTCTTTTAGGGTTAAATGGAGTCAATGTCGCCAACTCCTTCTAAGGCTACAAATTAATGATGATACACAAAAGTCTAAGAGGGAAAAAGTATAGGAGAAGTAGTAACTTAAGTCCTCCTAGACTTTGACCTCGAGAGACAAAATGCTAGGGTGTAGGCAATTCTAGGCCCTAGAGCATTTCTCTCCTTATCCTTTTTGTGGAGTAAAACTTATGCAACAATAACCAAGTACAAAACCCTTAGAGTGCTAGCAATTTAGGGCTCAAGGGTTTCACTAATTACTAGATCTGTTTAGTGAAAGCTTGGCAAAAAAAAAGTAAGAAGGTAGAAACTTAAGTTTCTTACTTCAAGCATTAAATACTCCATGCAATTTCATAATCTTGTATGAGCAAATAAAACCATACCTTAAACCATTCAATAGATGACAAAATGCAGATTCTACTTACTTGCACCAAGAATAATCATGTGTATGCCATGCAAGATCACCATAAAACTCCAAAATTTGATCCAAGTTGCAAATACGAGCCTTAAACAAGAGTGGTGCCTCACAATTTCATCCAATAACCCTAATAGGGCACAAATTTCATACCTCTTGTCTCCAAGGACAAGTTATGATGAAATTGAATGCCACTTTCTGCTTATTTACACAAAAATTAACCTAAAATTAATTTTAGTTCATAATTATTGGGCCAACCTAGCCAATTTTTTACACAGATTAAATCTGGACAAAATAAAATTAATTTGCATCTAAGAATCACTCCAGGGGTGACATCATGCCCCTCTAGGGTGATGTTGATCCCCAAGTATGGAACATCGGGCGGGGAAGGTGAAACATTGGGACTCCAAAGGCTTGAAACCCTGGCCACATGTGTCAATGCCTCATAAATGTCATCCAAGATGATAAGACCAGTTATGACTAACGTCTAGGGTATCCATGATGATGTCCAAGGCCCTTAAGGGCTAACGTCCATGTGGGAGGAGCAAGACTCCCTAGGTCTAGGTCTACCAAGGTGACTCCAAAGGCAATGTCCTTCTTTCTCCCAGTGCAAGTTTTCAATCCATGCCATGCCCCTTGGTTGGGGTCTTAGCATCCATCAATGGGATTTGAGCCCTATGAATGTCTGAGCTAATCATTCCCTCATGTGCACCTGCCCACTGGACAAGGTCCTGCAGCAACAACAAGTACGCCCTCCAGGGGTTCATAAGTCACAGGGATCATAGCATGTAAATCACATCCAATAATTAAATTACCGAACATGTGCATCAAACACCCCTTAACCTCAAACAAATGCTCAAAGACATTATGTAATTTGACAAGTTAGGTTTGGAGAGGGTCTCAGGGCATCCTATTGGGCTAACCTCTCTTAAGTTTGGGGTGTTTGTCAGGTGGAGTCTAGTGCAAGTCATGTAAGCGTATGAGGTGGCATGGGGTGCATGTGATAATAGGAAAATGTAAAGTCTTACATGTGGGTGCGTTTGTGGAGGGTGAGTTGCACCTTGTCATGAATGCAATTGTTTCCTATCTCATTCAGTGCCTTTTACTCTTAGCTTTATTTCTTTTGATCTTTTTCTCTTGTGTTTCAAGGAAATAGTTGAGGGTCGTTGTCATGGCTTGATGACTAGAGGTGACAGTTTTATCCACAAACATTTCATGGAAATGAGAATGTTGGCTTGTGATGAGACCCCCTTTCTCTTGGTTATGCCACCAAGAGCCACTACCCTGGTTTGGTGACCAGATAGGTGGTAGTGTCATATCGCTACATGCCCATGGTCATAATAGGTCGATTCGTGATTAAACCTCCTATCCATCAACTAGTACCTTGAGTGTTTATGTTATCTTATGGGTACCCTTTTCTTACTGACAATCTTTGCACTGCTTTCTAGGGGATCCCTGGGCGAAACATCTCGAAGGTTTCAACATTGGATTTTAACTCTTTCCATCTACTTTTACCCTCTGGGCCTTTAGCCCCTTCTTCCCACAAGGTAAGGTACAACCCTTCCTAGTGTAGCCAATCCCAATGCCCAAACAAGGATAGGGGAGATGAAAGGACTAAATATGGAAAGTGGTAACTATGGAGGGAACAGACAATGACTTTTCACATATCCACCCAGTAGCAACCCATCCTAAAGGGAAATCAACTTACTAGGTCACCATGTCACCCTTCCAGATATGAACGAGGCAAAGAGCATAATTTCCAAGCAAAAGTCGTGAAATGAAGAGGGATTCAATACAACATATTCAAGTGCTTCAAAAATTGGAGTGATACATACCATGATACCCGGACTCATTACCTCATGGAGCAAGACTCAACGTTGCTTCAGGACCAAGCTGGTGTGATGGATATTATTGCTGGCAATATGTGGACTGCACTAAAGAAAAGAGGGGCCCTCTGAGGCCATGCTCAAGTCATCTGGATCTCGATACTCCATGTATAGGACCTGTGGGCCTCGAGACGTGATCTCCTTAGTTATCCCTAGGCTAGGGGATAACAAGTTCTACTTATACATGGGCAAATAAAAGTCAAAGGGGTTAGCTCAATATTACTAGACATTTGGCTAGTTCCTTTCCAACAAGTACTTGGCTCAATCTCCCTAGGTGAGGTGCACTAGTGTATGCCAATATGTTTAATAGGAATTCCAAACACAAATACAAAGAAGTTTCCCTTCTATTTTTCCACAAAATTTTCTTTGGAAAAGAAGTTTATAGACAAATAAAAATGTTAGATCATCAAATATTAAAATACCAAAAAAATAATTTATAACGAAATTATCAACTCTATTTATATTTCCATGACACTAAGCAATCTCAAATAAAATAAATAAATACCTTTTTTTCTACAAGGTTATAGAGCACGAGGAAACTCAAACTCTATTTATATTTCCATCATAGTAAGCAATCTCAAATAAAATAAATAATTAAATATATATTTTTTTAGGTTACAGAGGCACAATGCTAGTCAACATAAGGTTCAAAGTCATTACAATAATACACTTATCAAAAGCTCAACATGTCACTTGCAAGAATTGAACTTGGGTGGGGAGGATAACAATCATTCATCCCAATCACCCTATCTAAACCCAATTGACGGATAAATAAAGGTGTTGGCTAAATGTTCTACCTTTTAGTTTTTTTGGTTGGAATCTGATGATGTAAATCTGGTCAAAAACGTTATTTTTTGTTGTTTAAATTGCATTTATGAATGCATAAATGGATTCAACGTGCTGAAAAAACCCCAGGGCACTCCAATTATACAAACTTCGCCACTCAAATCTGCAAATCTAACCATTCTTCACTAGATTTCAAACAAAATAAGACGAAAAAAAAATCACTAAAATAAAACCAAAAAGTAAAACGTTTAAATTACGCTATAAATAAATACATACCTATAAACAAATTATAGAAAATTGATATAAGGATTAATCATATTTATTATTTTTTTTCAACTGCAATATATATTATAGAAAAATACAACCTTCTATTACTCCTTTACGAGTTTTGAAGGAAAATTAGTTTCACTGAAATAAAAATAATTGTGTATGAGAAAGGAATTTGTAACCGATAGTCAAATATTGACTTTTGAACATTGATGAAAGTTGATAATATTAAAGGTTATCATCTTTGTCCGTCGCTATCTTTCTTAATCTTAAACGTTATGGTCTTTGTCGATCGCTATGTTTCACTTACTTGTTTTAAGTATCACCAACTTTTTTAACACCAACCTTTTTTTTTGAATAAGGCGTTAAAATTTCATTATGCTTACGTACTCAATCATTAATCATAAGGGAGGAAATAGTATTATCTTATTTAATTAACCAATCAAGTTTTCAACAATTAAAAATTATTAATCTTGAAAACTAAACCATTATTATAATTGTATATAATTATTTACCAATTTAAGTTAAATGTAAACTCATAAAATTCAAAGTCATATTAACCAATTTAAATTAAATGTAAACTTATAAAATTCAAACTCAATCTCTTTTTAAAAAATAAGTATCAAAAGGGAAGGAAATCAACTTATAAAATTCAAACTCAATCTCTTTAAAAATTTTAAAAATAAGTAGGAAATCAACTTATAAAATTCAAACTCAATCTATTTAAAAATAAGTATAAGAGGGAAGGAAATGATGAATATGGCTTCCACTTTATTTATTCAACTTTAAAGCCAAATCGGATTAGGTTTTTTTTTGGGTATGATTAAAGATACTATAAAGAAAAGAAAAGACACAATTATATAATTTTGTTTTTAAATAATTTTTAATTTTTACATTGTTTAAAATTATTATCATATTTAAATTATTATATTCAAATGCTTAAAGTTATTATATTTAATTTTTTTTCTAGTTGTTTGTACGGGGTTGTAGACGAATTGACAAGTGCCATGTAAATGGATGGAAATTTGTAAAAAAGAGGTCTCAAGTTCGATTCTCATCCCAATATGATGTTTAATATTTAGTGAGATTAAATTTGGTTTATATTACTTGAAAGTAAGGGATTTCTTGAATCTCGTAAGGGTTTTATCTCTATGCTAGAAAAATACTAAGAGAAGCATTCCAAGATCACCATAATTTTGTTGAGTTGGAAGGTCAAGAAGGTTGGTAGTGTGAGAAATCCTTTGAAAATGAGAAATATAAGAAATACAAGAATTTATTATTAGTTATTTTGCATGTTATTTGTTTTGCTTTGATTTTAACTATGATGATGATGTTTAATATTTAGTGAGATTAAATTTGGTTTATATGACTTGAAAGTAAGGGATTTCTTGGATCTCATAAGGGTTTTGTCTCTATGCTAGAAAAAAACTAAGAGAAGCATTCCAAGATCACCATAATTTTGTTGAGTTGGAAGGTCAAGAAGGTTGGTAGTGTGACAAATCCTTTGAAAATGAGATCTAATTTAGGTATATGGCGGGCACTTTAAGAGAAGGTGATTTACATCTTCAACTCTCTTAGTGTCACAAAGATAACAAATTCCCTCATCCCTTAGCTTTTTGAGAATTGTCCAATGCCCACTTTTGCTATGGAGCTTATGAGAAATTGTTCTTATTTTAGCAATATTGATTTTCTATTTTACACTAGTCAAAACAAAGAGATATGTTTGATTTTCTAGATTAGGATTGATCATCTCCTTATATTTCAAATTATGTTAAAAATTTTTAATACTTTATATTTTTATTAAAATAATTTTTATTTATTTACATTTTATTTTATAAAATTTAATTTTTTATGGTATGTGACCATCAATTTTAAAAAATTGTTTTAAATTATAATTATTATTATTATTATTATTACTAAAAAAAAATAGTTAAATTCATCAAAATTTATTAATTTTATAATATTATAAAATAAAATATAATAAAATATAAATTTATTAATTTTATAATATTGTAAAATAAAATATAATAAAATGATCATTCAATTTTACATTATTTTATTATATTGTTTATTTGATAAGGTTAGGTTAATGCATTAGAAAATCTTGTCTATGTGTCTAGCCATTCACTTATTGTTAATTGTATGGTCCTTCTTCTTTTTAAGGTAGTGAAATCTAACCAAATTTATTATTTTTACAATATTTTATTATATATAGGATTATTTCAATTTTATATTATTGTTTTTTTATAGTTAGGAATTTGACAAACTATATGTTAAAAATTTAATGAATTAGTTAATGACAAAATTGTGTCTACATGCCTAGTTATTCACTTTAATGAATTAGTTAATGACAAAATCATGTCCACATGCCTAGCCATTCGCTTATTGCTTGGCATTTCTTATTACACGTAATGATATAAATATATTAATTCTGCAATACATTGATCTATAGTTAAGTTGTTGAAATTGAAGGGCCCAGGGTGGCTTCCTTGTGGCGGTTGGAACCTGGCCGTCTACTTCTTATATGATCATTTCAATTTTACATTACTTTATTATGTTTTACATTACTTTATTATGTTGTTTGTTTGATAGTTAAAAATATGAGAAACAATATTTTTTTTCAATATAGAAAAAAGTATTTATATTAGTGAATATAAAAAGTCTTTTACAAATTTCTATTTGTTGGTAGTCAATATAATTCCATATTACATCGCCATATCTTGGAGGTATAAATGCAGTCCATAAAAAACATTTTCTTGTTTTTACATATCCGGTTTCAAAATGACAAAAAATCATAACCTTCAATTTTGTTGTAGAAATAGATTATATGATTGACATTCTTTCGAAGCTCTCTCTTTGAATTATTGTACCTACTGCATGAAATATCACACCTTCTTTCAGCTACATTTCTTGCTTAGATAATTGATCAGCTTCCTTATTAAATTCTCTATATATATCTTGTGCTTTTAATTATTGAAACTTCCCGCTCAACACTCGAATTTTTGTCATCCAATGCTAAAGAGAAACCACATGTAGATTGTTTTCATGAGAAAACCAGTCAATAATAGTCTTCGAGTCTCCTACCAGTTGTAATATTTTAACCTTTTTGAAATATGCAAAATATAAAATACACCACAGTGCTAAAATTTCACCCATGGTATTGGTTCCAGTGCCACAATTCATCTTAAGGCTGAAAGTACCCAAATCTTGACATTTTAAAATTGCCCCAGCACCACATTTTGTTCCCTCACATTGTGAGGCACCATCAAGGAAACCCACTGCCAGGTTCCACTCTAACAAAGGAGTCCTAGCAATCCTAATATGTTGAATAGTTTGTGAGTTTTTGTTTTCACCCAGGTCTTGTAAAATTATGTTGCATACCCTGGCCAGAGAAGGCGATTGTTCCTCAAATATGACCAAGTTCCTGTGTTTCCAAATCTCCCAGCAAATATAACAAGGAACTTCTTTCCAGTATTCCATCTTCTTTATCCAATTCCGGAAACACTCACTAAGTTGTCCTACACCCCAATTCCTTTTTAGTTTTAGTTCCTTTAAGATGGAAATCCATATATCTTTTGTGAAATGGTACTCAACAACCAGATGATTCAATGTTTCCTCCTTTTCACCACACGGGACACATCTACTAGGTCCATTCATCCATCTTTTTGTCAAATTTTCAAAGGTGAGAATTTTATTTTCAAACATTAACCAACAGAATAATTTAACTTTTAATGGTATCTGCCACTTCCAAAGATATATGAACCAAAACAATTGGCATCCCTTAGTATCATCCAGTATTTGTACTTCATAAGCTTGTTTTGCATTTACATGGCCTCCTTTGGTATTCCAAGACCACATTAAAGTATCATTTTCTGCATTTAATTCAAAACCAAACCCAACTAATCCTTTTACATATTTATCCCATTCCTCTTTCTGCACTCCATCTAGTCCAAGAGTCTCTGCATTCTTCCATCTTAATGTATTCAGATCCTCGGGTTCAATTGACCCTACTTGTCCCAGAAATTTTATGCCATTTCACTGCAAAATACTTATTAAATTCTTTCAGAGTTTGTAATATGATTGTGACCCAATCATCAGATCTTCTCCTATTCTAATGTCCCATCCATTTCCAATCTTCCAAGCAAGCCAATCAGTTATGATGGATAAAGAGGATGTTAAATCTCTCCAACAGTATGACATACCAGCCCAATTTTTCCTGCCTTCCCTGAACCATTCAACAACAATTTTCTTTTTCAAATACTTCTTGTATGCCACTTCATGCCAGAGACCAGGAACCATAAGGCATCTCCACAAACTCTTTGTTGCTAATGTTTTTCCAAAAGAGAAAATAATTTGTATACCCCGCCCTCCTGTCTTCTTTGGTTAAGCAATTCTTTTCCATTTTACCAAGTGCATACCTTCTTTAACTTGTTTCCCAGTCCATAAAAAACTACACATCCTTCTTCTAATTTTACTTAGAAGGATTTTTGTGATCTTTGCCATTGAAAGTCAGTATATGGGTATGCTTTCTAGTACTGATTTTACAAGAGTTACTCTACACGCTAAAGTAAGTCATTTGTGGCTCCAATTCGAGATTATTTTTTCAATTTTTTTCTCAAGCAAGATCTAGTCTACCATTGTATAGCAATTTGATTTAATGAAGAACCCCAGGTACTTAAACCCAACATCTATTGGTTTAACTTCAAAGGGAAAAATATCTTTCAACACTGAGAGATCCTCGCTCGTCCACCCTGTTTCTAGAAATAGAGACTTATGTGGGCTGAAGGACATACTCGTCGCCTTACAAAACAAATCAAGTACCTCCTTAAAAACTTATCATTCTGTGAGAGTTATGTTCCCAAACAATAATACATCATCCACAAAAAGTAAGCTTGTAATTCTTATTCCTTTTGCAACTAAAACACTTTCAATTTTCCTTTCTACAACCAGCTTCTGAATGGTTCAACTCGATCCTTCTACAACAAGTAGGAACAGTAATGGAGATAGAGGGCATCCTTTCCTCAATCCTCTTGAACTTTTGAAAAAAATGGAATGGCTACCATTGATTAAGACAGGAAAATTTTTAGTAGTTACACACCCCATAATCCAATCTGTTGCCTCTAGAATCAATCTTATTGGAAGTAAGACTAACCTTAAGAAACCCCAATCCACCCTGTCATAAGCCTTCATCATATCCAGTTTAAGGACCAAATCTCTGTTATTTTTTATCTTTATACTATGTAAGGTGTTCGACAACACAAGTATTCCAACAGAGGACGAACACCTTCAGTAACCACTCACATAACCATATCAAATATCAACACATCGATGTTTTCACGTGGTAAAACCCCTACGGGGAAACATCCATGGCCACAGCCAACGCGGCCACTTGGAGCAGTTTATTAATGCAAAAGAAAAAGATTACAGAGAGATTTTACAAGAGATTTTCTCACAATCGATCATCGAAAAATGACCCTCCATGCTCTTTAGATAGAGATCATGGACCAATCGGATGTTAAGCCACATATCAATGGTCATTAATATCGAGGAGAGTATAAACCGTCAGATCACTCTATGTCGGGAACATATCGTGACTGTCGGATTTCCTAGCTACAAATGCATACTAAAGAAACACACTTTTACCTAACGACACATTAGACCAAGTAGATCTTAACTAACTCCTAAGTGTTTGAGTATACTAACATCCCCCTTTAAGAACAAATTGGGATAGGATTGAAGAATTTACAATGTTGATGCAATAGGAGAAGGAAGGAGGCATTAGAGCCTATCCCCCCTTAATGACAACTTCTTGAACTCCTAACTTAGATCTAAGTTTTGAAAACTTCACTTCTGTAAGAGACTTTGTGAAAATGTCTACAACTTGATCTTTTGTAGGGAAAAAGAGCACTTCAATAACTTGATCATGAATGAGCTTTCTAATGAAGTGCATGTGTAGCTCGATGTGCTCGTTGCGCTGATGTTGAACTGGGTCTTTGGCAAGCTTGATGGCACTTTGATTGTCTCACCAAAGGTTGGTTGTATGTTGTTGCTTGAATCCAAACTCTGAAAGGATCTGTCGAAGCCACAAGGCTTCCTGACTTGTATTTATTGTTGCTTGGTACTTTGCTTTTGCTGAAGAAAGTGTAATAGTTTCTTGTTTCTTACAGGCCCAAGTGGCAGGTCTTGAACCAAGGCTGAAAACATAACATGTAGTAGACTTTCTATCATCAGGGTCATCGCCCCAATTTGAATCGATGAAACCAACCAATAAAGGAGTCCCCCCTGAACTGTAATGTATTCTGAATTGAACTGTACCACGGACATAGCGAAGTATCCTTTTAGCTACTTTCCAATGGCTTTCATGGGGTGTTTTCATATACCGAGAAACAATACCAACAACAAAGGAAAGATCAAGATGGGTATGAGTCAAGTATAAGAGGCTATCAACTAACTGAAGGTACAGGGTAGCATCAACTTTAGGAGAAGTATAGGTTGCAGTAAGATTGACTACAGGCTGGAAGGGAGAAAGGTTTGGTTTACAATCATCCATGTGAAAGCGACGAAAAAGGTCACAAGCATACTTAGACTGGGAATGAAAAATTCCTTCATTGGTTTGCAAAACTTGGAGGCCAAGGAAATAGTGCAAAAAGCCTAAGTCTGTCATTTCAAATTTCTTCGTAAGGCTGGTTTTCACATGGTTTAAAAGTTTTGAGTCACTACCAGTAAGGATAAGGTAATCAACATAAAGGACAAGGATTATGATATGGCTTCCTACCTTCTTGGTATAGACATTAGGATCAGAATGGCATCTAGAGAATCTGGTGTCAATAAGAAAGTTGTCCATTTTGGCATACCAAGCTCGAGGAGCTTGCTTAAGACCATAAAGAGATTTCTTAAGGTGACAAAGAAGGCTAGAGTCATTTTGGACATAGCCAGGAGGTTGTTCCATGTATATTTCTTCTTGCAAATCTCCATGCAAGAAGGCGGATTTAGCATCCATCTGATGGACCTCCCATTTATGTGAGGCAGCAAGGGAAAGAGCAAGGCGGATGGAATTCATTTTGGCTACAGGGGCAAAGGTTTCATTATAGTCAATTCCTTCAACTTGAGAAAATCCTTTGGAAACTAACCGAACCTTGTGTCTTTCCACACTTCCATCTGATGCATACTTAGTTCTATAGACCCATTTACATCTTACAAGTTTTCTTCCTTTTGGAAGAGGTACAAGATCCCAAGTATCATTTTCCATTAAAGAACGATACTCTTCATTCATTGTTGTATCCCAATCTGGATGACTTGAAGCTTCTACAAATATCTCTAGGTCATGAGTCTCTGAAACTTGAGCCAAAAGAGAAGAGGCTCATTGGAACTGTGAACGTGTTCAACGCTGATCTGAAGGATCACCGACAAGACCACCAGCTGCCTCTCGTGTTGAATGGACCCATATAGGAAGCGGTGGAACTGGTGTTGGTTCAGGTTCAAAGGACTCATCTAGAGGAAGGTGAGCATGTGGAGATGGATTTTCATCCTCACTGGCATCATCTGAAGAAGAAACCACAATAGGAATAGAAGAAGGCACAAACGTCAAAGATGGCTCGTAGGCCGAAGAAGGCACAATTTTCGAATTAGGCTCCCAGGCCAAGAGATTTTCATCAAATTTAACATCTCTTCTAATAACAATTTCATTACAATGTGGTTGAAGAAGTCTATAACCTTTGACATATTCAGAATAACCAACAAATATACACTTGTCACTTTTAGGTTGCAATGCTTTCCTTTTCTCATCAGGAATGTGAGCCCATGCTATATTGTCAAATATGCGGAAGTGACTTACATCTGGTTTAATTTTAGTCCAATCTTCTTCCAGTGCTATATTTTTAAGAGCCTTTGTGGGAGTGCGATTGAATATGTAATTTTCACAGTTGATTGCTTCCGCCCAATACTTTAGACTTAATCCCTTAGATTGGATCATACAATTAGCCATTTCTTTTAATGTGTGGTTCTTTCTCTCAGCCACACCATTTTGTCATGGTGTATATGGAACAGTTTTTTGCATTTGGATTCCCTGTGTAGTGCAGTAACTTGTAAAATTATTGTTCACATACTCGCCTCCATTATATGTTCTTAACTTTTGAATTTGATGTCCAAATTGCTTTTCTACAAGGGCCTTGTAGGCCAAAAACTTTGCTCTTAAGTTTTAAGAAGTAAACCAAAGTATGTCTGGAAAAATCATCAATGAAAGTTAAGAAATACTTGCACCCAAAAAAAGAAGGAGAAGAAAGTGGACCACACAAATCACTGTGAACAAGCTACAAAGGGCTCAAGGCGTGCCAAGAGGCACGTTTGTCAAAATTGTCCTGATGATGTTTGTCGAAAACAGCACGGCACAAACACCATCTCTGCATGAAATAGGAGGAAGACCAGTCACCATCTGTTGATTACATAGTTGTTGCAATGAGCGATAGTTTAGATGACCAAACCGCTCATGCCAAAGTTTGCTCAAGTCATCGCTATGAGCAACAAAAACTAATGAAAAAGATGATGACCCAAAGTTGTCAAAATTGTACAACCTGGTAATATCATCAGCAATTCCAGTTGCAAGAACATGCTTAGGCTCTTTTAGATCCTTGATTACAACTTGGTGAGGTGAAAACTCTACGTTTTGACCTTCACCTGAATGAGTGATTTGATATACTGATAGAATGTTACAATAAATACTTGGAACACATAATACATCATTGAAATGACCATTATCTACTTTAACGGTTCCAGATCCTACAACACTAAGAGATCTATCATCACCAACAAATATTTTCTTGGTGTTACATTCATTTAGAGCAGAAAATATGTCTTTATCCTTACCCATCTAATAAGATGCTCCTGAATCAATAAGCCACTCATCAAAAGAAGAAGTAGAAGTTGTATTGAAGGAGAAACCAGAAGTGAAAATTGCATGTCCATGAGAATAAGAAGAAGTAGTAGAATCAATATCGATGTTGTGATTCTTCATCGTTGCTTCTAAAGATGCCATCTTCTTGAAACATTTGGACTCATCATAACAATATTTATCACAAAAGTTGCAATGTTTTTCAGTCTTCTTATCTTTATATTTTTCTCCTTTATCACCATTAGGAGTTGAAGTTGTTTGAGCGGGTTTGGGACACTTATGTTTCTTGTTGTTGTAGCGAGGATGTTGCTTCTTGGAATACTTGGTTTTATATTTCTGTTGGGAAACTAAGGATTTGTTGGAGGTACCTGTAATGTTGATCACTCCAAGTTGTACAAGCTTATCTTCCTCTCTAATCAAAGCAGCACAAAAGGACTCAAGAGTGGGTTTTTGATAAGCTTTCCCTAGAGTCTCTCTCATGGCATAAAAGGTAGATACAAACACAGAATATGCACTACCTAGCTTAGAAAGAATAAGATAGATGCAACGCTCTTCCTCCATTTCTATCTCACATTTTTCCCATAAAATTCTGAGTGTTTTAAACTTAGATAGATAGTCTCCAATGCAAGAAAAATCACTTGGACTTAAGTTTAGTACTTGATTTTCTAACTATTGTGCTCGAATAATATTGAGTTTACCAAACACAGATTCAATCTTTTCCCAAGCTTCATTGGGGTCATCAATTTCTTTAAGATGGAACCTTAATTCAGAAGAGATGGACATTCTGATTAGTCAACGTGCTTTGTCACTCTTATTAGCCCATTTGAATTTCTTATCATCATCAGTGGGTGCTTTTTCCTTTCCCAAGGTAATCCAGTACAAACCTTTACTTCTTAATAAATCTTCCATATGAGATTTCCATTGGAAGTAGTTGGTGTTGGTAAGAAAGAGATTACTTGTAGAATCCATATTAAATATGCAAATAATATGGATTTAAAAACTAAAACTAATGATCTTGATGGAAAGATCTCGAAAAGTTATGCAGTTTAAAAAAAAAAAAAACGGCACTAAAAACAAACTTTGGATGTGAGAGTTATGTCCTTTTTTTTAAAAGTCATAAATGGTAACCAAAGGACCACGTGATAGTGTAATTTGATTTATGAAGTGACCCACTTTTATAAAGAGAAGTGGGGATCACTTTTACAATGAAGTTACTTTATAAAAGAAAAGTTGCATGCAAAATAAATAACTCTAAAATAAAATATTAAAGCTACTTATAGTTTCTTACAATCGATCATCGGCAAATTACCCACCATGCTCTTTAAATAGAGGTCATCAACCAATCGAGTGTTAAGGCATGGATCAATGGTCGTTAATATCAAGGAGAGTATGAACCGTCAGATCACTCTATGTCGAGAACATATCGTGACCGTCGGATTTCCTAGCTACAAATGCATACTAATGCATACTATAGAAACACACTAAGAAACACACTTTTACCTAACGACACATTAGACCAAGTAGATCTTAACTAACTCCTAAGTGTCTAAATATCCTAACATAAGGATTCTTGTGCCACTCCTATGGCATCTGTAATTTGTCTACCCTCCAAAAAGTCAAATTGTTCCTTTGATATACCTTTTGATATGCCTACAATAATTTTTGAGATAATCTTGTAAGACAAAATACACAGTGAAATTTGTCTAAACCCTTCAAAAATTTTGGGTTTGTCACTTTTAGGAATAAGGGCTAGAAAGGTAGCATTTAGGGCTATGGAAACCCTACCTTTTCCTATAGATTCTTAAACCACCTCCAGTAGTTCAGTTCCCAA
>ML792198.1:17850-67722 GCA_009831015.1 Picea engelmannii
AGACCAGTCACCATCTGTTGATTACATAGTTGTTGCAATGAGCGATAGTTTAGATGACCAAACCGCTCATGCCAAAGTTTGCTCAAGTCATCGCTATGAGCAACAAAAACTAATGAAAAAGATGATGACCCAAAGTTGTCAAAATTGTACAACCTGGTAATATCATCAGCAATTCCAGTTGCAAGAACATGCTTAGGCTCTTTTAGATCCTTGATTACAACTTGGTGAGGTGAAAACTCTACGTTTTGACCTTCACCTGAATGAGTGATTTGATATACTGATAGAATGTTACAATAAATACTTGGAACACATAATACATCATTGAAATGACCATTATCTACTTTAACGGTTCCAGATCCTACAACACTAAGAGATCTATCATCACCAACAAATATTTTCTTGGTGTTACATTCATTTAGAGCAGAAAATATGTCTTTATCCTTACCCATCTAATAAGATGCTCCTGAATCAATAAGCCACTCATCAAAAGAAGAAGTAGAAGTTGTATTGAAGGAGAAACCAGAAGTGAAAATTGCATGTCCATGAGAATAAGAAGAAGTAGTAGAATCAATATCGATGTTGTGATTCTTCATCGTTGCTTCTAAAGATGCCATCTTCTTGAAACATTTGGACTCATCATAACAATATTTATCACAAAAGTTGCAATGTTTTTCAGTCTTCTTATCTTTATATTTTTCTCCTTTATCACCATTAGGAGTTGAAGTTGTTTGAGCGGGTTTGGGACACTTATGTTTCTTGTTGTTGTAGCGAGGATGTTGCTTCTTGGAATACTTGGTTTTATATTTCTGTTGGGAAACTAAGGATTTGTTGGAGGTACCTGTAATGTTGATCACTCCAAGTTGTACAAGCTTATCTTCCTCTCTAATCAAAGCAGCACAAAAGGACTCAAGAGTGGGTTTTTGATAAGCTTTCCCTAGAGTCTCTCTCATGGCATAAAAGGTAGATACAAACACAGAATATGCACTACCTAGCTTAGAAAGAATAAGATAGATGCAACGCTCTTCCTCCATTTCTATCTCACATTTTTCCCATAAAATTCTGAGTGTTTTAAACTTAGATAGATAGTCTCCAATGCAAGAAAAATCACTTGGACTTAAGTTTAGTACTTGATTTTCTAACTATTGTGCTCGAATAATATTGAGTTTACCAAACACAGATTCAATCTTTTCCCAAGCTTCATTGGGGTCATCAATTTCTTTAAGATGGAACCTTAATTCAGAAGAGATGGACATTCTGATTAGTCAACGTGCTTTGTCACTCTTATTAGCCCATTTGAATTTCTTATCATCATCAGTGGGTGCTTTTTCCTTTCCCAAGGTAATCCAGTACAAACCTTTACTTCTTAATAAATCTTCCATATGAGATTTCCATTGGAAGTAGTTGGTGTTGGTAAGAAAGAGATTACTTGTAGAATCCATATTAAATATGCAAATAATATGGATTTAAAAACTAAAACTAATGATCTTGATGGAAAGATCTCGAAAAGTTATGCAGTTTAAAAAAAAAAAAAACGGCACTAAAAACAAACTTTGGATGTGAGAGTTATGTCCTTTTTTTTAAAAGTCATAAATGGTAACCAAAGGACCACGTGATAGTGTAATTTGATTTATGAAGTGACCCACTTTTATAAAGAGAAGTGGGGATCACTTTTACAATGAAGTTACTTTATAAAAGAAAAGTTGCATGCAAAATAAATAACTCTAAAATAAAATATTAAAGCTACTTATAGTTTCTTACAATCGATCATCGGCAAATTACCCACCATGCTCTTTAAATAGAGGTCATCAACCAATCGAGTGTTAAGGCATGGATCAATGGTCGTTAATATCAAGGAGAGTATGAACCGTCAGATCACTCTATGTCGAGAACATATCGTGACCGTCGGATTTCCTAGCTACAAATGCATACTAATGCATACTATAGAAACACACTAAGAAACACACTTTTACCTAACGACACATTAGACCAAGTAGATCTTAACTAACTCCTAAGTGTCTAAATATCCTAACATAAGGATTCTTGTGCCACTCCTATGGCATCTGTAATTTGTCTACCCTCCAAAAAGTCAAATTGTTCCTTTGATATACCTTTTGATATGCCTACAATAATTTTTGAGATAATCTTGTAAGACAAAATACACAGTGAAATTTGTCTAAACCCTTCAAAAATTTTGGGTTTGTCACTTTTAGGAATAAGGGCTAGAAAGGTAGCATTTAGGGCTATGGAAACCCTACCTTTTCCTATAGATTCTTAAACCACCTCCAGTAGTTCAGTTCCCAATAGATCAAAAAAAAACAAAAGGAATTCTACAGTCCATCCATCCGGCCCGGGACTTTTTGAGGCAGCAAAACCTTTAAGAGTTAACAATATTTCAAGTAACGTAACAGGATCAACAATTCTAAGACCCTCTTCCTTAGAGAATATCCTGGTATAAGCATTAATAACTTCCAGTTGATTTGTGATAGTGAGGTTCTCTTGAGATTTAAAGATGTTCTAAAAATATCTAATGGATTCCTTTTGCAAGGTCTATTGACTTGAAACTTTGGATCCATCCTCCTTAATAATATACTAGATAGCATTGGCATGTTTTCTAGAATTTGCATACGCATGGAAAAACTTAGTATTCATGTTGCCTAATGCAAGCCAATTTATCCTATTCTTTTGTCGCCAAGTTTCCTCCTCCTGCTTTAAAAGGAACAATTCTCTCTTTTAGTTTTCTAGTACTAATACTTTTTCATCCTTCACAAAACCCCTAGAAAAGTCAGAATATAGAGTGTCTAAGTCAGTTTCTAGCTGCATTAATTCCTCCTTTGCAAAGATTTTTTTATTTCTCTCCCACTTAATAACCAATGACTTAAGTAGTTTGAGTTTTTGAACAAGGGAGTCCATAGGGTTTAAATTATCTATCTCCAAGAGCTCGTTCCAAGTCTATCTCACTAAGTTTACAAAATCTGGTTCATCCAACCAGACAGAATTGAATTTAAAAGGATAATTGTACTTTTCCTTCTCTTGTTCTAAATGTAGAATCATTGGCATATGATCAGAGATATTAATATTACTCACCCAAGATCTGTATCTGAGTCCTGACAGGGTTAGTTCCTCATTTATTAAAAAACAATCCAATCTCTTAGCAATGTAATCCTGATCACCTCTTCCATTCCTCCAGATAGGAAGAATCTTTACTGGTTCAACATCAACTAGACCTTCATCTTGCATCAATTGACTGAAAAATAAATTCATTGGATCAAATCTAGAGTAGGTGCCCCACACTTCTCTATTTGAAATGGTAAAATTTAAATCACCTCCCAAAATTAAGTTGTGATATTTGAGTATCCCATCCATCTTTATCTTATCCCAGAAATCTTGTATGTCTCCATAAGGGCCATAGAAATTAATCAACTTTAGCCTTTTGTTTAAATCATTTACCAGACCATCAAATAAAATCCTTGCAGGAGTCAGAAAAGCAGAGAAATCAGCTCTCCTCGGGTTCCATGCATATAACATCCCTCCCGATAAACCTAAGGAATCCACCCCACAAAATTTCC
Source organism: Picea engelmannii (assembly GCA_009831015.1). Taxonomy (NCBI): domain Eukaryota; kingdom Viridiplantae; phylum Streptophyta; class Pinopsida; order Pinales; family Pinaceae; genus Picea; species Picea engelmannii. Next base: position 21,417 of record ML792198.1, read on the forward strand.
ACGTGGGTAAGAGTTTTGAAAAAAATTCCCTCACTTTGAGTTCACTGGCCATAGTTTCCTAGATAAAAAGAATGTTTGGTTTTAATAGAGCTATAAACCATTTGAGGGCTAAAAAATTTGAAGCACCCCCGACTCCTCTAACATTTAGTGACACTACAATCATCTTTTAACCCTTGCTAGGGATTTATGAGCTCTAAGCGCCCTTGGACCATCCACAACTAGTAAGCATGTTATAGATTTAGTCTCCTTCTCCTTACCTAACTTCCTAGCACTTCTCGTTTTGAGCGGTGAAAAATCCTTTTCCAGGCCTCCAAACACAACCCTTTTCAAAAGTGTTGAATCACCCACAGAGCTACACATTGTAACCCTTTTCAGTTTCTCATCAATTGAAACCTTAACAGAAGACGAAGGCAAAGATTCTCCCCCCAAGTAGATAAGAAGAGGAGATCGATTTAGTACCTCTTTATATGAGGGAATAAAATTAACTAAGGAATCACCAATCACACTTGTCACGGTCGGGTCTATCTGAGTGTATCCRCACAAGGATTTTATAGAGTCCTATGCATCCCCATTGTTTAAAGGTTCCAAAAAAAAGGTGTAGTTAACTCAACCGATCATGATCCATAATGTCTAAAGAAACCCCTCTCCCCCAAAACCTCACAGACATTTGACACAGCCTTCAGAATTTGTGGAGCAATACAAGCCCCCCTTCCTCCCAAGTTGGTAACGATGGGCTCCACACTTGAGGACTCAACACCAGTAGCCATCCCTTCCAAGACTCACGAGTATGTTTGAGTGTGTTCGCACAAGGATTCTATAGAGTCCTCTGCATCCCCATTATTTAAAGGTTCCAAATCAAAGGGTCTAGTTATCGCATCTGATAGGTCAAGTGAACCATCTGGTCTAAAGTAACCCCTCTTTCCCAATACCTCATGAGCCTATTACACATGCTTCATAAAATGGGTAGAAATACAAGCATCCCTTCCTCCCAAGTTGGTAACGTCGGGCTCCATGCTAAAGGTCTCAACACCAACAACCAACCCTTCCAAGACCCTTTCCAAGCTACTCGAGGAAAAGCCTAACCAATTATAGGTTTCAATAACCTCCTTTTGATTCCCCTCACAAGGAGGCTCCCTAGAACCGACAAAGTATAATGACAAGCAATCGGGCCCTAAAGACACAGTAGGAGTAGACACCAAGGGGGAGGTTTCCACACCAATTTCCCGTAGCAAAATTAAGTCACTTAATGACAAAGAGGAAAAACATTTGGGCACGGAATNAGAACCGACAAAGTATAATGACAAGCAATCGGGCCCTAAAGACACAGTAGGAGTAGACACCAAGGGGGAGGTTTCCACACCAATTTCCCGTAGCAAAATTAAGTCACTTAATGACAAAGAGGAAAAACATTTGGGCACGGAATTTTTAAATTACCAAAGAAAGTATCGCTAGCCAGTTCCATAGAAAATGAGGACTCTGCTTTTCCACCTAGGTCAAGAAGAAAAGTTGTCTGCAACAAATATGAATGACAGAATCATGTTTATATGCTTATCCATTCACTTATTGCTAATCTCGTAGCCTTTCTTATTATAGGTAATGAAATTTGACAAAAATTATTAATTTTGCAATCCTTTATTTTATATATATATGATAATTCAATTTCACATTACTTTATCATATTGTTTGTTTGATGCTTTTTTTTTTCCACAGAGAATTTCACATTATATTTATATTGAAAATATAATATGTTCTCTTAATAGTCATTACATCAAAAGATCCTTTTTTTTTCATGGGCTATTCGAACAAAAATTACACAGAATTTTTTCAAAATCCCTTCCAATACTTTCGTCTTCTCCTAAGAGTCCAAAAAAGACATTTTTCTTGAAGATAAGAGCCTATTGAACATAGACATAGGCTGCACATAAGGAGACACCCAAATATAACATAAAACAAACTATGTGAAATCCCCCTAAAGACAACTAAAACAACTTTAAAAACAGAGTAGGGCACTCATGGCCGCCTTCCCAAAGATTGTAAGCTATGCTCCCTGGATGTTTTTGAAGAGCGTGTTTTGATAATATATCATCCTCTTGGTTCTCTTCTCTATAAATATGAGCAAAGGATATAGTCTTGAAGCACTTAAGGAGCTCATAAATCATATCCTTCCAACAGTCTAAAGTAACAACTTGTAAAGCGCCTTTCGTGTTTAGCCAATCAATGACTATTTTTGAGTCTCCTAGAACAAGAAAATCTATAATTGAAAGTCGAGATGTCAGGGTTAGGGAGGCCCAAACCCCCAAAACTTCATCCCTAGTATTAGTTCCCTGACCAAAATTTAAATTCCATTTATAAGCTGAGTGTTCAGTGATCTTTATCACCCTACCTGTACCACTTTGATCTCCATTTAGCTGGGTTTCCCCATCAAACCACCCGATGATTTTATCTTCAAGAATTGCAAATGTTGAAATTCTGGGAAGATGAACTTTTTCCTTATTCCTGGGTATGCCCACCACTCCTAAAGATTGGTAAACTATCTTTTGTATAGAGGGAGTCCCTGACTCAAAGATGGTCGTGTTTCATTCTAGCCATAAAAACCAACAAATATAGGCTGGCAAAGATGGATATGTAAAATTCTAAACATTCCAATTTTCAAAGCACATGCAATTCCTTAGGAATATGGTCTTGTTTGTTTGATACTTACGAATTTGACAAACTATATGTTTCATTTAATGAATTAATGAATAATAAAATCGTGTTTATGTATCTAGTTGTTCATTTATTTCTAATCGCATGGCTTTTCTTGTTGTAGGTAATGATATCAGATAAAATTTATTAATTTTGCAATACTTACGTATATATGATCATTTCAATTTTAAATTACTTTATTATATTGTTTGTTTGATATTAGGAACCTGGAAAACTATATGTTAAGCATTTAATGAACTGATCATGTCTATGTGCTTAGCCATTCACTTATTAATATGTATGAATTTTACGAACCATATGTTAAGGGTGTTGTTTAATTGTTTTACGAAACAACTTTTTTTATCGGAATTCGGCAATATAAATTTTCACAAAATCATTATTTTTTGTTGTTTAAAATCCATTTATGAATGTAGAAATGGATGCAGCATGTTGAAAAACTCTTGGAGCACTCAGATTATACATAAATAATCATTCAAATCTCCGGACGTAACAATTCCTCGTCGAATTTTGGACAAATATCCCTGTAAAATATCGCTAGAAAAAAATCATTTCGTAGAACATTTAGATTACAGCTATGTTAAGTACTTAATAAATTAATGAATGACAAAATCAGCTCTATGTGCCTACCCAGTCACTTATTGTTAATCTCATGGCCTTTCTTGTTGTATCTAGTAAACATAGGAGAATATTTAATTTGTCCTTCCGATCATTTTAATTTTTGGGTGTGATTTAACAAACCTGGCGCACTATAACAACCTCTTCAGCACTTGCCTTATTCGGATACGAGGTTGTCTAAATGAACAAATCCATAGCATTTGTTCATGGCCTTGCAATTACATGGGAGAACGACTATCTACCTCAAATAAAGCTTTGTTCTTTAAAAAAAAATACCTCGTGTTGCACCTAAAATGTAAAATGTTATTCTTTTAGTTGAAGATTGTGCACAAGTTCTTGGTTTTTTTTTGTTTACAGTACAAGGTTTGCTATGGTTACTTTGTCATTAATTTTTCCTTCAATTCCAGTTCTTCTACAAAACCACTCAAATATATGAAGGTAAACCTCAAAGATTTGAAAATTAAATAAAAATCCAAGTGTTTTAATGGTTGCTAGTACTTTGTCCATTCTTCTTTTTAACTATGGCATTTTTCTCAAATTTTGTATGTCATGTACAACCAGTGTAATGTTCCCAAGTTGGTATTTACTTGGAAACTGAAAGTTGTTTCTAAGTTTTTTTTGTTGTTTGTTTGTTTGCAGGTTCTAGTATTCCCAGTTTGCGCTATGAAGATTGTTTGGAGTTTAATAGTATCCAAATGATAAGAATACAATAGCAATAGCATCCATATAACAAGATACAAGAGATATCACACCATGGAATAGCAAAAATGTCAGATCTGACCTTTATTTAGATAGTAGATGATCTGGAATACAATAGATCTATAGATCTTAATGTATGAATATAGAATATCAAAGCTGGAATGGATGCTACAACAAACAAGCTCCAACACTGGAGATAATAGCCTCCAAGGCTCTACAAAATATTGAAGATTAGCCTAAGATCAATTCCTTGTCCTTCTAAGGCTGGAAACCCCTCTTTCCATTGAGTTGCGCACTACCCTGGTGGTTGTAGCTACCCAAGATTTCAGCCCTCCTCTTCTTGTGTCCAAATCACCCCAAACTCTCCAATAATGTAGATCGGGCCACTAGAAACCCCTAGGCTGATTTTCTTATTGATTGGAGGTGTTTAGAACCCCCCAGATGAATAGATCCTCCTTCTGTAGTGCGCCCTCCTCATGTATAACTCGTGCTAGCTCACAATAAAAGATATGCTAGAAATAACTCCTCCAAAATGGCTAGGAAGGCACGCTAGGCCCAATAATCAGATCCCAATGGGTTTGGACCCCTGAAAATCCTTCACCTCTCCAAATCGAATGGAACTAGCTCCTCAAGTGCGCCCTCCTATTGGAAACCCCCACTAATGCACACTACATCTCTTTGAACTTGTAGAATCCACCTGTGACCGAGATAGAATGGTGAGGGATGAATCTTTCACCTCTATGACCAAGCTTGGACCAGGTTGGGTGGGATCTTTCACCACCGAGATGATCTCTAGGGTTTGTTCAGTCAAAACCCCTAGGTGCATGGGCTCTCTAGGAAGAAGCCAGACATCAAAATGATAATCAACATAATGAGAGAATAGAAGCCCATGTCTCTCTTTTATATCCATGTTCATATTTTCTCTCCAAGTGGCTTTTACTTTATTTTTGTTATTCCTTCATAAAATCACTTTATTAATTAATTAACTTTTTTTCCTCTAAAAAGTGATTAATTTGTCCTTGTGGCTTCTCCAACCATTGAAAGTCACTTTTCATCACCTTATCATGTAGTGTTCTTCCTCCCGATTCCGATGATCTATTACACTAAGAGGTTTCTTCAAGTATTAGGCCCAAAATGACCTCCTTAGTGAATTTAATTAAAATATGCTCCATAATAACTCAAAATTACGAAAATCGTCAGAATGCAACGAAACCAAAGACAAGTTGTGTGGAATGGATCTCGATGATGAAATATGATGAATGATGTAAGTTGGGCCCAAGAAAACCCCTCAATACCTCTTAATCTCACTATCACCCCCAACTGGCTACTCTAACAGGCATCCCAATCTGTAACATAAGTAAGTCCAAAAATGGGGACATTACAACCACATGCATAAAACATAATACCTTACCTTTGCAGTGTACTAAAACCATTTTTTACATTATGTCGAATCATTGTTAACCTCTAACTAGTGCAATGGGCTTGCAATCGATAACTTTGTAGAGAAGGATGAAGACATGACATTTATTTGTCTAAATTTTTTATTTAAAATTAAACTTTGTCATTTCCATTCGTTTTAATGGCTGCTAGTACTTTGTCCATTCTTCTTTTTAACTGTGGCATTTTTCTCAAATTTTTTATGGCATGTACAACCACATGCATAAAACATAATACCTTACCTTTGCAGTGTACTAAAACCGTTGTTTTACATTATGTTGAATTAGTGTTAACCTCTGACTAGTGCAATGGGCCTGCAGTCGATAGTTATGTATAGAAGGATGAAGACATGACATTTATTTGTCTAAGTTTTTTATTTAAAATTAAACTTTTTCATTTCCATTCTGCAACAATAGGTGGCAAATACAAGGTCTCAGCTCACTAGAATTTTGAAAGACTTTAAAATATCTAACCTAATATTTGGCCATGCATGCATAGAGAAAAAAACCATGGGACATTGTTTTTTCTAAGTCTCCTACATGCAACAATATACATGTATTGTTATGTTCAAATATTAATGAAATAAATTAATTTAGAAAGTCCTTGGATTAAAAATTTGTTTTCACCCTTAGAACTTTACTTTGGCCAACTTCAAAAATTTTAACAAACTTTAGAAAGAATTTATCTCTGGCAGTAAACAGAAGTTTAATAGTTTGACAATCACTTATAACATTATTTTATTCATCAAAAAATTGAGATAAGTAGTTGGGCTGCTAACTATGTACTGTTCTAGGTGGAAATTTCAACTTATAATTGTCTAGAGATAGAAAGCAATGGTCAATTTAAGTGAATTGAGATAAGTAGGTGATTTGCTAACTATGTACTATTCTAGGTGGAAATTTCAGCTTATAATTATCTAAACATAGAAATCAATGGTCAATTTAAGTGATAATGTGCTAGGTGAAAGGAAGAATTTAGAGTGGAAATACAATAACCTTTAAAAATGGTTAATTTGACAATCAAAATTTCTTACCTTGGCATGGTATTGGCAGTTTAGAAGCTAGAGCAGAATTCGACCAAATTTTTGTGCATTGTTGCAACTCATGTCATCCTCAAATCTACAATGATTCAAACCTATAGTCTTTTTTGTTGTAACTCAACCCAAAGACAACTATTTGTTTTGAATGGAGAGACGTATTTGATTCATTAGTTATAACACAATGAAATATGCATATAGGTGTTGAGATGTCCATAACAACCAAAGGCAAGGATATTGACTAGTTCCAAATACAAATAACATGTCACAAGGAAAATCACCAACAATGTAGTAAGGCATAATTGAGTGTCTTTTAACAAATATACATTTGCATAAAGATAAGGATATATTTAAACTAACAAGGTCAAACAAAAACCTTGAGATTTATAGACCAAGCTATGTAATCATGGTAATATGAAAGAAGAATGAAAATGTTATGGACTAACTAGTACCAAATAAGGAGGACAACTTAGATATTCATCGCTTCAAATTCGATGTGGTTTCCTTGCTACAACTAGTAAGTAAATCAAACACCAACAAAGTTAGTTTTCACATAGAATAAGTAATCTTAGACTTCTATCTACATTGATGATTGTCAAACCTTGCTTGTCTAGTTTGTAACTTCTTGCATCTACCTTTTGATTCTTGTGACCCTTACTTCTTTGGCCCTATGCTAACATGTGTGACTTTGTGTCCACGTCTCTTGAAGCTCCTATGCTTTGGTATTGTATATACCTGGATCCTTACATCTATATCAGTTCATCAAACATTAATGAATTTGTAAGCCATGTAATTATTGCTAAATGCCAGATTGTCTATAAGGAAATTGCATGTCACCCCATTCAATTTACATCTACATCAATTTCTTTTTGCATGCCACTTGTTGAAACATATGCATGGATAAAGGTCAATAATCTAGTGTAAACTATAGTATTCATTACCATTATTCAATCAAATTATGTTACATGTAAAATGTAGTTTTTTTGTAATCAATGAAATGCATATCTCAGGAAACCTATTAAGCACTTCCCCTCATTTTGAGGATGGTACATAGGGTAAACCAACCAATTGGAGTTCTAGCAACCTAACCGAGTGGGGAATCAAGTGAGGTCCATAGTATTCATAGAGACAACCAATCCAAGGACTTGACCCTGTGACCTCCTACTTGTAATTCACAACACTCAACCACTCAATCTAACCCACCAGACTATAAAATGTAGTTTACTTGTAATTATTAACTATCATTATTAATTCCCTCCCTTATAAGAGATATAATATATGTTCATTAGATTTAATTTGTTATTATTAACTATATTAATGTATTATAAACAAATAAAAATATCTAAGGGTGTTAATTAGCCCGCTTTGATTGATCTATGCACATGAATTTGAAATCGCCAACTAAACCCACACATTTATTACATATGGCATTCCCATGCTTGCGAGGTGCTTCAATTTTCATTATTTGTTGCTCTCTAGCCTAGTGTCTTTGAGTAAGTGTGTGAACCATCTCTCTTTAAATTAGAGTATGGAAAGATAATAGCTCGAAATAGGTATGCTAAGGGAGTTAACTAAGCTAATTTTCCACCTTTCTGCCTCAAATTCAATAGGATTCTCTATGGTATCATAGAACTTCATGGCATTTGTAGTGCTACCATTCTCCTCATAAGGAAATCTTAGTAATGTTTGTTAGGCATAACATAGTTGATTATTTTTATATCTATATTTGATTCTTGAGTGGCAAGTTTATATAATGCATGCCCTACTTTATATAATATTGTGTTTGCAATGAGTTCAATCTACCACTCTTTAATCACGTAAAACCATGAGTGTCTTTGTTTCTTTAAGCTTCGAAACTAAACGTATCATATATTATTGATTGTGTTTGCTAGTAACAATGGTAGTTTGTTATGTCACTGAAATACATGAACACAACTTCATCGTTGTTTAAATTGTTGTTATGGATGGGGTTTGAATTATCTTTAACCCATAATGCGTTGAGTGTTAGAATGCATATGCTTCCATCAAATGATTGTTGCAAAGGTAATGAAAGGTCAAGTTTATTCTCTTCAAAACTTTTATATGGAATGCCAAAGACAATTTGTATGGTCCTTGATCCTAGTAACGAGACTATGAATATGCGTTGCATCAATATTTATCCAATTGATAAGGAACTATGAAGGAGAACAAGGAGGAGAGCAATCAACAAGCTATGGTAATAATATACCAAAAACACTAGCAATTATCTTATTTCTAACGCTATTAAATCGTTGCTTGATAACTTGCAAATTTTCTTTTTGATAAAGCACATATTACATTAACCATATTAGACCCAAAGTCTTCATTCTATTAAAAAACAAACAATGTTCTAAATATAAACATAACCAAAATTACTTCATCGTGATTAGAAACAAACAGTTTTCTAAATATAAACATAACCAAAATTACTTCATCATGATTATTAACTAAGTACTCTCTACATATGTAAACACTCTTAATTCCAAACCCTAAACATGTACAAATCTTTATCAAATTTCTCTGAATAATTAATAATTATAACTTATAAGAAGAAGCTCTTAAATTAAATTTGCTTTTGCAACAATGTAATAGTTCATAAAATTGTATCAATTTCAAAACCCTAAACATGTACAAATCTTTATCAAATTTTTCTGAATAATTAATAATTATTCAAAACCCTAAACATGTACAAATCTTTATCAAATTTTTCTGAATAATTAATAATTATAACTTATAAGAAGAAGCTCTTAAATTTAATTTGCTTTTGCAACAATGTAATAGTTCATAAAATTGTATCAATTTCATCCCAGGAAATTTATAGAAAAAACAACTAAAAGGGGGACATGACCATTGCTTTCCAGGACTAAAAACAACTAAAAGTTGAAGGGGGAACATAACCATTGCTTTCCATGGCATTCCCATATTCATTGAAGGCAGGAACAAACGACTATGATGGCACTTGGCCCCTGTTATCATATATTGTAACACTATATAAGTTTGCATTATCTCGACAATCAACGCTTTATCCTATAGGCGATACAACCCTTTAGACCCAGTTTAGAAAAGATTTGTTATAATCATAACGAGCATTATAAGAAGCCAACAATCCGACACTCCTTAATTTGGTATGTCTCAAGGTGGGTTAACAATAATATCCAATAATATCGAGGGTTAACAATAATATCCATCATTTAGTTGCAACATTTAGTTGCATATGTCGCATGGCGAATTAACAATAATATCCCACAAACAGTTTGGTATGTCTCAAGGTGAGTTAACAATAATATCCAACAACTTTTTAGATTAAAGACAATTTGTGATCCTTACCCAAATTTTCTACTGAAAAATACTAACTGTAAATTTAACATTATATCCATAATAGAGACACCCTTGAAACCTAAGAAATCCTAATAATTAGGAACTGTGGGGATGAGTATAGCTATCTCATTATACGTGGAACTGAGAATATTATCTATCAGTTGGTAGCCTTCTTGTATAACCAAAGAAAGGGGCCCACCGGCATAGATGGAGATTGTCCTCCTACCAAAAAAGAAAATGATGCAATCATAATTTTGGTGCATTTCAATTCTAATTTAGAGTTTAAAGGTTTTATTTTGTTTTAGTAATAGTGTATTGTGTATGATATACATGATTTATAAACCAAAAGCAATATTGAAGGTAGAAATGGATTTCTAAACCAAAAGAAAAATTAAGATAGAAATGGATAAAAAAATCATTTCAAATTACTGTAAATTGATATTTAAAAATAAAAATAAAAAGTAATTTTAGGGGTCTCTTTTTTACAAGATGGCAATGGTAAAGAGGGTTGGTGTTGATGTAAGTATGCCAATGGGATACCATGTGGAACGACTATAACTTCATTGAGACAATTTATAGTTGTAATAGTCATTAGTCATGAGTGTCACACTAGCAACATCGACATGGAAGCACTAGCATAAAACTTAAAACTTGAAACCTAAAAAAATGTAAACCAAAACAAATATTACAAGAAAAAACATCTTCAAGTCACCCTAAAATTGTTATGCATACATGCATGGCTCCCTTGTATTTTGAGAAGGTTACATAATTGCTCGAAGATGGTTATGTAACATAATGATATCAATATATTCAACGTAGTCAATGGTGGATTGTTGAGTTGGTGAAAGTGACATGATCAAGCCCCTACCAAGGTTGAAGTCTCACCTAGGATGTACTTGTACTTGTGCTCATGTTTGTTATACACTAGTGCTTGCTACAACAGTTGGGTCTAGGAGCAAGTACTCGGTGAATTTGGCAGAATAGATACCCCCAATCTCAACATATTGGCAAAAATCTTACATTCATAGGTCCACATGCCCAAACTAGAAACATCTATCAAAAGAAAATTGCATGCTAGTGATAGGGAAAAACCTTAGAAACAATCCCAACCATCCATTTCTTAGTAGATCAATGATTGGGGAAAGAGTTCATGAAAATCATAATATTAACTATGACTGAACGATATCAACTTCTTAAAACTATATAAATTTAGGGAGGGGGTAATTGAATATGAAAAAATTTAAGCAAAAGTATTCAGATAATTTTGGTAGGTGTTGTACAACACCTAGCAATTGTATGTAATAAAACTAACAATTTGTACAATTTGACTCCATGTGTTGCGTTGATGTTATGACATGTGTTGCTCGTGGGGTAATTTTCATGCCCCAGAGTCATCTCCCCTTTTTTCATTTTGGTCACTCTAATGTGTGTGACATTGCCTCACTTCAATCCTAATGATTTGGTCAAGCTAGAGTTCCATGACCAAACTATGCATCTCACTTAGGCAAGGCCCAACCTTCTTCCCCTGAGTTCTAATGTTAGTAGTTCAACAACTTAAACTAACACAATGGGCCAGTAATTAGCTTCCTTCCTAATACACCATAGCAATATAAACACTTATCCAAACTCTTAGCCACTAACATATTGACGCAACACAACAAAGCATCCCAAAGAAACCACAACAACACAAGTAGGCTAGCACCCAATATGGATGCCTAAACTTTATTAAGATGAATGTTACAACACAAATTACAAGGGTGGGTGGCCTCCTACCTAAAACCAAACATAAATACAAAGTGCCAAAGGACTTAACTCCTCGGTCACACCACCATGCAATCCAAAGAATCCCTAAAACAACTCATGGGTCTGCTTCCTATATATTCCATCTCAATAATTTAAGCTAAATCACTCATGTTTTCCAACCTATGAATTCCCTAGACCTTAAGCTCATTTTTAGACCATAACTCACACCTCCCTCCCCTAGATGATTTGCAACTAAGTTGTGGCCATCCTTTTATACAAAAGGGTGACTTACATGTTTGCAGCTCAAACGGTTGCTTGCATAAGATGTCTCCTCAAGTGGAACCAAAAATGTTTGCACACACCCCCGTCCTTGGCCCAATGGTTGTGACCATCCTAGAAAACTATCACAACCTCCGAGGCACCAATTCTCATCTCGATGGCCCCACCTCCCTTTGCAAAGTGTTCATTTCCAACAAGTGAACCTTCCTTCATGGACCGCCCTCTTTCTATGGATTGCCTAACTCATAATACATTTGTTTTCCAGCAAGAGTGTCTTCTTATGTGGCATGTGAATTTATTTTATGGAGTACTCATCGTTAGGATTCCCAAATTGTAACGAACACGCCTTCCGCGACATACAATATGTTCAAAAAATTCCTAGAATAGTAAAGTTGTGAACAATCTAAGTTCTTGTCCCCCACTTTAGTCTTTTACCTTTTCTCATTGTCAGAATACTACACACTTGTTGGCACCTCCACATCCAAAACTTCCCTAGTACAATTGTTCCACTTCAACTTTCGCACTTCCCTTTCATTGCACAATGCACCTACATGCCTTCATTTAGGTGAGCATGCCCATTGATTGGTAGGTCACCTATCGTCCTTTGAAAATTTTCAAGTCTTTGGAGCGATAATCTCTTGAAATGTCATGCCAAGGTGTCTCCATACCCTTCTTTGTGGAGATCCTCCATGCTCCTTGACTTCACTAAGAACCTTCAATGTCCCTTCTTCAATATTTCAAGGTGTTTTGCGTCCTCACCTAATACTATCAACACTTTACCTTCCAATGGTGTGGTTAGCTCCAAACTTCACAAGTTTGCTCGATGCACCTCCACTTCAATGTTTCCATGCCTTGTGCAAGCCACGTTCCTCTATTAGTTCCTATTAGTGCCTAACATATGCACCTTGCATTCCACTTTAATCAAACTGTTGAAACCAAGACATGATATTTTCCTAGAAGGGATCACTTATGTGCATGATGCTAAGGCATGTGCCTAAATTCCATTTCAATCACCTAAAAAACAAGGATGACTAGGAAGATGCCTATCATTTTCCAAGGTGAAAACGTTGGGTCTTACAATCTCCCTAACCTAATTTATTGCCATCCTCACAATGTCAGCAACAAACTGCCCAAGAATGCATCAACTATACTCTTGGTACCCTTCCCATAAAATTTTGTTGTCGACAATGCTATCATTGTTGGACTCAACCCCCACCAAGAAGGAATTGTTCCTCATTGTACCTCCACAAACTCAGCACTGCTTATGTACCTTAACTAACCTAACTATGCTCTTGTATGCATATATCCCCCACATTCTAGACTAGCTTGGTAACTAATCGTGACTTTCAAACCCAAATCCATGAGAATTCCCTTATTCATTTTGAAATGGTTACATACATATGTACTTTTGTTTGTTATACAACTCCTTTAAACATAGAACGATCACTGGCTTTTCCCCAATACAGTTAATTGATCATTTGCATACAACTCAAGAAACCAACTACCATTCAATAATAACTCTACCATACATGTTTACCAAATAATTCCACGGTCCCTCCCAATGATCATCAAGCAACAACATGCACCCATCCACATACCCATTTGCAACTTTGTTACTTCTACATAGTGATCTTTGCAACTCTAGAAAACTACCCAAGTCACCAAGACTTGGTTCTACATTTAATAGTCTCGAAGTTAGATGCACCAAATGATTCCTACAAGGCATCTTCCTTCATTTGAAGTTCCCACGTCATCATTTCACCATTGCACTTACTTTGACCACACCATCTTCATCTTGAGAATAGCCTTAAAGGAAAGTCTCCAACAAGGCATCCACTTGGTCTCTATAACATGAAAACACCTTGTAATAGTCACTTACAGTGCCCCCATAAAATTGCGGTGAGGAACTTAACCAATCGTCAAGCCCTAGAAGAATAGTGAGTTTTATCCCCCTGTTTTCCCAAGAAATTGAGGTGCATAGTGCTTAAGAAATGATTGTTTTAACTCTAATACCAACAATCATGACTTGAGAGTCATCTCCCAATTTTTTTCTATTTTTTCCACTGTAAGGTGGTTGACAATGCCTCACTTTAATCATGGTGACGAGGTTAAGCTATACTTTCAATACTAGACTATGCCTCTCTCTTAGGCAAGGCCCAACCTTCTACCCTAGTTCACAAGTTAGTTGCTCAATAACTTCCACTAACACAATGGACGAGGGACAAATTGTTTCCCTAAAACGTGCTAGCAATATAAACACTTAGTCGTTAACATATTATTACAACATAGCAAAGCATCTCAAAGAAACCACAACAACACAAGTAGGGTGACACCAAATACGGCTGCCAAAAATTTATTAAGATGAATGTTACAACATGGGTTACAAGGGTGGGCACCCTCCAACCTAAACCCAACATACATACAAAGTTCCAATGTATTCAACTCCTTGATCTCACCACCATGCAATCCAAACAAAAACAAGAGTTGAACATCCAGATCTCATCACAACAAGTCACATAGTTAAGTTTCCCAAGTTCGCCAACTTATAAATTCATCGAACCTTAAGTTCTTTAGAACAAAACTCACACTTCCCTCTCTTGAATGTGTTGCAAGTGAGTTGTAGCCATCCTTTTATATGCAAAGGTGCATGAACCATTTTCACCAAAACAGTTGTTTGCACAAGACACCTCCTCAAGTGGACCTGCAACTATTTTCACATGCATCCACATCCTTGGGTTGATGGTTGAAACCATTCTAGAAGTTTTCCACAACCTCCAAGGCACCAACACTCATCTCTATAGTCCCACTTTCCTTTGAAGAGCATTTGTTTCCAAGAAGCACTCCTCCCTTCACATAACACCTTCCTTTCATGAAACACCTTGCAACACCCCAAGACCGAGCCCAGCTGTAAATGTGAATATATTTTGTAGGCTAGTGAGCCAGTTTATTATAAGCTAGGAGGATTATGTGATGATTAGGCCGGAGAGCCTAGATGCTTAAGGCCAATGAGCCTATTTTTGTATATGTAAACACTCATATCATTAATATTAATACATCGTTGGGGGACTAAGCTCCACTAGGGAGGGAAAGGGAGGGGCTGTGAGACTAGGAAAAGGGGCTAAGCTTGAGGGCTTAACACCAAGAAAATATTATATTATTATTTCCTAAAGACTATGGTGAGGATAATTATTTTATCTTAGGTCTCATGGAAGAGGGAATGAATCACAAATGGAGAGAAAGTGAACCCTTGGAGAGCCATGTGTTAATCAGGGCACATGCAAATATATGTGGGAAAATAGTATGTTTTCCCATCTTCCCCCATTGACACACGCACTCAGCCATTCTCTCCATCATTGAACCTCGACATCATTCATGCACCCCTGGAGCTTGCACGCACTTTGAAGTTACCCCGTACATTTCCTGTTATGTATAGTGCACCCGTACTTTATCTAAACCTGTAATGTTCCTTATTTGAAGGTTGTCGCCGCTACCATTACTTGTTCCTTACCCAAACTTTGTTGTTGACCATCACCAGTACCTTTCCATTATGTGCAGCGCCCTGTTCATTGCATGAGCGTGGTTGTTGCCACCACTTGTTCCATAATCCGTTTTATGTTGTTGCATTCACCTGAGTCGGTACCTGGTTGACTAGAGCATTGGATTGAAGAAGCGGATTATCAAGCCTGTGGGATTGAAGAGGCAAGTTGTCAAGCCTATGAGCAACTCTCTCCAGGTGAGAGAATTGTTGGGGAATTGAATTCCTGAAGCAACCCAACTACAGTTACAGTGCTCTGAGACTTCTTGTCCAGCCTGTTGTTGAAGCCCTGGAAGAGAAGTGGGGTAGCCGAAGGACTGTTGAGCAGAGAAGGGGCACACTTCCTGGGTTGGGACAGGCATGTGGGGAATGAGAGGTTGTAGGTTGGAAGTTTGAGTTGGCTCCTGGGATGAAATCCTTCTTGTTGTCTATATTGTCTCAGCTTAGCTAGGAATCCCTTTACCCGGGTGGAGTTTAGTCCCAGCTCGGGGGTGAACCACTACTAAGAGATTTGAGCAGCATGGTCTAAGGTTGGGAGGTTCGTGGAAGGTTTGCACGCAGTTGGTGGTCTTCTATAAAAAGATAAGTATCAATTATGTGTCCAATTGCATGTTGTGTATTTGTACATGTCTTTATAATTAAGAGTATTGCATGTGTATGTTGTATGTATAGGCTTATTGTTATTCCGCATGAATCTATGCATTATCAGAATGTATTTGTCTGCTTTAAATTTGTATAAATATATACAATAGAAATGAGGAATTGTTATGTGGCATAACCCAGCAGCCTAAAGTTGGGGATGCTAAAATTTGGGTTCAGAGCCTAGTAAGAGGGTGTTATGGAGTAGCATGGCCCGACCTGGAAGGCTGGGGATGTTACACACCTAACTCCTATGACGTTGATTTTATAGAAAATGTGCCTTATTTTGTGACACACAACCTTCTTCCATGGAGAACTCGTCTCTAGGATGTTGAACTTCTAATGAACATGTCTCCACCTTCTATGATACACAATCTATTCCAGAACATCTTAGAAAATTAAAGTTGTGAACAATATAAGTTCTTGTTCCCCACTTTCTTACTCCTTTTACCTTGTGCTCCTTGTTGGACTACTACACCCTTCTTGGCATGTCCAAGTCCAACACTTCATCATTGCAGTAGTTCTACTTAAACTTTGGCACTTAATTTTTGTTGCATGACGCACCTACATGCCTTCACCATTGTGGTCACCTGCCCTTATTTACAAGTCTTTAAGCCTATGAAGTGGCGGCCTCGTGAAAGATCATGCCAAGGTGCCTCCACACCCTTCGTTGCGGAGATACCTCCATGCTCCTCGATTTCATCAAGAACCTTCGATGTTCCTTCTTTAATCTATCAAGGTGCTCTACATGCTCGCCTAACACTGCCAACACTTTACCTTCTTTCCCAACACAACTCCACTTCAACATTATCATGGCTTAGGTATGCCATGTGCCTATGCCAGTGCCCAACATTTGCACCCTTCATTCAACTTCACTTGGACCGCCACAACCACACAGTATTGCTTGCCTAAAAGAAACCACTTTCACGCACTACACAAAGGTATGTGTCCGACTTCCATTTTGGTTAACTAATCTACAAGGATAGTTGGGAGGATGCACATCATTTCTCAGTAAAACACCAAACATTGAAATAATGTCACTTGTTAACATACAATTTACAATCAAATATTAAATCTTACAAAACTTTTTAACTATTTAAAACTATATTTATTTTCACCAATAAACTTATAACTTTTTACAATCTTACAAAACCTTTTAACTATTTAAAGCAATATTTATTTTCAACAATAAACTTGTAAATTTTTACAAGCTTTTAAAAGATGTAAAAATCTAAACTTAAAATCTAAAAATTATAAACACGAAAGCCATAATTTTTATACAAAATAACTTACATAAAAATCAAATCTCGCCTTAACATAGTATTGAATCAAAATATAATGAAGCAAGACAAGACAACACTTAAAATCAAATACAATAATGAAAAATAAAAATCAAATCTCGCCTTAACATAGTATTGAATCAAAATATAATGAGACAAGACAAGACAACACTTAAAATAAAATAGAATAATGAAAATTATTGACACATGATTATAATTCGTTCAAGGTAATGGAGTTAAAGTCAAGAGCTAAATCATCTCACACCACTCGAAATATAAATGTTTATAGCACCCAACTCCAATAATGTAGTCTACATCCATCACACATCACTGAAAATATAAATGTTTAGAGCACTCAACACCAATAATGTAGTCTACATCCAAATAAAGGAGTTGATTCAAAACAATGAACACATCACTAAAAATATAAATGTTTAGAGCACTCAACACCAATAATGTAGTCTACATCCAAATAAAGGAGTTGATTCAAAACAATGAACTCAAAGTCATGAAATACATCATCTCACACCCACTAACATTTTTTCTATATAAAATCCAACATCAATAATTTGATTATATAATTCAAAATCAAATAATGGAAATAACTCGAGACAATGAATCCAAATTTTATAAAATAAATTATCTTAATGAATTCAAATGTCATTAAATAAATCATTTCATCTCATGCCCATTAATTCATTTAATATATAAAATTCAGCATTAACCATTTGATTATATAATTTAAAATTCAATAATATAAATAATTTAAAATAGCAAATTCAAATTTTATAAAATAAATTATTTTAATAAATTTGAATTTCATTAAATAAATTATCTCAATGCATTAACCCATTTAATATATAAAATTTAACGTCCCCGAGGTGTAGGACAGTCGATGACGGAGTGTGTTGTTAAGCCACTATGTGTTGTTAAAGTCACCGGTTCGAAACCTGCGGGGACAAAAAATCCAACCATGTTAAGGGTAATAATCTTACATCCATTAACAGATTTACTATATAAAATTTAGATCACTAATTTAATGGAAAATCTTAAAAAAAAAAAAATTTGAAATATTTTTTTCAAATTTAATTAGAACATTATAGTTGAATCTAAGTTTTATATATTTTTATTAAATATATAAAAGGTGGGTAAGAAATGACACATGAATGGAGTGGTAGACGCGGGAGGGAGTCTCTTTGATTCCAGAGGTAACATTGATATCCTTTACTCATGGGGAATGGGAGTTGCCTCAAACAACATAGCTAAATCTTACACTCTATTTCAGGGGCTAAGTCTTGTTGGAGAAAGGAATATTAACAAGTTATCAGCTTTCAGAGACTCGATGATTGTCATCAGAGCGGTCACTAATCGATCTCAATTTGGAACCAACTTATTCAATGGGATAATAAGTCGAGTTAATGCACTCAGTCAAAACTTTGAGGAATTCCATCTTTATCATGCAAAACGAAACCTAAACTCCATTATTGATCATCAAGCAAAAGGGAGCGCTAGACTAAGCAAGGGTGAAATTTTGATTAATGGAGTGGGGGGGACTCAAGCCTTGCCCTAATGTATTCTCCCCTTTCATTTTTTGTGCCCCCAAGTTGGAAGGTGGTGGCTCTAGGGGGATGGGCACCTCTCTTCGCTCATATGGGGATTCAATTCCCCTATGTGTTGGTCTTTTTGTTTGTGTGGATCATTCGTTTTGAGGAGGGTTCAATGGATTCTTCCCTGGAGTCTATCTTTGTGCAGTATTGTATTGCTCGTGTTGTTTGGGGTGTTATAGAGTTTCTTGTGCAGGGGATGTTTGTGCCATGTAGTTTTTCCTTATTCGATGGGTCTTGCTATGTCTGCCTTAAGCAGTTTGTACATGGGTACACTATCAGCAGTAAAGGTTTATTGCAAACTATGTCACACCTTACTCATTCTGATAAGTTGGTAACCGAGCATCCTCTATTTTTTCTCTCAATCACGGATGATATCAGAGAGGTTTCTATTTTCATCTTGATATCCAACTATGGTGTGGGTAAGTTTTGTGGTTTTTTAAATCTATCCTTTCTTGGCTGCGGTTTCTCGTTAACTTTTTTAGGGTCACGACTTGAGTTTTTGTGGATCTGGTGCTCTTCAGAGAGGGGTTTTGCAGCCTCCTCCTATGGAGCCCTCCTGGAATGATCTCAGGAAAGTGCTTAGGAGGAGTGAGGAGATAGCACAAGAAAATAGCTCGACCCTCCATCACCTATCAAGCAGATTTAGGGATTTTGATAAGGCCCTAGCCAATTTGACTATATCTAGAAACCAAGAAACAAAGGTGGCCCTACAATCTCTAAACAGATGGCTGGAAAGAATGGAGTCATAAATACAACAGATCAAGTCCCAACTCAACACTTGGCCTATGGAAACAACATCCTATGTTCATGGGGACCAGCACTCTAGAGAAGAAGGAGTTATCAGTGGTGCAGGTACCAGCGGCCGAGGCATTATCCCCATGGAGATTGAAGAAGGAGTACCTCCCAGAGCTCTTGAAGCCCTTGAAATTCTGGACTCTTTCTCTTTTAACTAATGTATGTTTTTTAAAGTTATCTGGTGTCTAGGCAGTTACTATAAGGATGTAATCAACTCGGATGAGCTCAGAAATAGTCTTATCAGACACATTTTACCCTTTTCTATATATCTAAAAAATTTGACAAGTTGGAAGCCTTATTTTGTAAGATGTTTTTGATGTTTCTTCGACACAACCCATTTTAATACAATTTAAGTTCAGTTCTGGTTTTTTTAAAAAAATGACACATGAAGTTTAGGTTTAATTTATGAAATTGGAATGTAAAGGAGGGAAACAATTAAATTATTTTTAATTAATAATTTACTTTAATAGAAGATAGAAATTATATTTTGGTTTTAAGAACAATTAAAATCAACAAATTGTTAATTTTGAAAAAGAAAATGTTTTAAACATTCTTGTTAGGTTTAATTTATGAAATTGAATTTTTTTTTTCTAATAGAATCAATAATTAGGCCAGGCTCGTACTTGCGTGATACAAAGTCAATTTCAACTGCTACCACTATAACCTCAGGGTGTGCCCACGCTACCCTTATGCGGCACACAAGTTAAGCCGAGGTTTTGATCCGGTAACCTCACATAACAGAGTGCCTTGATAATGCACTCCATCATCGACTGATCTACACCTCGGGGGCTACGAAATTGAAAAGTAAAGGAAGAAAAAAACAAAAATGAAATTTGAATTCTTTTAATTAATAATTTAATTTAATAGAGGACAGAAGTTATACTTTGATTTTAAGAACAATTGAAATCAACAAATTGTTAATTTTGAAAAAGAAATTTTTTTAAAAACTCTTGTGACTTTGGTTATCTTTTATGCATATGAAGTTTCATTAAGAAAAGAAAAGAAAAAGGTTTAATATTGATCTCTTAAGAAAAATAATAATATAATAGTTAAAATATTAAAATAAGATTTATGATTTTTCAAAAGGAAATAAAAGAAAACTATTTTTTAACATATTTTTGTCTTATCTTTTTGAAGGTTTACTCAAATTTCAAGTGTGGAAGCTTGTTGGATGCAAATTTAATTTCGCGTCCAAAAAGTACCCACTCTACATACTTTTTATAGACACTTGTTTTCATATATTTTCAAATTACCTTATTGTGTGTCTATCAAAAGTATGCAAAGTGGGTTCTCATCAGATTTGAAATTTGATTTCGCGTCCAACAAGTGCCTATACTTGAAATTTGAGTAAACCTATAAAGAGATAATCGAAAATACAATTTAAAAAATAGTTTTCTTCCTTTTCTTTCAAAAATATTTACCCTTATGGTTGAGATCATCATTTTGAATCTTATTGATTCTTTTAAATTTGATGTTGATAGCACATTTTTTGCTTAAACTTTATGGATAAAAACTTATTACATAGTATTTATCCAGAAAGTTTAAGCGTTAATACTTTTTTGTTTTGAGACCCATCTTTTACCCAAAATTTCTCTAATGAGGATTAAAGTGTCTTTAGAGAATCTTGGAAAAAATCGAGCAAAGTCAGAAGTACTTTATAATTTATAATCTTAAAGTTATGAAAAATATGTCCTATCTCATCCTCCTCTTAGAAGTTGGTCTTTCACCAATTGAGAGTATAGATGGGACTAGGTGCCTAATGTACAAGCACAAGATAACTAACATGAAAGATCAAAGGTTTCCTAGTATTGCTTCAAATTTTACTCAAAGTCACCATCGGCTTAAGAGGAGATGGCGTAATTGAACCATTGGAGAATAGAAGAGGAGACAACTCTATAGAACATTGATGTCATTAAAAATATTATCACGTCTAAATTTAAGGAGAAATATTGGTGCAATGAAAAAATTAAAGATAAGTTAAAATTAAGGGACTATAAAGAGGTTATCAACCCTAATCTAAAAAATCAAAAGTATGTTTCTTTTATAGCTAGCTTAAAAAAGAAAATCAACATTGTTAAAACAAGAACAAACTCTCACAAGCTCCATAGTGAAACAAGGTGTTAGACAAATCCTAAAATGTCATGGGATGAAAGAATTTGTGATACTAATAAGGTGGATGATGAAAAACATTTTCTCATAAAATGTCTTACATATGACCATATTAAATCTCAATTTCAAAATATTTATAACACAAACAATCTCCATAATCTATTAACACACTAAAACTATGAAGAGTTAGGAAAACTTCTCTCTAATATCTTCAATTATGAAAATAAAATGTTAAAGAAAACCAATTTATTAATTCCTTATCATTTTTATTAAAAATTAAATAAACAAAAATTAATATTAATAAATTGTAACAATCATCATCATTATCAATAATGTAATTTATAATTAACTCAAAATAATAAAATATCATCTTACATTCATTAACACTTTTGATATATTAAAAACTCAACTTTAATAATCTTATCAAAAATCAAATAATTTAATTTAATTTAACCACTTACGTCTATATTAAAAACTTAACTTTAATAATCTTATCAAAAATCAAATAATAAAATTAAATTTAACCAAAATAAATGAAAAAACAAAATTGCAATAGTTCACTCCACACCATTTTACATTCAATTTAAAACCATATTCTAATTAAACTTAATTTTTGTATTTCTTTTAATTTAAAATCATATTCCACACCATTTCACATTTAATGTAAAACCATATTCTAATTAAACTTATTTTTGTATTTCTTTTAATTTAAAATCATATTATAATCCAATTTTATTTTTATATTTGTTTATTGTTTTAGTTACATATTTTGTTTTTATTTCTTTTAATTTAGAATCATATTACAATTGAATTCTTTTTTTATACATTTATTATTATGTTGAATGGTTGAAATTGAAATATAAGGAACAAGGGAAGAAAGACAAATAAACATTGAAATTGAGTAGAAATGACGTGAACACTACTAACCTTAAATCTTAAACATTGAAATTGAGTAGAAATGACGTGAACACTATTAACCTTAAATCTTATTATGTGAGAGAATCTTATTGTACTGTCTCCCAGGCAGTATACATAGTGATGAGTTCACTTTGACTACTCTATTAATTTGGGTTGACTTTAAAATTTTTGTAAAAAACTTAATGTGTAACATAACAAACTCAAAATTTTATTTTTTAATATGTAAAAAAAAAACTGAWTTTTCTTACATTTCATTGGCTGATAACTTTATAGTGTTATTGCAGCCTTCACGTATTTCGAGATCAAAATTAACTCAATAACATGACAAACTGGGTAAGGGTAAATTGAATTTATATTTTATATTTATATTTAATAATTTTATATTTATATTTAATAATTTATGGTCAAATTTTCATGGCAGACTGAGGAGACACGCAACCTCACTGCCTTGTTAAAGTGGGTGGAAGATGCCTTTGTTTTTTGTTTTATGTGAAAATCGTGGCATGCACATGATATAAGACTTTCTTTAGGATACATTTAATAAAGGTGAGGTGAACCTTTGTTATATATTATGCACAAAATACAAATCACATAAAGGTATATAGACTTCATTATTGTACTGCCTCGGCAGTATACATAGTGATGAATTCACTTTGACTACTCTATTAATTTGGGTTGACTTTAAAAATTTTGTAAAAAACTTAATGTGTAACATAACAAACTCAAAATTTAATTTTTTAATATGTAAAAAAAACTGAATTTTCTTACATTTCATTCGCTGATAACTTTATAGTGTTATTGCAGCCTTCACGTATTTCGAGATCAGAATTAACTCAATGACATGATAGACTGGGTAAGGGTAAGTTGAATTTATATTTTATATTTATATTTAATAATTTTATATTTATATTTAATAATTTATGGTCAAGTTTTCATGACAGACTGAGGAGGCAGTACGCGCAGCCTCGCTGCCTTGTTCTAAGATAGGATAACAACTAAGTGGTTATGAGAAGTATTTTTATTGGTATAAACCCTTAAATCTTAAACATTGAAATTGAGTAGAAATGACGTAAACACTACTAACCTTAAATCTTATTATGTGAGAGAATCTTATTCTAAGATAGGATAACAACTAAGTGGTTATGGGGATAAAGTCTACATTTTTTTTAGTAGCGTTAAATAATTCTTAGGGTCACAATATAGCACCTACAAGCCTCAATCTACCCCATTACCATAATCAAATCCTTCCTCTTTTTTTAAATTTTTCTACAACTACTACCAAATTACCAAATTATTGTCATCAAATCCTTCCTTTCCTTGAAATTTTGCTCCAACCAATTATTTGTGAGTTACTACAAATTCAACATGAAATCCCCAACATTAAGCTTCAATTGATTATTGTAAATAGCTTGAATCTCGTAGGTATTTTTAATTACGAGTTACTAAAAAAACTCAAATTTATTAACCCAATTGCATCTTCACTCTCCTTAAAAGTGGTCACGAAAAATATCTTATTATTCTCATGATAGGGTTGGCAAGGGTCATGCCAATATTTTATATATATTCTTGCAACAATGATCCGTCATTAAAAGTAACATCAATAATTTGAAAAACGTGGCTTTCACCACCAATGCAATGATTCAACAACTCAGTTTTTAATTATTGACTTCTAACCATATGCAACAACATAAAGAAAATATGGAAAGACCCTCTCAAAAATATTTGTCATGAAAATGTTTCATCATAATAAGCTACTAAATTCCCATACCTCAGTGTATTTCCCTAACGACCAACCTTGCTTAAGGATTGATTCTTATGAACCATAAATACTTTAAATATTGTTATAGCCCAAAAATGCCCTACCTATGCATACATGGCATTGGCCTTTCTACTTGCACAATTTTCCAAATTACTGTTGAGGATCTCTCTTTAAAAAACCATTTTTTGGAGAATGTACGCACCCTATTGCACTACTGCCCGCATACACACACATGTTGCATACTAGACAACCCACGTACATACGTTGGATGCATGCTAAACAACCAATGTTTACCTCCAAAAGTTGCAAGGAATTCGGCGGAGTTTACGGGCTATCGAGGGTTTCCCAACCATTTTACCCATTGTAGCCCATCCCCAAACTGAATAACCATATTTTTGTTATATAAAAAGAGGTCTTGGGGTCTCATTCCACAATCAAGCAAGAGAACAAAGAAACTCTGCCAAAATCCCTTCCCCTTCTAGCCCAAGCTTTGCAACCTTTTCTAAGATTTGGCCTCAGCATTCCCCTTTAGCCCTTTCTCTTTATGCAATCCCTTCCCTTTTCCCAAAGAGATCAGTTGATTGTGAGAGGCTACACGGGAATGATGCACTTTGAGCAGCTATAAGAGGAGCCCTGACCTGGTTCGTTGAGCATCTACCGATGAGAAGGTTGTAATCTTATAATCTTCAATTTGAACAAAAGAGTTTTTTTCATGTCCCAATACATTGTGTCTTAATATCTTTATTGATTAAATGCATCTATGTTTATATCTGAACGCTAACATTGATAAGTAGAGCTTGTATATTTGTAGCATTGTTTGCATAAGTGTTCTTGCAGGTCATCTTTGGAAGGAGACCCACAGCTTGGGAAGCTACAAAGTTGAAGGAAGTCTACATCTGACGTTAGGGCCTAAGGTACACTTATTAATATTCCTTCTTCTCTTTTGTCTTTCTATTCAGATAGTTTGGGGTAGTTTAGGATTTGGACTGTCTTTTAAGGGAAGTCAGTGCTCTGCTTATATTCCGACCCAGTATGGTAATATGGGGATTTTCTCCGCTAGCAGAATTGGAGACTCCACTAGGGAAGATATTGTGATGTATTTCAGCCATCAGTTGCTCTTCTGACCTCACACATTATGGGGCATTTTTTATAGCCCAAAAATTCCCTACCTATGCAAACATGGCATTGGCCTTTCTACTTGCATAATTTTCCAAATTACTGTTGAGTATCTCTCTTTAAAAAACCATTTTTTGGAGCATGTGTGCGCCCTGCTGCACTACTGCTTGTGTACACACGCATGTTTCATATTATACATCCTGTGTACGTACGCAGGCTGCATGTTAAACAACGCGCATTTACCTCCAAAAGTTGCAAAAAATAAAAAGTTGCAAGGAATTCGACGGAGTTTACGGGCTATCGAGGGTTTCCCAACCATTTTATCCATTGTAGCCCGTCCCCAAACCGAATAACCATCTTTTTGTTATACAAAAAGAGGTCTTGGGGTCTCATTCCACAATCAAGCGAGAGAACAAAGAAACTCTACCAAAATCCCTTCCCCTTCTAGCCCAAGCTTTGAAACCCTTTCTAAGATTTGGCCTCAACATTCCCCTTCATCCCTTTATCTTTATGCAATCCCTTCTCGTTTCCCAAAGAGATCAATTGATTGTGAGAAGCTACACGGGAATGATGTACTTGGAGCAGCAGTAAGAGGAGCTCGGACCTAGTTCGCGGAGCGTATGCCGATAAGAAGGTTGTAATCTTGTAATCTTCAGTTTGAATAAAAGAGTTATTTTCCTGTCCCAATACATTGTGTCTTAATATATTTATTGATTAAATGCATATATGTTTATATATGAACACTAACATTGATAAGTAGAGCTTGTATATTTGTAGCATTGTTTTCCTAAGTGTTCTTTCAGGTCAGCTTTGGGAGGAGACCCGCAGCTTGGGAAGCTACAAAGTTGAAGGAAGTCTACATCGGATGTTAGGGCCTAAGGTACACTTACCAATCTTCCTTCTTCTCTTTTTTCTTTTTGTTCAGATAATTTGGGGTAGTTTAGGATTAGGACTGTCTTTTAAGGGAAGTCAATGCTCTGCCTATATTTTGACCCAGTATAGTAATAGGGGGATTTTCCCCGCTAGCAAATATGTGGAGATTTTATCTACATTTAGATGTCATTATGTTTTTGGAATTTCTAGGTACTATGCAAAAGTTCATAAATGTA
Source organism: Picea engelmannii (assembly GCA_009831015.1). NCBI lineage: Eukaryota > Viridiplantae > Streptophyta > Pinopsida > Pinales > Pinaceae > Picea > Picea engelmannii. The sequence goes on from ML792198.1 coordinate 48,135, forward strand.
CCTCTTTCTCTCTTCTTTCAAAGTGAAACATTTTTTTTAAATAAGTAATTTTTAAAGTGAAACACACTTTTTTTAAATAAGTAATGAATTTTTGTGTTTAAATGATAACACATTATATGGTACCAATGGACATAACAATTTTTGGATTGTAATTAGTAGGGACTACAACAATTAATTTGCATCAATATATGAGTTTTTCCATATTAATCTCTTCAAAGTTAACCAATGACATGATTTATTTTTCACTTATAAAAATCTCCAAAGTTTGACTAAAGGGAAAACTTTTGTTTTGATATTGTCAAGCTTTTCTATTAATGATGAATATATTTGTGCACAAATATAGAAATCCCTAATTTAAATTTTGGGGCAAGTGTGCTTCCCAAAAATCATGCGTGTTCCTTAAATCATGCTCAAAACATTATTGCACCATCCTCGCCATCTTAGTTGACATTGCCATAACCTTTGAAATCCCTAATTTAAACTTTGGGGCAAGTGTGCTTCCCAAGAATCATGTGTGTTCCTTAAATCATGCTTAGATCATTACTACACCATCCTCACCATCTTAGTTGACACTCTCATAACCTATGAAATCCCTAATTTAAAATTTGGGGCAAGTGTGCTTCTGAAGAATCCGGCTTGTTCCTTAAATCATGCTCAAAACATTATTGCACCATCCTCACCATCTTAGTTGACACTGCCATAACCTTTATTTGACTTTCTTGCACCAATTTAACAATTGAAATTCTGGCATCGACCTATTGAGGCAATGATAGAAGCACTTGCAATTCAAGTGTGCTTCTAAAAAATCATGTTTGTTCCTTAAATTCCTATTCACCGCACTTGTGCACCATTTTCACTATCTTAGTTGAGACTGTCACAACTTTTTTGTTATTTTCCTCCACTGCTATAACAACTACAATTGTGGCATCAACCTATAGAGGCAATGGAAATGGTAGTGGAAATGGATAAATGGCATTATTTAAGAGCAACTAAAATTAACCATGAATAGAAAAGTTGTGCAAGGTAGTGAATCCCCTTCGGCTCCTCCATTGCTCAATTATGAAAATATTTCTCTATGTTTTCTTTTGGTTATGGAAGTTTTGTTATATATTTTCTTTATTTGATTATTTTTAGATGTTACTACTCATTCCCATAAAATCATTTTGTAATGGAGGGTCTACTGTAAAAAAATATATAGGTAAATATCTAAAACTAGCCAAAAATAATGGAAAAAAAATGTCATTTTGTATACTTTAAAACCAAATTTCGCATGCCTTTAATTAATAGTGCTTCTTGGGTTGCTAAGAGGACTTGAGATTCAATTCGTGTTCCTTCTCTTTCTAGACTAATGGAAGATGTGCATGATATTACAAGAACCCGAGTCAAATTTTCTGAGATAAATAGGTTGAATTTACCCCCCAAAAAAATGAATGGAAATTTTAGAGTCCCCCATAAAGATCAAAATGTGGTGATTAATCATATGATAGCGAGTACACATAGAGCCACATATGTGCATGTTTTGGTAAAAAAACATCCTTATACTTGATTTTGTTGAGTCTTTACCTTGATGAAGTAGAAGCATACACTAACACTAGGTCTTACCATAGCACTAAATGTGTGCAAAGTGGTTGGTAAATGAAGAAAATATTATCTTAATTTTATAAACAAACAATTATGAATCAACACAAGGTGAAAGAGGAGATAAGATCATTTGATTTCAACTTACTTCAAGTCATGTGATAATTTTGTTGCAACAACCGACCCATTCTCAAATTTTCTAGTTAGAACCTACATGGATAGTTGTTTATGTTGTTCTAAAGGGCACTTATCCTCCCGTGTCACCATTTTTCGTCTTTGTAAAAATACAAGTACTTTGTCCTCACCCTCTTACTCATCCTTACCCTCTAAATTTGTATGATTTTGTTGATGTTGATGTTGATGTTGATGTTGATGTTGTTTTTGTAATTGTAATTTGGGAACTAAGTGAATGACAACCCTCTACATCGTCTTCCTCATTCCCTCCATCAACCTTAACTTGAATGCCTATAGTTACTCATTGACCCTTCCCTCCCTTTGCAATCTCTTGTTAAATCAAAGAAAATTCACTAAGATACAGTAAGCTATATGTTATTATTTGGTGTTCCTAAAAACAAGGACACACTTTTCCTTCTCTCCCTCCCAAATACTAGTTCTTCTTAAAAGACTTGTTTTTCATTATCAAGGGCATGTGTTCTACAAAGTGATATGTGCTCAAGACTAAAATTTTACTTCCACAATAAGGATCAAGGTCATGATCAAGGGAATAAATGTCCAAACTCCTTGAAATGCTCTAATATCTTCTGATCAGCTAGGTGGTAACCACCTTGCATCCATAAATTTTTAATCTTTCATCCATAAAAATAACTACTACCTTACTTATTTTTCCACCAATGACATGCATTTTATGGGGAACTTTTCACTATATTTTGCATCTATTTCACTACAATTTCAATTACAGGAAGGAATGTCTCATAAAAGAGGGGAAAAGGAGGATGTTTTGAATATGCCTATCATGCAATTGTGCTCACTGTGAACATTATGCAAAAGCTCACTACCAAGGAAGTAGGTTAAGGATGGAAATTTATAATAAAATGTAGAAATCTTGGTGAATATTACTAGTTTGTAATATGCAAACTGTAAAATGTTTGGCGATATTTTTATAAAAATATTTAAATTTTTAAGGATTTTATATAGTTTTTATAAAATTTTGGAGATTGTTAAGGTAAAATAATTATATTCCATGGAATTTGGCTAAATCTTTTTTAGAAAAAAATGGAAATTAGCAAATCATTTTTTGGGGAAAAGCATGGAAACTTAGCCCCTGGGCGAAAATTAGACCCTGGGAGAAATTTAGCCCCTAAAATTTTCCCTACAAAGAAGATTGTATATAGATTCATTTATGAAACTCTTCATTGTTAACTAATATATTTTTCCAAGGAATAAAATAGTTCTTGAATTTCACAACCAGTTCTTCCAATGTGTTGAATAGCTCTTGCATGAGCTCTTGCAATGTGTCAAATAAATTGAAGAAACATGCAATTGGTTAAATTGGCAAATCTTGAATAATCCTTGCAACACATTTGTTGAACATTCTGCTAGTAATTATGAATATGTTTACTTGGTAGTGGAAAAGCTCCAAATAATGATATTAAGCAATAAAATATAATTGACAACCCCTTCAATCTATTGACCACATATTTAATTACACTGATAGGCGTCCTGCCATTGGAAATGGGATGCCAAAGCATAGGTTAGTTTAATGACAGTGCTAATGTATGTCACTAAGATTTAAGATGATGAGAATATTTTTGTCATCGCTTTTAAATGGAAGGTTGTGATTACATAATGTTGTGATTAATGAAAGGTTATTTGTGGATACTTGCATTTAATAAATAAAACATTGTTGTTTACTTGATTTTTAGCCATGTATCATGCTTAACCAACTCCTTGTGTCCAGCCCAAGCCATTCTCTATTTGTTCACATTGTGTTGGGATAGTTAATGGAGGCCTCAAGTGGATAGTGGGGAGGTGGAGTTTGAGCATCACATGTTGTAGAGAGAAATATGTTTTTAAGCCACGGATCAAAGAAAACTAATGCAGTGGGGAATTTGATCACAAAGAGTCTTTGAGCGTTATGGGGAATTTGATCACAGAATACAAGCGATGAAATAGTGATTCTCGTAGCAGTCCCTGCAAGAATTTCCTTCCAAAGGTATCCACTATTTGCATCTGTATTTTTTGAAAAAAAAAATAAGCTTGATGTAATAGGATTTCTCATTCGGATCAGTTTTTTCTTCATAATTTGCATGCTTAAATTGCATTGTAAATTTTTGGCAGCTCTTTGCATTCGTTGTTGAATACGATGTACATTGTTCCTATGGCCAATCTTCCCAGGAACACATGCTCAATATTATCTATAACCATTGAATTTGATCTTTGTTATAAGATAATATATAGGACTCCATGTATTGCCTCTCACAGAAAATCACCAATTATCATCAACTATTCCATGAAAGTTCCATGGATTTCAAATTATTTCCTTATGTATGTCTTTTAACGGAAATCTCAGTGGTTTGCAATTGGCCAGTTCTCTCCAGCAAACTCTATTATTCTATAATATTATATAAATGACTATGTGTTGGTTGTCTCCACTCTCTCACTAGGGGGTTGAAGACCCAAGATTGATCAAGTTTTTACCAACAAAACCCCAAGGCGTCGACATATTCAATCTTCAGTCTATGACCAAAGAAGGTCTCACCCAAGACGTCAAGAGAATCATAGATACCGATAGTCTTGTGTCAGATGTGAAGGGACAATTCATGGAGGGAAACCTCTCTAGCATAAATACATTCATTCATCCATAGCTAAATAAAAGAGTATTATGCATCAAAAAGTAAAGCAAATATAAATTCAAACCATATCACAAATCAAATTGTAGAGAGAAAATAATTTTGATTTCATTCATTAGATTAAAATGCATACATATACAAAAATCCATAATAGATATCTACACTATGTACTCTAAACTCATTCAACAGTCATTACATAAATCTCCACCATGTGCTCTAGTCTCTTTTCTTCATTCCTACAAATTTCTAACTCTATTACAAACTCATGCAATGCTTATACAAAATTAGACATGGAACTCTTTCTTTTAATTCTAGTCGACTCTCTATTACAGTCATGAACTCTCTATTACAATGATTTGTTCTCTCCTATGACTCGACTACTTTGCTCCACTCCACTCTCTCGAGTGAATAAAAGATCCACATGCTGCAAAAACCCATAATAGATATCTGCGCTATGTACTCTAAACTCATTCAACAGTCATTACAGAAATCTCCACCATATGCTCTAGTCTCTTTTCTTCATTCCTACAAGTTTCTAACTCTATTACAAACTCATGCAATGCTTAGAAAAAACTAGACATGGAACTCTTTCTTTTAATTCTAGTCGACTCTCTGTTACAGCCATGAACTCTCTATTACAATGCTTTGTTCTCTCCTATGACTCGACTACTTTACTCCACTCCACTCCACTCTCTCGAGTGAACAAAAGATCCACATGATTTACGTGTCTGCATGCAACCCCCGAATCTTCATGGAGCGTGGAAATCCTAACTAACTTTCCAGTTCATCCATACCTTTTCTCACGATCATTCAGGTCATTATAATACTTGGTTAAAAAATATTACCAAATATATGCTTAGATTCACTACATGAAGTCTTCTCTTTGATTCCTCGCGCACAGTACAAAATATGGTTCGCACATGCAATATTCCTTTGGTCGGCGTTGATGCTAACCCTTCTTGGTGTCGTGTAGTATAACTTCATAGGCACACATGCAGTATTGATTTGTGGCATGTGCGCACAACTTTCCCAAAACCTTGGGTTCCAACATGCCCCCAACACTATTAGTTGGCTTGTCCTCGAGCCAACATCGTAGTTTATGGCTTCACATAAGAGGTTGACGGCACTATCTTCATGAGTTCCTAGATGAATTATTGAAATTGTTCATTAACATCGTTAAAAGTGTCCCGCAATCATTGAGTGACATGGAAAACCTTATCTATATCATTTGCTTTAACCTTTGGGGACTGAAGGTTAATATGTTCCATTTGCACTAGAATTGGAGTTGTCGCTAAGTGTGTTGTTTCTAATTAGTTGTAATATGTCTGGAATTTGTTACCTGCGTCGAGGGAAATGCCAAAAATAGTTTGTTGTTCTGAACAGACTGTAGTAATTTCCCTAGTTTTGTTGGATATCACTATCATTATTGTTTGTCACTCACCCGAAGGTAAGGACGACAATTTATTTTGTTGATGTGTGAACTCAGCTTCTATGGTTCATATATGTTCATCAATAGCATATATTTTTAGTGGATTCTAGAGGTGAGCCCAAAGTGTGAAGCTATACTCGATGAGTCCCATGAAATCCTTGTTGTGTGCTTGGCCCCTTTGTAATGTTTCCTCTGTCACCATGATCTTTTGTTGCATCTCATGATTATTTGGGGTAGGTCGCTTGAGCTTCTCGTGAAGCTCATATTTTGAGTCTCCAAAACCTGGATGCACTCCTTGACTGCATGAAGTTTATGAGGCACAAGCATGTTTGGCTTATCATCCCCTAGCCTGGGTAATTGTACATAAACCTCATCCACAACATTGATGATTTATTTTTGAACTATGAGCATCATTTTGTGTTGGGATTTACTTTTGAAGTACGTGGTGACTTCTGCGACATGGAGGGATTTGAGCTCCTGATGCACAACCTCTACCTCTTGTCACACATGCACTTCCTATTGATGCTTAACCTAAGTGTCCTTTTGCTTGGCTACTTCTAGCACATGGTGTTGCTACTATTGTTTATGTGACTAGTTGAGGGCTCGATGTCTGTCTTCGAGCTCCGTCGTTATTGTAGTCATAAAATTTTACATGTCCTATGTAGGCACCTCCTGGGTAACTATACATAAACCTCATCCACAACATTGATGATTAATTTTTGAACTATGAGCATCATTTTGTGTTGGGATTTACTTTTGGAGTATGTGGTGACTTTTGCAACATGGAGGGATTTGAGCTCTTGATGCGCAACCTCTACCTCTTGTCACACATGCACTTTCTATTAATTCTTAACCTGAGTGTCCTTTTGCTTGGCTACTTCTAGCACATGTTCTTGTTGCAATTGTTTGTGTGACTAAATGAGGGCTTGATGTCTATCTTCGAGCTCTATCATTATTGCAGTCATAAAATTTTACATTTCCTATGTAGGCACCTATGCTAATTCTAGCTCGACATTGGCCGAGTCAAAAGAAACAACAGCCATTGTATTGACCTGCAACACTCGTCTTTAGCCACTATCGTTTGCTTCGGTTATTTTTTGTTCCCTGGGGGTGAATCGTATGGCAAAGAAATGGCCAATTTTCAATAAATATTGTCGAACTTACACGCAACCTCTTTCTTTATCACTTGTTATATCATCAACTGTCCCTTGAGATCCTTGACTAAGCTCAGAATGGTTGTGATAATTTTTTTTGCTTGTCTTACCAGGGTACTGGGATCCATCCTTTTACTTTTGGTGCTCTGTCATCGCTTGCTGGGAGCTTGACCAAGTAGCACAATGTGCTCTATGGATGGCCCAGGTACTTCCTCCTCGTTGGGCGTGGAATTCATTAGGGGAGTGGGTGTGCATTCTTCATCCATGTTAGAATATAAGTTGATCCGGATTGGCCCTTGTGTAGTTGAGGGTTTTTTCTGCTTCTAAGCCCAGTGTTGGTCAACCTCTGACTCTGCCTCTAAGCTTCAGGGCTCATCCATGGATTGATTTCCTTTTCCTTTGGAGGTGTTTTCCTTTTGCTTCTTGGACCCTAAGGCCTTTTCTTTCTGTCGGGCGGCTGTTGTGGCCCTTTTATTCTCCTCATTCCTCTTCCTCCTTGTTTCAAGCACCCCTTGCTCCTCGTTCCTCTTCATCCTTGTTTTGAGCTCCCCTTTCTCCTCTTCCAAATGATGTTTGACATCATCGTCCCATTATTTGACACCTTGTTGGATGTCTTCTTCCATTATATGAAAGATAAGTATAACAGTTGTGGCTTGCCCGTCTGCGAGTGGATAAATAAAAACATGATGGAAATCACATTCGAATTGAAGGTAGGCCTCACACCTCATCATGATACTTTTCAGGATGCACAACATCAAATTAGTTGCTTGGATCGGTTGTGTATACCACTTTTGAAATGATTTGTGATGGTTGGCTTGGACTACTTGCTCCTTTGTGTATTGGATTGTAAGAATTCTAGGTGTGAAGAAGGTGGTGCATCGACTGCATCCTCCTCATGGCATAGAGGGAGCCTCCAAAAAATCATGGTAATTAAAAAAATGACCCAGTTGTAATGAAATTCCTTGTCGAAATTTTGGGCCTCCAAACAATCATCAATAAATTCATTTTAGAGATTGCCTTCCCATGCCATCTGAACCCTTTCAACACATTGCTCGACAACAATGACAATCCAATTGGACATTCGTTTGTACGCCATTTACTGAGTAGCTTATAGGTAAGAAATTGCATCATAAAGTGAACTCTCTGGTCATTGATCTCTGCAATTACTACCCCTCAAGACCCTCTACACGTGACATACTTAGTATAAATTTCATCTTGGGTCGTGTCCTTAGCCTTGAATGCTTTGGCTAGCTCTTCACCTTTTATTGGTAGGCTTGAGACTCAATACCATATAGTGTTTTTTTCAACTGGGTATTTCTAGTCGAGCCAAAAAAAATCACCATGAAACTGGCTAAGAAAGAAGTGCACGCATGCCTGAACCGGTAGGCCTCAGCCAAAATGTGGGAAATCCACTAGAGTTAGGACACCATATTTCCTAAGGGGATTGGCCCATTCCTAAGTGAGTACCTTTGGTTTCAAGTTAGACCCCAAAATAAAATCTACATATCTATCGAATTGCAACTTGGGAAATTGGACCGCATCTCAGAAATTATGGTCTACATACCACAACGGAGGAATTTTCCATAACCGAGGGCCCGTGAAGCTTACATCAAAATGGATGACAGGCTTAGGAACATGTTACTCCTTATTGGATTTGACCTTCTATTGTGCATGTGGCTTATATGGGGAGGCCATTCTTGTGTGCAATCGGGTAGTGCCTCTATATTCTCTGAACTACTCATTCAGACAACTCTGGTGGCAGAGACTACAGCACGATATGCCTGAACTATTAGGATTATGTTACTTGAGTATGTCTCCCTTGGATCTAGACTCCTTTTTTTGTTGGGTGGAAATGATGAGTCGGATGATGGTTATGGAATTTTAAATATTCATAGGGTGGTGTACCCTCATTGATGTTGATTATCGAGTTGTCATAAAATTCATTTATGATTTATTTTCCCTGTTATAACTATCAAACACCACATCTAGATTCTTCATTAACTAATCACTTTTCCTCGGGTTCTCACCACCTATCCACTAGCTAACGAACCACTTTCCTTGTTTTCATATCCTCCTGCATCTTGTCAGTGGGCTGTCAGCGGCCACTATTTCATCCTTTTGAGTTTAATGTGGCAATTAAGCCTTAATCTTTTCCAAAATGGGAAAAAAAATGTTGGCACAACCTATCATGTCCTACTTTATTATGCTAAGATGTTTATGCCACCTATTTATGACTCTAATGTTGACTACTCTACTTGTGCCCTAAGTCCTATCTTATTGGACCATAGTGCACAGTTACTACACACTCATGCTCTATGCTAGGGATGTTATCCCATCACACTTGATGATGCAGGAGCATTTTTCCTCCTAAATCACCCTTGTGGAGAAGGCCTAAGGGGGTCTTGAAGTTTACTAAAGGGAATGTGTTCCCTTAATGGATTTGATTGTGTTTCCCTAAGTCTGTAATCATATTCTAGAAGGATAGGGTTTGTTTTCCCTAATTATGATGTAAATGGCTTAATTGAGAAAATTAGTTGGATTAGGTGGGTTGTCCTAAGTATGGAGGATTCAATCTAATTGATCCTCATCAATTGTAAAGAGCAAGAGTGTTATTGTTGTAGTTAGTTGCAAATTCTTAGGAATTTGTTTTGTTGAGATGGAAGTGCATATTCCATGCATAAATTGTAAGCATTCGGGCATGTATGTGGTGGAAAAATTAGTGATAAATAGGGCTAAAGGGGAAGTATGACCAGTTGATGAAAAATTTGTTTAAAGGTGTGGGAGAAGGCTGAGGAGAAACCTGATTATAGAAACAAGGCAGAGGAATATTCTCCGATATGATGTATATAAGTCAAATTAATCAAAGTCTTTGATTGTGTGTATTTATATATATATATATATGTGTGTGTGTGTGTGTGTGTGTGTGTGATTACTGGGTCGGGATTGTTTTAATTGCAGAAAAAATCAATTGATTGAAAGGTTATATTATCGAGACTCAATGCCAACTTTCAGAGTTGCAGAAGAAATTTGGATCAATCAAAAATTTTGATCACTCAAGATCAACAGTCAGGAGCAAGCCACCTAAATGGTTTTACGGTCACATGAACAAGAGAGGAGAGGAATCAGGATTTAAGCCTGAATCTCGATCACGATAGAATTGATGGCTCTCGTAATATCGAGAGTTAGAAAGTGTGAGGAAGTTAAGGGAGAGGCGACCAAAGGTTTATGTTACAGTGAAATCCAACCAACAACAGAGATTATATCTGGAGCGAAGATCGACGACTAACAATCTTCTAACGATACCCCAGAGCATCGGCCTTTGGTGCATTATTAAGCCAAGTTTTAAAGTAGTACATGTTATCCCGACACCCAACATCCTGGTGACCTGGGATCAGAGTTCCACCGGTTACAGTTCCCTACTAGCCTATCGGTACCAGGATATTTTGTTAAGGGATAGTAAGATGAACGGTCCCCAAGAACCTTGACATTCCAAAATATTGTCCTATCTACCCCAGGTATAGAGTTTTACAATTATAAAATAGTGCCCATGGTGCCTCGACATCTTGATCTCCTGAGATCACAGTTCCATAGGTAGTAGTTCCATATCTAAACCCCGACATATCGGCATACTAGCATCCCCAGACCACCAAAAAAGTCATGAGTTGAAATTGACCTGGTACCCGACATTCCTATATTCCAACGTTTAGATCCGACCATTTATTATTTAGATCAATGGTCTAGATATGAAATTATGAACATGGAGAAATTTAAGCCAAGAGTTAAGCCCATGGTCAGTACAACACTCGGTCTTGTGAAGAGATAAAGGAATGGGTGTCAATGTCTAAAGGAGCTGGCGAATGGAGTATTGGCGCAGGGTTATATCCATCTGTCACATGGAGGATAAGAGGCTTAGAACCAGATGAACAAAACATTTGGGCTATGAAAGGGAAGGTTAGCGTTGAGCCAAGAAGTGCTTAAGGATTCTGTTAACAAAGAGGATTTTGAGCCCAAATGAACATATTTAAAGCAGACAAATACTAGGTGCAAGCAAAGTTATATAAAACTCTGCACCAGCAGGTAAATTGACCCGGTGGGTCATCACCCGACCCTGGTAGGTCGCGACACTTCTTCACTTTAATCATGCTTCTCAGTCTTTATGTATTCAGACTCTCCTTAGCTAGCCAATTCCTTTCATGGGTACACATATGTTCTTGGGGTTCACCATAGGCCATAATATTTCCTTGATTGACTCCACCACATGTGACCATTCTCATAGATGTTCACGGTGTGTTTCCCACCATTGCATAGGTATTCCTTCCAATACAACGTCGAGGGCCTATAGTTTTTGGGTCATTGGGATCGTTTTCATTTGTGTAAGGAACATATCCATTGAGTTTGTTCCATCAAACTGTGGCGGGTTATAGAGTTATATTCCAATATCATGCACCATTTTGGTGATTCGCGCACATCTTCAAGTAGAAACTTCATCTAGCTTGTTTTGTCAATGATCCATAGCATCCTCTGAAAATATGTCATACGAGTGCATGCTTCTCCATCTTCGTTGACCATTTGTTGTGGGATTTATATAATCTTCCTTGCACCATGTAATATAATATATATATTCTCAATAATGGAGCTTTGTGCATCCTTGTTGACGAGCTCATTGTACATGTCACCCTCATTTGGATAAAATGGCGCAATGACACGCAAGGTATCTGTTTCAAAGGACATTTTTCGTTTCTTCAGGTTCAAAACTACATTTTTTTCAAATGCCTAGTCAATAACAAGTAGAGCGGGGTAGGGGTTTGAGTCATCCATTATATCAATCACCTCAAACTTTGCTTTAATTTTCACCCCTTCCATATTCACTTCTACTTGTTCCAACTAACCAATGGCGTAGATTCGGTATTAATTAGCCAGCCTAAGTTGAATTGGGGGACCACACCAAGTTTGGCTTTCCCATAAACTCCCAAGATTTCTTTGACAAGATGTTTACATCATATCCCAAGTCTAACATGACACCTTCCATCTCATCATTTTTTACTTCAACTATCATCTTGAACTCTCTTCCTATGTGCTCATGTTTGTTCATCTAGCGCACATCCATTTATGGCGGTGAGGAAGATATAGATACAGTGGCTCCTTCTCCCCCCATACATCTTGTCAACATATGTGTCAACTTATTTGTAACCTCAAGATCACTTAACATTTTCAAACATCAGCGTAAGAATTTACTTACTTGATCCTCTTCTTGCTCCTCAAGATCACTATCGCACTATGTTTCTTCGCACATCATGTTTCGCAACTCTTTTTGCACACTCTCCTCTATTTCCTTTTGTTTGGCCCGCTGCACCTCTTCATGACTATGGGCTTCTTCCAGTGACCTCTATGTCGCTCGTTGTATCTCCTTTTGCACACGTGCTTCCTCCAATTATTTATGTGTTTCACAGTGTAACTCTTCACGAACGAGAGACTCCTCTAGTGATCTTTGTTTGGCTCACTGCACCTCTTCACGCACTCGGGCTTCCTCCATATACCTTTGTGTCACGTTTTATAGCTCTGTGCTCGCTCTGTCCTCCTTTAGATCCCTCTGTGCATCACGCGGGAATTTATTTTGTTGCGTGGTGTCAAACTTAGGAGGGGCCTACGTTGCCTTTCTAATATTCCCTTCTATATTTTGACTCGAGCTTTCTTCTCACTCTAAGTCCATTCCCATCTAAATTCCTCCTCAGGTTACCACCTGCACATCAACTTCTTCCTTGGTCGTTTGTTCTTTGTGTGGCTCTGCGGTCACCATATTGCAATGTGCCTTATTTTCTTCCCACTTTGCCAACAAGTATTAGAAATATTTTGTGACATGCTCTGTACTGTGACAGTACCCACAAAGAGCATGTTGTTTAGTGAAAAATCACGATACGTGGCCCACTTTTCCATAATTAAAGAAAATATGTGGTATTCCACCATCACGACCATATCATCATCCTTGTCCTTGTCCATATCCTCCACTTGTATCTCCTTGGTATCCTCCTCTATATGCACCTCCATGATCGCCACCCTTTTGTTCTTCTTGGACCCGGAAGGCATCTGCAGTGTGCTCCTGCATCAATTGAAGTGACTGACATTTTTTCAGATCTTGCCCCATAGATTTGCAGAATTCACAAAACGGAGTATGTGTATTCTTCTGATATTTCTATAGTGTTGGGCACCAGGGAGGCATATGTTCGCATTGTCTACAAATCTAGCACCACTCAATCTAAGGTCTAGTATGAAATGGATTCAGTGCACCTGTCGCCATGTAGCTCCCCAACATAGGATATTCGTTCTTATGGTGACCTTTCAAACAGAACATAGTACACCACACATGGGTAAGATACACATGAATTATTGTGTGCTCATGGTGTAGGTAAAAAAATTATTTGTAAATGTTTTTCATTAATATGGAATTGATTGTAGTCATAGTCAATCGTAACAAACTTGTTATAATCATGTATTTTTCTTTTTAATATTGAAAAATACAACAAACTTTGATTCCTCTTGTGTGTCAACATTGCATAACCATACATGTTCCAATTGATTGTTGGTTTGTATAATGTATCATGCTTACAAGAATTGATGGTGTAGGGAAGCAATGTTACAACCTACACATTTATTATTCCTTGTCGAGGGATTATAGTGATGAGTTCATCATTTGACGTTGTATTAATTTTGTTTGAATTTCAAACATATGCATTTTATCCTAAGTCCTTAGCTTATTTTGGAATTTTATGTTTTAAATATTAAAAAAACATATTTCTTTGCAACGTTATTGGTTCAAAGAATTGAAGCATTATTTTCAGGCCGATGGTGAAGTTCTGGAAAAAATCTTTTTTCATTAAATGCAATATGTAAAGGACTGCAATACATTAAGTAAGAACTTAAATAAATCTACAGAGGTAGAGTTTTGGGAACCATGTTTTCGCCACCTTTGGAAAAGATATCATCGCCTACTTTCAAACTCTTCGATGGTAATTTCCATATGCACCCACATGCAGCAATTTATTACATGTTCAAGACACTTTCCCAAAGGAGATGAAGATGATTTCGCAGCCTCTACCATTGCAAGTACAAACACTTCCCCCTTCTCATATTGATAGATGAAATGGATGTTGGGGTGCTCATTTGAGCCCTACGTTTTACCAGAATACATGTCCCAATGTTACTAGCATAGTGGGGCAGGTTATCCAGCAAGCTTTGTAGACATATTCAATGATATAGGCCTCTCTCCTCTGTCTACTTTTTCACGACTTCTTTGTCAATGTAAGTAGACCCGAAAGGGAAAGAAGTGTGCCTCTTGAATTTTTCCAACATCAAATACTTCACTTTGCATTAGTATAACACAAAATGAATGGACGACTACTATATTCATTCACTTTAAGATGATGTATAATTGACAGGGTTGTGATGCATCAGTTCTTTTAAATGACACCGCAAATTTTACTAGGGAGAAGAAAACATGTCATAACAACAATTCCATTAGGGGCTTCGAAGTTGTTGACGACATTGAGATGACAGTAGAAAATGTGTGCAACAGAACAGTTTCTTGTGTTGACATCCTCGCTATAGTCGTGGAGCGGTCTGTCTCACTAGTTTATGCTTTGATTCTATTCCATCTGAATTGCTTAAGTAATAGAGATGAATATGGTGTTGCAGCCTCCGCCATTGCAAGTAAAAACACTTCCCCCTTCTCGGATTGATAGATGAAATGAATGTTGGGCGAGGGAATGGAAACGTACAAGAAAATCCAAGGCTTTCGTAGAATATTTCTTGGCACTTTATTGATGCATGTTGTCCACCTTCGAACAAATCGGCTCATCCTCCTACACCCATCAAAATAGCAAAAATATATAGTGGTGAGTACCTGAATAATAATTCAATTTTTAAATTGTGTAGTGTAGGGACCATTTTCATTTCATAAGTGAGGGAAACTATCTCTATTTGGCATCCCAAAAAAGGTTGTATTCTGATGTGAAACCCGTATTTTTCACAACTTTCCTTTTTCCCCTACTAAGGAAATCGGGATGAGAAAGAACCTAAAGTGGTGAATGCAGTGGGGAAATTGGCTTGGACAAACCATGTTGTGGGAAGATGTGGGAATTACCACTCTATATTATTTATGCAACCCCATTGAAAGCACTCTTGTTGCTACTGTAACTAAGTCAAACACACTACACTATTCACATAAATCTTTCGATGATGGCCGCCTCGCTTTAGGAATAGGGAAACAAGTTTGTGTTTCAGGTTGACCCGAAAACAACAGAGGTAAAGGAAGCAGTTGAAATAGTCACAGTAGTCAAAACATTGGTTCTTTCTAGCTAGACTCTCTCGGTGTATTCACAAGGCCGCACAATAGGGATGGTATGTTGAAGTATCAACCAGTCACTCATGGATCCTCTCCCTGCTAATGAAAAGGTCGAGTGCTCTCATGAGTGAGAACTACATTCATTATTTGGTAGGATACGGTGAAATCCTTGAGGTGATCAATATCATTGGTAAGCTAGCTAAAAGATGCATAACTTTGACATTTGAATCTTGTTTCATGAATGTTTCCTCCGACATACCGAAGTACATGTGATTAACTTTCATATATTGAATTATATCCAACAAAGCCACAAATTGCTCTAAATCATCTCATGTACTCTTTGAATATTGTGCATTGGCCTTTGGCCTCATCTCTGTCTGTTTCATTTTGTGATTAGTACTCTATAAATCGTTTCAATCCCTTGAACGAGCCCATTGATCCAATATAAACAATTATTCAAAGTTCAATCATCCACGGATCAAACTAGAACTTATTATCAACCACAGATCAAACTAGAACTGATTATATGTAGAATCAAGAAATACAAAATCATAGTTGCTTGGTCTAGGAGATCTTGTCACATATAGGACATGTGGGCACCATGCGGATGATGTCAGCATGTCTCAACAAAAGACTAGGTTAACAGACGGGGGGTGTGCTTATCATGGCTATGATTGAATATATGTCATGAATGCTTTGCAATTTTCCATCCAATGTGAGTGATGTGTTTGGTAAACAAAAATCAATCAATGAGGTCGATACTATGTTGTGGTGTTGATTTCTCACATGTATCAACAATGGGAATTCTTGACATTCTTCGATAATTTTTCCACAGCCGACAACATTATTAACCAATAAGATCTAGTATTAAGATATTTATTTTCCATCAATACAATGTTTAATAATTCCATACAGAATTGCAATTTCTATCTTTAATTTTGCACAAATCCTACTTAGTTTATAGTATATGTGGTTTATCTAGATGTGCAAAGAACCAATGTTTGCTAAAAAAATATATCATAGTAAATGTAAAAAAAAACAATATTTATTAAAAACCAATGTTTGTTAACAAAATATAACATAGTTCATAAATTACGTATTTTTTATATTTCTTATATGTTTATACAATTATTGTCCTACACCTATTCAATTCGATAGGGACTACGTTGCCACATAACCTTGTTAAAATATACAAAACATCAAATAATGGTGTTCTCGTATTAATGAGATAACAATAAGCATTTGTAGTTCATTTACCTTAAGGTGATATCCCCTATAGACCCATCCATGATCCATACATGTAATTATCATGCTTACCAAACACATATATTTATATAACTTTATAGATCAGTATGCTCCTTCAGTAATCCATCAAATGCAATATTCACTATATTTCATTATGCATACAAACATGTTTGTGTGTATAAAAAGTTAGTAGCCCACATTTATGTACAAACAACACTAATTAACTTAGTAATTTGATGGTTGAGCCAAATCACATAATCTCATAGTCCAAAATATAACATACAATGTTATATATTATTCAGGTTGATAATATATAAATTGATTCCATTAAATTAATAAATGGAACATTGGTTTCTAGGGTTATGGTCAATTTATTTGGCATTTGTAATAAACAATATGCTTTGTAATGTGGTGCTAACTTTTGTCGAGTCGTATTTGTAATTCATGTTATTCAAGTATGAGTATTACATGGAAAAAAAATATTAACTAAATTGAAACAATAGATAAGATAAGTATTATATTGAAAGAATATCAATTAAATTGAAACAATAGATAAGATAAGATTATTTTTTCAAGAGCTCTGCGGGTAGCACTCACGAAGATGTGTTTCGGCCAATAAGACTGAGTTCGAGGGCCTCGGTCCTCCTTTCCCTAGCCTCTCATTTTTTCAGCCCTTTATGTCCTCTTCCTGACCCCTTTAGAGATCTTGCTCCCTTATCCAGCGCTTTTCCTCCCTTGCTTTTGGCAGCCCTGAGAACCTCTATGATAAGGAAGATATGGAGGGACAAATGGAGACCTAAGACGACACCAAACTGCATTATGATGCAATCCCGTCACATCTCTGGGCCTTTTTAACACATGAGGAATTTATGGAAAGAGGGAAACTATCTAAATTCCCTCCTCGCTCAAAATATGAGCCTGGATTTGGTGGCTACGAAACCTCATACGAACGACTGGAGGGAAATTGTCTGGCGAATAATTCTCAAATTAATGTGCCAGTTTGCAGCTTTGAAAGATGTGAAGGTGGCATCTCTCTTTCCTCTGAGGTTTTCCCTTCAGGGCCATTTGTGCATTCGAAGTCGAAGTTGTTTCGCTCTGGAAATCCTCGGACCGATTTGGAAAGAGAAGTGGAGGTTGTTCGCAGTAGATTTAAGGTTCAGGATCCATTTGATTCTAGACGAAAGAAGAGTTCGAAGTGCATTCAGGAAAAATGTGGCTTTGTCAAGATGGTAATAAGCAAGGACACTCCCATTGCGGAAGTTACTTGCTATGTTGGTAAGATGTTGGTAGGTCGGTTTAATGGAAAGTTTGTTGAAGAGAAGGCCCTCCAAAGGTGGATAGACCAGCATTGTAAGTCATTGCTCAGCTATGTCACAAGGGCCCATGTGTTCAATAGGGATTGGAATTATTTTCTTTTGCATTCTGAGAAATATTGTGCGGAGTTGCTACGGAGAAACTGGACATGGGGACCATCGGGGCTAATACTAAAATCCTGGATAGTGGAATTTGATCATGTTAGGGAGTTAGTGGCCCATATAAAGGTGTGGGAAATTTTCCCTGGGTTACCCTTGGCCTTCTGGTCAAGAGAGGTGCTAGAGGTCATTGGCAACAAGTTACATACACTTGTGGGGCTTGAGCCAAATTGGGCTTCCAAGAAGGATCACCACTGGGTGTGGAACCAAGTTGAGGAATTTCGGGAAGGACTGGTGGGCAATATAGACATTGTTTTTTAGGACATAACCTGGAATCAAAGGGTATACTATTGGAACCTACCCTTTCGATGCCATTGTTGCCATGAAATCGGGCACATTCATGCTCAATGCTCACACTTTTGTCCTTTGGGCCAATCCCTGCCAAAGGTATGGCGAAGGAAATTCATTATTGAAAGATCAGACTCAGCATAAGCAATCTCAGTGGCTGGAAAAAATGTTGAAGTCAACATTAGCCCCGAAAAAGTGGTAACTATGAACATAACTTTGGGGGATTTGGCTCTTTGTGTCGCCCAGTCATGTACACAAATTTTTCTTCTAGTTTCAGATACTGCTTCTTCACCTAACATGGTTTTGGAAGTTTTTTCAGAGGTTGAAGTTGAGTTCCTTCCCTCTCTCCTCCCCCTCTCCTCCCTTCCCTCGTCTGTGGTGCCTCCCTTGGTGGGTGAGGTTCCACCCGTATATATCCCCTCTCCCCTTCCCCTGTGTGAAAATGACCTAGTGAGGGCCTCTTCCCCTATCCCTCATCTCCCTTCTAATGTTTCTTGATCTTGGAAAGTCATCATGACACCCTTTTCCTCCCTTCTCCCCCCCTCCTCTGCCTCCCTTCTCCCCCCCTCCCATGCCCCCCTCTAGCCTTTGCCTCATTAAACCAATTATCGCTAAGCTCATGTACCCCTTCCCCATCAAATCAAAATCCCCCCTCTCCCCAAGGAAAAATTTATTCCTAGTGCTCAAAGGATGGCCCAAAAGTGCCCATCCCCTCAAGAGGAGAACTAGCCTTATATCCTCCTCATGTATCTCAATCCGAAATAAATTTTCATATGTTTAATGCCAAGCAAAAGGATACAGCTGAAATACATAAAGGCACGCAATCTACAATCACCAGGGCCCTTGGAGTGGGGAATGCCCTATCCCCCCAACCGAATGATCCTTCTTTCATCTAACGTTAGAGGGGTTGGGGGTCCCCAGAAAAATATATCCCTCAAGAGGCTACTCCTGAGCCTTGAGCCTGATATAATCATCCTACAGGAGACAATGTGTACAGGAGAAAAAGCCATGAAATTAGTGGGTTCCTCATTCAGAAACTAGTCATTCAACTCAGTATATGTTGAGGGAATGTCGGGCAGGCTTCTCACTAGATGGAGTCCCGATTTTAAGGATTTATCTTCTTCTTCCGTCTGGTCATCTATCTCTATCAAACTTAAACATAAAGATAGTGTTTTTTTTATTTTCAGTTGTTAACATTTACAAACCTTACTCTAACTGGGTCCCATTTTGAGAAGAATTGAAATCTGCAGGTCTCTCTCTCTCTCTCTCTCTTT